>CM033349.1:9993802-10593802 GCA_019395295.1 Osmanthus fragrans
ATTGTTTATTGTATAGATTTTGGGATAGCCAGTATATTTTGATAAGCTTAAATTCACAAAGATAAATTGGTGAAACTCACTGTAAATTTATCATTGCATATAGGAAATTAAATTCTCTAAAGTCTCAGCAGAAAAACCTAACCTAGCAATCGCCAAACCATAGGGACCACGAAAAGAAAATCAATTTAATTTATTTACTGTTAGAAAGGGAGACTAATTTAAAAAATTTAAGATTCATTGTCTATATATAGAGCCAACAATCAATCCCCATTGCCAAGTCCAAAGAAGAGAACTTAACTAAAGAGTGAAGGAACCTTACATCTTTCAGTTGCCATGTCGAGCTACAAGGAACACCAGTTGAGTGTTCTGCTCGCTCTTTTGTGCACACTTGTGTGTGTAAATGCTACCCTTCAAATGCATACCTTATCCACCAAAACTTGCCTAAGCCTTCGGTGCCGGGAATATTCTGTCCATCTCCACCACCACCTTCTCCACCACCTCCATCTCCACCACCTCCTCCACCACCTCCACCACCTCCATCTCCACCACCCTCCTCCACCACCTCCACCTCCATCTCCTCCAACCACCCTCCACCACCTCCACCACCCTTCTCCACCACCTCCACCTCCATCTCCACCACCCTCCTCCACCACCTCCACCTCCATCTCCACCACCTCCTCCACCTCCATCTCCACCACCTCCTCCTCCACCACCTCCTCCACCACCTCCACCTCCATCTCCACCACCTCCTCCACCACCTCCTCCACCACCTCCAATGGCTGTAATATTAACCTAGCTCCTAATAAACTACAAATTTCCAACAATAAAACTCTTTAAAAGTTTCCTTTACCAACTCTCTATTGGCAATAAAAATCTTGGAACATACAACTTCATATCCAGGACATAAGTGCGTGGAGTTCCTAGCATTGAAGAGTGTAGTACATGAAATAATTTTACAAATACTATGTCTAATCTGAGATATTGTTTGTAAATGTGTTGTAATCTATACATGCATTAAATAATACTGATGTTTCTCCTTGGGTATCAAAGTGTTACATTTAGCTGCGAGATATTTATTTGGCTTCTAATTGCTATTAGTCAATTGTATTGCATGCACATCATTACAAAAGATAAAATCTATTTGGTTCCTACGACGTGTAGGTGTAGACTTACCATTATTACTAACTGTGCATCTTAACCGACATAAATTGTCACTAATTACGGAATCCTTCCAAAAAAAAAAAATTGAAGCCGCACTCTTCTTTTAAACTGTGTAAATTAAGCTCTAAATTGTATCTTCCTATTCACGAGTTGTTTGGAAAATTTCTAACATGCAACTGCCCTAGTCATAGTAAAACATATTTAATAGTGAATTTTGAATAGTTAGTACTGGATATCCAATTAACATCTTTGTGCAATTAATCCACTATGGTGCAGATCAGCAGTTGAATAACCTTCAAATATTTCAATACTATTATTATCCAGTACAGATGCAATAATCAATCACTATTGCTTAAAAGCAACTCCTCTTAGATTTAGGTGAATAATGATCTGTTGTTCGATAAATCACATTTCATGAATTAAGCAAAGTTCAAATGACAAATTCAACCCATCACTATGCATGCCAGTATCAATTAAGCGAAATAATCATTATGTGTGCTAATACGAACTATCCTTGAAAACAGTTGGCAATAATGATTAGACAAAAAAAATAATAATATTATCATGGGATGAAGAAGAAGCCCTATAGGAATTTTTAATCCTACTGTGAAACATGCTATTGTGGATGTTGACAAAAAAAACACTTTTTAATGCAGTTGTGAAACGTACTATTGTAAAATGTATAATTTTGATTTTGACAAAAAATTGTCACCAATAGTGATTGGTTTGATGAATAAAATCATAAGCTTTGATAGAATTTTCAAGAAGAGACTGAATATGTTTAGAATCAGCAATCGACGAAAATCTAAAAGGCTTTGTTATCATTTTTTACAAGAAAAAAATATCTAGAAAACCATGCAAATATGACACAGTAAGGAATCGTGAACAATAATAAAAGGTTCTTGTTCGTAACACATGAATGGGTGTTTGCTCAAATTTTGTTCGGACGGACGTGGGAAATATATTTGAAATCCACCAATATCTTATTGATCAAAAAGCGAATATAATATTTTTTTATAACCTTAAACCTATTTATAGACTCAAAACAACTCCTAATCATATTGAGATACCTATTTCTATAGATAGATCTAAATAAAACTAAAAAATCGTAAAAGACGAAAAATCCTTAAATTAAATAAAAATAGAACAATGCTAAAATGGACCCCTAAACGACAAAATTCGACCCCGAAAGTTTGACAGTGTTGGTACAAGAGAGCTGAAAGTTAATCGCATTTTCGTACAACGAGGTAAAGTTATGAGCTTTTTAACAATGTTCACAAAAGTGTAGAAACGAAAAACGCTTCCGGATTGTACTCATGGACGAAAATTCGACATTTGTGATGAAAGTTATAATGAGCGTTTTCGTACATCATGATGATTTAAATCTAGAAAATTCAATCCAATTTCAATATATTATATATATATATATATATATATATATATATATAATATATAGCTAGTGCTATTAGAAAAATGTCTATCTTGATTTCTGATTCAATAGTGCATTTAAAATGTACATACACTAGTACATGATATACGGAATTGGTTTAAAAAACCATAAGTATGCCACCAATTGACTTTTTCTCCTTTTGAATTTATACACACTTTATTCATGCATTTCGCAGTATGAATTTGTTCAATTATCAAATTAGAACAAAGCGTCAAATCTAATGCAAGAGATATATCATTGTAAGATATTTTTAAAAACTTATCAAGCATAAATTATAAATATTCAAATAATTACTAATATTTTACTCTCAAAAAATCTGACAAAAATCAACTTACAGAAACCAAATACGTAAAAGTAGAAATATAGAAACGAGAAATGTAAGAACAAAAATTTGGTTGATGCAAGAATTTGACTCTCTCTTCTCAAGACATTAATGCCTTGCACGGGTACTAATATTTTCCAGTATTCGTCTCTCGGGATACAACGTCCACGTCCCGCAATAGGAGCACTCCAACTTGTTGAGAATTAGACCCTTAGTATAAACCACCAGGAGCAATAAAATCAGAGTAAAAGAAATAAAGAGACCAAAGAACATACATGATATAAAGACTTACATCTTAATGTTAGACTACCTACTCATCCACCATTTTAGTATTTCATTATGATAAAAGAAGTTTACAAGAGAAAATTACACTCCCTATTTTCTCTAACCTCTTTCTCTTTTTGTGGCTATATAAAACTCTAATGACGACTCTATTTATAATAACAATTAGAGTAAAATCGAAATTATAATGGTGAAATTCCTAAACTATTCTTAATAAAATTTTGTCCACTCGTGTACGGACTATGCACAACGGCAATAATTAGTTTTCCACATCTTAACAATCTACAGCTAAAATAACTCCTCAATTCTCTCAAGATAGAAATCCAACTTAAGTTGTACATAGCTTCAATTTTTCAATCAGAACAGACTATCAACATGTCAGTCGAAATTTTGACTCCCTTGAATCTTCTCAAATGTCAAGATTTTATCCTCCAAAGACGATCGGATGAAGTGATATCTAAACTATATATGCTTCATTTTGCAAGCTTATCATCTCTTTGCTAGCCTCGGTCACAACAACATAATGTACCTTAGTAGTGGAAAGAACAATTATCTTCCACAGCTTGGACACCCAACTAACAACCACAAGTGTGTACATATCTAATAGCAGTTTTTGGTGCCACAATAACCCCTTCCATACGAGTGTCTAAACAACCCTGTAATCGCAAGTTTGATTTTCTGAAATACAAGGTTGACTCTATTGTTATTCTCAAATGAAAATCCACTTTACTTCTTCGCAATGCTGTTTACTTGGACCTACTCACAACTCCTACTGTATGTGATATGTCCGATATTTGTACACACCATGGTATACACGAGACTGCAAATAGCAGTGGCATAAGGTACCTTAATACTCTTGCTCTGTAGAGGGGAGCCGCTCATTGGATAGCCTGAAGTGACTAGCCAAAGGAGCACTTATTGGTTTTTCATTATCCATCGTGAACCCGCTTGGCACTTTCTTTACATACTCCTCCTATGACAGTTTCAAAAATGTCATTGTCCATAGTAATTCTCATCCCAGAATATGTTTTGCAGTAACTCTTTTCTCAACTTTTCTATTTCTTTCTTCTTCCACATATCTTTTGTTTGACTATTCTCTTATTTTGATACATATATTCAGAATCCACCTCTCGTGAATTTCCAACAGGAAACACATTAATATATCTAGTGAGTCTATTGACAAGAGGAAGGGGGGCTAAGAATCACTCGGCTGTCGAGATGGGGGAGAGTGTTTTTGACATGTAGTAATTTTTTCAAGAAGTCAATTATAGGCAGTGTTAACTTACTCTTTCTATATCTTTCTTTTGTGAGGTCCACCAGATTTCAATAACAGTAATGTTATTCGGTACTAATGGTGTCAAGTAGTAATCTAGATGGAAACTGCATGCTCATTAAATGATATATTTACTTAAATGCAATGTCACGTGATTTGTGGAATTGAACCTATGAAATGTAGTCATCTAGACGGTGCTTTAGCACCAATAATTCAAAAGCATCACTTTCCACCAATTGAGACATTGATATACTTTGTGTGCCTTTCCCAAGTAGTGCTTCCATTGTGCATTTGTGTGGACTGTTTATTTATGAGGCCTTATTTGTGTCGTGAGCTTAAATTCTGGACTTAAAATGAAAAGATTCACTAGTAAGAGAAGACATAATTGGAAAAATTAAAACAATCAATTTTGTTTTCCTTATGTAAACCAAATTACATTTTTTGTTGATTGAATTAGTTTCATTTGATTTCATGTACTTTAATATTTTTGTTGTATAGTAGTCCACCTTCATTAACTAGGAAAAAGTATTCTAATTAGTTAGGCAAGACGTAAAATAAAATCTCCATGATTTATTGAACTGTATAAAAATAAAAACTGCAATGGTACGGATTAAAATATTAGATTTACTACCCAATTCAGGACGTCAAACCATTATATAATGTTTTTCATACCATTTGAAAATTAAGCTCGTTCTCGATACATTGCACCGTGACTAACATGATTCTTGGCTTGTCATGCTTCATGCTGAAAAGAGTCTTAAAATGATAAATATGTATCTATTTCTAATACCTTTAGCATTTAGATCATGTTATTCAATATATAAGCAAAGCAGTCAATGGTCTGATTCAAGTCTCGTTGTCACCCATTTAGTTGAAATTGTGCACATATTAGGCTTTAATGGGAAAAAAAGAATATCGCTTACAAGT
The DNA here is from genome assembly GCA_019395295.1 of Osmanthus fragrans. Taxonomy (NCBI): domain Eukaryota; kingdom Viridiplantae; phylum Streptophyta; class Magnoliopsida; order Lamiales; family Oleaceae; genus Osmanthus; species Osmanthus fragrans. Next base: position 9,999,218 of record CM033349.1, read on the forward strand.
ATTGACCGTGTTGAAAAAAAAAAATTTTAAATGATAAACATGTGTCTATATGTACCAACTTAAAGTTTTATAATATTTTTAAAATGTTTAAAAAGAGTCTATGTTAACAGCTTAATATTTTAGATGAAGGCTAAATAATGTGTCCAGTTTCTACTGTCTAACATATTTCTAATATTGAATATATTCTTCTCGTAATAAAAAATTCCTCGAAGAGGCCTTGGTATTTCCTCTTTATTGGCGTCATCTACATTCCTTGAATTAAAGACGCGTGTAAAGAATATCTCACAACTTAAGAATGCATATATAAAAAAAAGGTTAAATCTTAAAGGTAAAACGATTCATGGTTACTTAAATATTCATAGTTGATCATGAAAATTCTTCAAGCGTACGGGATCGTTGACAAATAATAATTTGTGATGAGAAGAGTATCGTCACATATGAAATAAATTTTAACTAAGTGTACTAACTTTGTACAGAATTGGAAGTATGTAACAGCAAAGAGATTTTATTTGTGGATTTGGAATCCGCTATTACTATCTATTTCAATTCTCAATTATATAATCCAAGCCATACATGTGTTTTGCGGACCTGAGGCGAATTTCAAAATTTTGGGCTCCTAAAATCATAGCAAGCAGTAGATTTTTTTCATTTATAAGAGTTTTACAGAACTAAATTTATTAAGTTAAAATCAATGTTAAAAAAATAAATAAAATACATAATATTCAAAAATATTTATATTACAATCAAATAATATTATATTTTGTACAACTAATATTTGTCTTTGTGAAGAATTTTCAAAATGCATGAGCAAAGAATTTCAAATGAGGATGATAGGAGAACTTAAATTCTTCCTAGGGCCTCAAATTAAGCAAACTAATGATGGAATATTCATTAGTCAAAACAAGTATATACGAGATATGCTCAAAATGTTCGATATGGAGAAAATTAAAGCCAATGAAAACTCCGATGAGTTAATCCATAACATTAGATAAAGATGATCTAGGTACTTCCGTTAATGTAATGAAATATAGAGGTATGGTCGAGTCTCTTCTTTATTTAACGGTAGGTAAACTCGATATTATGTTTAATGTATGCTTGTGTGCCAGATTTCAATCTAATCCTAAAGAATCTCATCTTAGTGCCGTAAAATGAATTTTTAGATATCTTAGTGACTTTAGAACTCTAGGTCTTTGGTATCCAAAGGGCAATCACATTGATTTACTTACCTATTCGGATGCCGATGGCACAATTGATCGCAAAAGCACTAGCGAAACTTGTCAATTTTTAGGCTTTGCACTTGTATAGCGGTTTTAGTAAGAAACAAAACTACGTTACATTGTCTACAGCAGAAGCTGAGTATAACCCAACCACTAGTTATTGTACACAAGTTCTGTGGATGAAACAAACAATTAGTGATTATCACTTCACTTGCGACCATATGCCTATTATGTGTGACAACCTATCAAAAAAATCTCGCCTTGCCTTCTCCAATGAAATATATTGAAATTAGACACCAATCTTTATGATATCTTGCACAAAGGAAGATATTGTATTAGAATTTGTAAACACGGAGAATCAATTGGTCGACATTTTTACTAAACCTCTAGCTCTTGATATATTTTTTACATATTCGAAGAGGTAAGGGCATTCTATACGAAATTGTTTTAAAAAACAGCAAAAAATGATTTTCAAAATCATAAGTGAACTTAAGATCATATTTTTGAAAAATATTCTAACTCAGACAATGCAAAGACAGGATGGATCAAACTCTTGAAATGCAGACGTCCGGACAAAGCAACGTGTGTTCGGATGTCATTGAGGACGTTCGAATCATTTAATAGTCACTTTTTTTACCATTCTGTGTCTGATGCACAACGACTAGTTTTTGTACGTCTAAACAAGGAAGTGGATGTCAAGTTGACTTTTCAATTCTACAGATTTTTTTGTTAATTATACTTTATAAATACATTCACATTTTGCATTCGTTACAAAAAAAATTTAAGAGCATTAAAGTGAGATATTTTTTGAGCAAAATTATATTGATCTTTCATCTTTCTTTTATCAAATTATTTATTGTGATAACATTTGATTGAGTGAATCAAATCCTTTATTCATCTTCATAATCAAAGTTCTCTCATCTATCACTTGACCTTTCATTTATTGTTGTTCATTGAAGTGTTTAGTTTATCACTCTCTTAGTACTTAATTTGTCTCTATAAAAATATTGAGAGAGAATCTTTTAAATTATAAAATTAAGTTTCTTCAAACTTGTGGGTTATATTGAGGTCTCGAAAAGTTCAAAGTTGGTATCCACCTATGGCAACAAACAGATTCTCTAATGATATTTTAACTATGGGTATGACTGAATTTCCAAATCTAGAGGGTGTACCTAACCCAACTCATAGAGTTCCACACCATGTGTTGCCAACAGACCAATTTGATAGTTTCGACGTCATTGAGTAACAACTCAGAGTTGTCAAGTACTAAGCTATACACATTTTGTCAACACATGTAGCCTCGTGCAAGAGAGGCGGTGAACCCTCCAAGACTAGTGCCAAGAAGTCCAAGAAGAAACTAATTGTTGACTCGTTCTGAATCTTTGTTCCCAACTCTTTGATTCTTACTCTCTGATCTAACTACTTTCTCATAATTACTTGATTTACATATTTATTGTGACTGTATTACATATTAATATAAAATTATACTTTTGGAAAAACTTTCCATGCAAAAAAATGCTCCCAAAAGAAAAACCTAAAACATCTTCCCATATATGGCCCAAGCTTGGGCGTCGCCACAAGGAGGTGGTCGGCCGGCTCTACCATGGGCGGCTAACAAGCCAACCTTTGCTGATATAGTTGTTGCCCTCCACAACCACTGTCGGAAGTGGACATATCGCTGAAAGATCCGAGATTGGTACAAGGAGATTACTATTTTATCTTCACAGATGAAGAGATTGGGAAAACTGCTGCATCTTTCAGATTTTCAGTGGTGTTGAAATTCTTATGTAGGAGACCTTCGCTGGATATCATTCAAGGTGCCATAAAAACTCCCTGGGACTAAAATCCATGCCTGTTGCGGGACAACTAATGAAAGCACGAAACGTACTTGTTCGACTCACCAACGAGGAAGATTTCATCACGGCTATGATTAAGGAGAGAAAGGACATAGACGGCGTTCTCTACAGAATATTTCACTAGACACCAGATTTCAACGATGAGGGGGAATCGTCGAGGGTTCCGATATGGGTACGATTACCAGGCCTACCACCAAACTTCTATTAAGCTTCTACTCTACAGAGCTTCGTCTCGATCATGGGCACCTTTTTGAAAAGGGACAATGCCACGTCTTGTGTTACCAGATCGAAGAGAGCCAGATTCTGTATTGAGAGGAATATATTGAAACCACCAATCCAATCCTTTTGGATTGGCAACCGGCAGGGGAGAAAAGCCACTGTAAAGTGGGCGGAACACAGAAACAGATGCTGGGGGAAAACCAAAAATTACAAGGGCAGAAAATTTACGAGTCTGGTGCAAAGTTGAGGACACGAAATAACCGGAGACAGTGCAAGCAGATCCCAATGAGAGGGATAAAGTTAGAGCTAGACGACTTGAGATCGTGGAAGGAAAAAAGAAAGTCGTGTCTGATTAGGATGGAAAAAAGGTATGGTATAGCAACATGGCCGGCGGACTAATGTCGAAGGAACAGTTTGATCACAGGATGCCTGGAAGTAGCTCCAATGCACCTACGCGCTCTGCTCATCTAGAAGAGTTAATAGAACAAACTAAAACCTTGGGGCTACCTGCTGATATGAGTCGAGAAGCCTCCCCAATGAGACGACCAAATTCTGAGGAGCTGGGGAATGACATTTTGTCTCCACGGGAAAGCTAGAGGATCAACTGATTATGCTAGAAAATACCTCTATATAGGAACGGAGGATGTGGAAGCTGAGATTATCAACTGTAGTAAACTCTATAATGAGTGGGTACAACGAGAGGAAGTGTTATGGTGCCAAAAGGTGAGGATTAAATGGCAATAAGATGGTGATGCCAACACCAAATTTTTTTCACGCATGTGTAAGGGATAAAACCTCCAAAAAAAATCTCTCCCAAAGTATGATTTTAGATGGCGGATGCATTCTTGCATCAGCGGATGCTATCTATACTGAGGCTGTAGACTATTTCCAAAATTTGCTTAGGGTCTCCCCGACCACAAGAAATTCAGAAACATCAAATCTTATCCAGCCATGTATTGGAAAAGTAAAAAATGAATTGCTTTGTCAACTACCCACCATGGAAGAGGTTCAAACAACACTCTGGTCGATACCTATGGACAGCTGTCCCGGGCCGGATGGATACTCAACAAGTTTTTCTTAGATTTGCATGGGATGTGGTAAAGATGGATCTATTGGATATGGTATTAGAATTTTTGAAGGGACAACCACTGACTACTTGGCTTGGAGTGACAAATCTGGTCTTGATCCCTAAAGTAGAGGATCTGAAAGTTTTACCCGATCAGTCTATGCTTGGTTCCCTACAAAATCCTCTCTAAAATAATGGTCATACACTTGACCCCGCTGCTTGGGTCTCTAATCTCTAGGGAACAAAGCACATTTATACCTGGCAGAAGTATTTTTGAAAATGTGGTCGTTGCTCAAGAAATGGCATCATCACTGAATAGGAAGGTAAGGAGAGAGAGCACAATCCTAAAACTTGATATGTCAAAGGCATATGACAAAGTGAATTGGGGTTTCCTATTAGAGGTGCTCAAACGGTTTGGTTTCTCCGAACAATGAAGAAATTTGATTTGTAACTGTATTTCCTTCCCATGGTTCTCAGTTGTCCTGAATGGGACGACTAAAGGAATCTTTAAGGCATCCTGTGGCCTATGACAAGGGGACTCTCTGTCCCCTTATTTGTTTATTCTAGCTGAGGAGGTCTTCTCTCAAATGCTTAAGATCACTTATGATTTGAAAAAAATAAAACCTTACGCTATGAGTGGCGGCTTGGTGGTCTCTCATCTAATATATGCGGATGACCTATTAATTTTCTCCAATGAGGATAAGAGATCAGCACGACAATTATTGCATGTGATTCATACATATGAGAATATCTCAAGACAGATGGTGATCAGCTTGGCCAAATCCATGATTTTTTTCTCCAAGCACATCAATCTAGCACGGAAGAATGTTATGTTGAATCTATCAAGTTTTGGAGAGGACTCATGGCCATGCACCTGCTTGGGAGCGCCTCTTCACATGGGAAGACTCACTATGAATATGCTAGAACCAATGTTTGCAAAAATTCAAAAAAAACAGGTCGGGTGGAAAGGAAAGCTATTATCATTTGGAGGTAAAATTACTCTCATTAAGCATGTCCTAAATAGCATGCCCATCCATATCCTTTCGGTTCTGAGAGTCCCTAAATGAATATTTAAGGAACTAAACAAATTTTTTTCTGATTTCCTCTAGAGCTCGTCACCTGGCTATCGCAAAAGAAAATGGGTTGCATGGAATAATGTTTGTCTACTGGTAGAAGAAAGAGGTCTAGGATTTTGAAAGCTCATGGAAGTGCAATCATCTCTCTTAATGAAATTCGTTTGGAAGTTACTAAAAGGAAACAGCTTATGGGCCGAATTCTTCAGAAGAAAATATCTGGGGGACAATCATCTTGCTACTATCCTACATAACAATCATGGGTCTCGATTTTGGAGGTCCCTGTTACAAGCTGCTCCAATGGTTTTAAAACATGCAAAAATGGATATACATAACGGAGACGCTAGTTTCCGGTTCAACAACTGATTAGGCTCAGGTGCCTTATCAGAAAAGTATCAATATAATGACCATAATATCAAAGTTAAGGATTTGCTTTCAGATACAGGATAGGATATGGAAAAACTTCGAAACCTCGTTGACAATGACTGTGTTACAAGAATCATTGATGCCAATATTACACTTAGACCAGGAAGAGATGTTCTAATTTGGCAACCAACAAACGATGGACATTTTACTTCAAAATCAGTGTGGGAACTCATCCGATCAAGATGTGAAAATTATGAACGGAAAAAATGGCTTTGGTCCCTACTGGTGCCCAATAAAATTTCCTTTGTCAGTTGGCGAGCTTTGAGATCTAAACTACCTATTGACAGCAATATCCAAGCAGTAGGCGTCAAGTTGGCATCCCGATGCAATTGCTATGCGGAACCATCAAATGAAATGGCTGACCACGTGCTAAGTACGAGTGATTTGGCTATAGATGTATGGAGATTTTTTGCAGGGATTTGCACCATCCCATTCTCAAAAAATAGCTACTGGCAAAGAAAAGTTGTATCGTGGTGGTCAAAAGCGTCACAAAACACACAAGTTGGTGTATTATATGGAATCATTCCTTTGATTATCACTTGGCACCTGTGGAGAGCCAGGTGTGCAGTTCGAATGGAGGAGGCTACTATTTCTTCGAGGAGTGTTATCAGACAGTTTAAGGCTATGTTGATCACAATGGCGAGATCCTTCAAGATGTTTCAACGAATAAAAGCTCCTGATAGAGATATTATGGAAAGACTGGGTGTTCCAGTAGTACCTATTTCAATGATAGTACCTCGGCTGGTTAGTTGGAAGAGACCAGGAAGCGGCACAGTGAAATTAAATATTGATGGAGGCTCAAATGGCAATCCAGGCGATTCTGGTGGAGACGGCTTGATCCGTGACAGCAAAGGCAAACTGATTTCTGGTTTTGCTCAACACTATGGCGTGGCAACCAAAACCTTTTCCGAATCCCGTGCCCTTAGAGATGGTTTAGCAATGTGCAAGGATCGGGGATGGGCTGACTTTATGGTGGAGTCAGATTCTACGTTGATGGTAAAGTGGGCAGAAGAAGGAATGTGCACTCTATGGTACTTATGGGATTTGTGGGAGAATATCTATGACTTTGATCGACGCCACCCGTGCTAAGATAACACATGTCTATAGGGAAGGTAATATGGCAGCAGATTACATGGCAAAAATAGGAGCCCACGGATAACTCTTTCACCATCCATGAAGGGGGAAATGTTCATGTTGGCCTCAAGGGAATTTTATGGACCAATGCTTGGAGTCTCCCGAATATTATATGTAAATGAGTTATCGCTTTATTTGTATCTCGGTTTTTCCTCCACCATAAGTGAGGCTCTTAAATAAAAGAATAAATTTTCGGTAAAAAAAATTACATATTATATGATGTTTGTTTGGTTGAATTCGTTTAATCTAAAAAAAAAGGAGTATGATAGATTTTTGTTGGTGAAGTGGTGAACTAGTGATAGTAAAGTAAAGATGAAAAACATGAATGGCATTCAGCTGAATTCACTGGTTTTCTATTACTATGTTTTTGCTTGTCAGTTGAATTAATTAATTTATACAACTGTGCTAAAGGTTTATTCACTCATGTTTTTCTTTTGACATAATATGTTAGGGTGTTTAAGTTAGGGAGATTATGACATGTGATGAGAAATAATTAAGGAGGAATAATCCATGTGTGAATTTGATAGAGTTTTTAGAACAAAGAGGAAGAGAAAGATTATGTATCTTTTTATATGGAACTGATCAGTACAAATATACCATAAGCCTTCCAATATATATTACAAAAGTTTACTATCATATTTCTAGTTAACAACTTCCTACCAACTACCACCTTACCTGTTGACAGGATAAGCCATGCTATAATATATAATTTGATCACCAAAAATAAACATTACATGGACAGATTTTAATAGATATGATTGCTACAAAATGTGACAGCAAAAGTGACAACTAAATATCACTACTCCTCCTTGACACACTTTGCTGGAAATACCAAGGTTTGTCCTCAATGTTTCAAACCTTCCTTTGGATAATGACTTGGTAAAAATATCAGCATAATGATCTTCCATGAAACACCAGATTTTTAACCATAGCAACATCTGATTGATTATCACTATAAATGACAGTTGCATCAGCTTGTTTGGGATTAAGATCCTCCAGCACTTTCCTTAACCAGATTGCTTGATTGGTGGCCGATGCAGCTCTATACTCTACCTCTGCTATTAATTGAGCCACCATTTTTTGTTTCACTGTGTTCCAGTAAACTAGACTTGATCCCGGATAAAATGCATATCCAGAGGTGCTCTTCATATCATCCAAAGATCCATCCCAATCACTGTCAGTATAACCAATTAAATCCAAGATTTTTAACCTTGTAAACCAGATTCCCATTTTAGCATTCCCTCTGTGTATCTCAGGACCCTCTTTGCAACTTAGAAATATAACTCACTTGGTTCTTGCCTGAATCTGGAAAGTAAATTTATAGCAAAAGCGATATTTGGTCTTGTGATTGTCAGATACATTAGGCATCCTACCAAACTTGTATATATATACTTTTTCATCAGTTTTTTTTGCTTCCATCGTCCTTCACCAGCTTCAAGTTTTGAACTAGAGGAGTACTTACTGGTTTGCAATTCTCCATGCTGAATTTCTTCAAAATCTCCTGGGCATACCTCCTTTGACAAACCAAAAAACCTTCCTGTGATTGATTTATTCCCATTCCAAGAAAACACATCATTTTCCCCAAATCTGTCATTTCAAATGCCATCATCATTTCATATTTCAATTTGTCAATTAAAGCTTGATTGCTGCCAGTTACTAGCAGGTCATCAACATACAATAAAATGATGATAAATTCTTCCTCCACTTGTTTTATATAAAGTGTTTGCTCATTAACACTTTTGATGAAGCTAAGGCAGTACAAATATTCATCAATCCCGTTTGTACCAGGCTCTAATAGATATACCTTGTTTTTTTTTTCCTCCAACCACCAGAAAAACCATTTGGTTGATCAACATAAATTTCCTCATTTAAGTAACCATTTAAGAAGGCCGCCTTAACATCCAATTGATGAACTTTCCAGCCTCTTTGAACAGCAATGACAAGCAACAATCTGATGGTTTCATACTTGGCAACGGGAGCAAATGTGTCTGTGTAGTCAATACTACAGTGCTGAGCAATCCCTTCACAACTAACCTGACTTTTAACTTGTTGATTGATCTATCTGAGTTCAATTTGGTCTTATACATCCATTTAACTCCAATTTAATTTTTATCTCTTGGTCTATCAACCAACTCCCAGGTTCCATTCTTTTCTATCACACTCAACTCCTCTATCATTACAGCCATCCAACCATGTGAATTCACTGCCTCATTGAAGTTTGAAGGCTCCAACACTGATGAATTACATCTGGCATAAACATCAACAAGAGACCTGGTTCTCAACACTTCATTTTCATAATTAGAATCAGAATCAGAATCAATGTCCTATTCTGATTCATCTTCATTGATGATGTCTTCATTTTCTTGAGTTAACAGCCTTGGAATTTACAATTTATCCAATGTACTTGCTTCCCAATTCCATGAAGAATCTTCATCTACCTTAATATCTCTGCTGGACATCATCTTCTTGGTTTTGAGGATTATAAACTTTGTATCCTTTGGCATTATCACAATAGCCAATCAAAACTCCAAGTTCTGCCTTTGGACTTAGTTTATCCTTTTTGACATCAGGTGTATGAGTATAACATATGCTCCCAAACACCTTCAAATGTGAGACATTTGGCTTAACTCCACACCATGCTTCAAAAGGAGTTAACTTGTTTAAAGCCTTTATAGGCAATCTGTTGAGGAAATAGGTTGTTGTATTCACAGCTTCAGCCTAAAAATCCTTTGGAACATTCTTCTCAAACATCAAACACCTGACCATCTCCATCAAGGTCCTATTATTTCTCTCACAGTGTAAGGAATTGTCAATTAATGTTTGATTCAAACAGCATCACAGAACTTGTCAAACTGATCACACTTGTACTCAATTCTATTGTCTGTTCTGATGGCCTTAGTTCTGCAATTGCTCTCATTTTCTACAGATTTTTGAATTTTTGAAACACACTAGCAACCTCAGACTTCATTTTCAAGAAATACACTCAACACATCCTTGTTAAATCATCAATGAAGAATACAAAATACCTACTGTCATTCAGTGTTTGTGTTCTCATTGGACCACATACATCAGAGTGGATTAACTCCAGCCTTTTTGTGGCTCTTCTTCACTAGTTTTTAGGGAATGTCGGTCTGGTTTATTTTTCCCATTGGCACGCATCACACACATAGGCTTCATCACTTATGTCAGACATATTTTCAACAAGCTCTAGTTTTTGCAAATGCTTGAGTGATGTGTAATTTGCATGACCAAACCGTTTGTGCAAAAGTGAATACTCTACTTTGGTACTAGTGAATGCATGAGAGGTCATATTCTTCCCTTCTAGAGGAAAACCTCTTTGCCTCATTTCAACTTACATTAACCCATTTCAATTTGGATCATATATAGTGCAACCACTATCCTTGAATATCAGTGCGTAATTCTTCTCAATCAATTGACCTAAACTTACTAAATTTTGATCAATATCTGGTACATAAAGTACATCAGGAATATGTTTGATACATGTTGGAGTTTCCACAGCAATCACGCCAATTCTTTCTACTTTCACATAATCACCATTTCCAACCTTCATCTTTGATTTGTATGAGTTGTTTAATTCAACAAAGATGCTGGAGTCTGAAGCTATATGATGAGTGTAACCACTGTCCAGTAGGCAAGTCCAATTCCACTGCTCATCTTGTGATTTGTTTTAAATAGATGCTCCTCCTGCTGAACTTGTTGCTGATTTTCAGCAACCTGTGCCTGTTGCTGTAATGACTTCTCCTTCTGATTTTTACACACCTTTTGAACATGTCCAAATTCCTTACGTGCTCTGCATTGGACCCCCGGTCTATACCAACACCATTTTGGAGAATGACCAATTTTTCTTGCAATGAGGGTAGGGAGGATAATCATTATTCTTGCGAACATTATTGTTGATCTCAACCTTCTTCTTTTCAGGTAGTTGCTTTTTCACTCCATAACTTGTTTGAGCTTTATATTTTCCTTTGACAAATAAGGCTCATTCAAACTTGTTATTCCTGCCTTATTAGTCTCCTTTGCTCAGTAGCATGAAGAGCATTCACCAGTTCAAACAAAGTTATGGTTGACATTTCCCTTGAGTCTTCAAGTGAGGAGATTTTTGCCTCAAATTTTTCTGGCAAACTAATCAACACTTTCTCCACAACTCTTTTATCAAGTAAGTCATCTCCCAAAAGCCTTATTTTATTTACCACCTTCATCAGCCCGTCAGAAAATTCTTTAACGATTTCTGACTCATTCATCTTCAAGGACTCATATTCCCATCTTAAGTTTAGAACTTGCATTTGCCATGTTCTTGCATTTTCCTTGAATTCTTCTTGTAATCTGTCCTAGGCATCCTTGGCTGTCTTACAAGTGATTATCCTGGTTAAGATTGCATCAGAAACGGCTGATTGAACGCAAAAAATTGCCTTGAAATTCTTTGCAACCTCCTCATTATGTTGCTTCAGTTGAGCAATAATTGGATTTGCTCTAAGAGGTGGTGGTTCACTACTTGTTTATGTGATTTCCCACAAGTCATATGCTTTCAGGTATGCTTTCATCTTTGCTACCCAAAAGTCATAATTTTATCCTATAAACACAGAAGGTAATGTAGCTGATAAACCACTTGAATTCATCCCTCTCAGGTCTAATTTAATTTCTCGGCTGATATGGCGAAGGAGTTTTGGTAGAAGTTTCCTCACAACCCTTTTTTTCTCAAAGATCCTTTGATGCTCTGATACCGCTGATAGAGTTTTTAGAACAAAGTGAAAGAGAAAGATGATGTATATTTTATATGAAAATGATCAGTACAAATATACATACAGTAACCGGCTGCCGTCCAATAAATATTACAAAAGTTTACTACCATACTTCTAGTCAACAACTTCCTACCGACTACCACCTTACCTGTTGACAAGATAAGCCATGTTATAATAGATATTTTGATCACCAAAAATAAACATTACATGGACAGATTTTAATACATATGATTGCTTCAAAATGTGCAAAACTAAATATCAATAGAATTGTTTGATCATAGTCATCACACACACGATATTAAAAATCTAACATTAGTTTCTGAAGTTAAGCAGAGCCAAAGGGGGAGATTGTTAAAAAAAAAAAGATGTCATATTTTTACAAGTTTTATTTATTGACTTGTTTAATATTTCTGTTGATTTTTTATTGTCACATAAAATGTTAAAATTGTGGAAAAAAAAAAAAAGTTATAAGTTCAACCTGTAGCCAGTATTGACAGACCGATGGTAAGTATTGCGACCAGAATCATTAAGTTGCATTTTTTTTATAGTTTTCTATATGTAACAGGATACGATTTCTTACTATAATATTACAGCTCGTGTTGAATAGATTTCCTACCATCTTAGATATCGTCAGATTAGTTGAATATGTAAATTTTAGGTTATAATTAAATTAATATTGTCTTTTTTTAGTCTATTAACAAATCTAGAAAATCTTTCAGTATATTATTTTATATAATAATTCTTTTACCGTGTTTAATGACTGTTCTTTTGTTAAGAATTAACTCCCATCTTTATTACTTTACCTTTGAGTAAAGTAATTAATTAAGAATTGAATTAAAATTTTAAAAAAAAAAAATCTCAACTGTGACCTAGCAGCTAGAAGTTTTGCCGTTTTCAAGCAAGTTCACAAGGAATGAGGCTTTATTGAATTTTAAAAAAAAAAAAAAAAAAATTGACGTTTTTTTCAAGTATTTGGAGAACACAAAACAACTTGTGCTGAATGTTCAGTCCCACCTATTGATCAAGCAATTTGGCATGAAGTTGAGAAAGGAGGTTCTTAATCAAAGTGATAGTTGCGGCCGACTACAATAGAGCAGTGGTGATTAAACCTTAATGAAGTAACTATGAAGCACTTACTTCCTTAACAAATAAAAAGGAAAAAGTTAAAAGTCTAACCGAATTTTATACATCTAATTACTGTAAATCAAATCAGAAGACGTGCCTTAAGATAAGTGGAATATGTTTAGACACAAGTATATTTACGTGTTTGTAAACTAACTTTCTATCAAAATTATTAGACATCAACTTGCATATACTATTTTGTACATAAAGCTATATTCAGGGGGAAGGAATCCTTATAATTTAATTCCCTTCGTAGGTGGAAGGACAACCACGTTATAGACAAACCCAACAGAATTCAATTCGATTCTGCAATGCCAAAACAAAGTCAGATACTAGCTGCTATTTTATTTTATTTTTTTGTTTTACTTTTTTCGAAAATTAAACTGTTTTTACAAATAATTACATATCCTACAGGAACAAAAATGTATTTATTTTGAACGGGTTAGAGGATTTTAGACAAACCCATGGTCTACGTTTCGCTAAGGTTAATGGACTTAGGGTTAGTATTGTGCAGAATGCGGAGCATAGAGATTGGTACATAATATTGAACTCTCCATTTGATCTTCAACTTTAATTGTCTCATATCGTAGCTCTGTTAACGAAGTAGGTTTTGGTACGTGTTGTTATACTTCGCACGAGGAGAAATCTTGCTTCATTTGCTAACTTGTCCAATTGCTTGTGATTAGTTTGATTGTACTCCACTTTTATCCCACGCGTTGTCAAATGCAATTGTGGTCAAATCCCATAAAAATTGTTTATTGTATAGATTTTGGATAGCCAGTATATTTTGATAAGCTTAAATTCACAAAGATAAATTGGTGAAACTCACTGTAATTTATCATTGCATATAGGAAATTAAATTCTCTAAAGTCTCAGCAGAAAAAACCTAACCTAGCAATCGCCAAACCATAGGGACCACGAAAAGAAAATCAATTTAATTTATTTACTGTAGAAAGGGAGACTAATTTAAAAAAAATTTAAGATTCATTGTCTATATATAGAGCCAACAATCAATCCCCATTGCCAAGTCCAAAGAAGAGAACTTAACTAAAGAGTGAAGGAACCTTACATCTTTCAGTTGCCATGTCGAGCTACAAGGAACACCAGTTGAGTGTTCTGCTCGCTCTTTTGTGCACACTTGTGTGTGTAAATGCTACCTTCAAATGCATACCTTATCCACCAAACTTGCCTAAGCCTTCGGTGCCGGGAATATTCTGTCCATCTCCACCACCACCTTCTCCACCACCTCCATCTCCACCACCTCCTCCACCACCTCCACCTCCATCTCCACCACCTCCTCCACCACCTCCACCTCCATCTCCTCCACCACCACCTCCACCACCTCCTCCACCACCTCCACCTCCATCTCCACCACCTCCTCCACCACCTCCATCTCCACCACCTCCTCCCACCTCCACCTCCATCCACCACCTCCTCCACCACCTCCACCACCTCCCACCACCTCCTCCCACCACCTCCTCCTCCACCACCTCCTCCTCCACCTCCACCTCCATCTCCACCACCACCTCCTCCACCACCTCCTCCACCACCTCCAATGGCTGTAATATTAACCTAGCTCCTAATAAACTACAAATTTCCAACAATAAAACTCTTTAAAAGTTTCCTTTACCAACTCTCTATTGGCAATAAAAATCTTGGAACATACAACTTCATATCCAGGACATAAGTGCGTGGAGTTCCTAGCATTGAAGAGTGTAGTACATGAAATAATTTTACAAATACTATATCTAATCTGAGATATTGTTTGTAAATGTGTTGTAATCTATACATGCATTAAATAATACTGATGTTTCTCCTTGGGTATCAAAGTGTTACATTTAGCTGCGAGATATTTATTTGGCTTCTAATTGCTATTAGTCAATTGTATTGCATGCACATCATTACAAAAGATAAATCTATTTGGTTCCTACGACGTGTAGGTTTAGACTTACCATTATTACTAACTGTGCATCTTAACCGACATAAATTGTCACTAATTACGGAATCCTTCCAAAAAAAAAAAAATTGAAGCCGCACTCTTCTTTTAAACTGTGTAAATTAAGCTCTAAATTGTATCTTCCTATTCACGAGTTGTTTGGAAAATTTCTAACATGCAACTGCCCTAGTCATAGTAAAAACATATTTAATAGTGAATTTGAATAGTTAGTACTGGATATCCAATTAACATCTTTGTGCAATTAATCCACTATGGTGCAGATCAGCAGTTGAATAACCTTCAAATATTTCAATACTATTATTATCCAGTACAGATGCAATAATCAATCACTATTGCTTAAAAGCAACTCCTCTTAGATTTAGGTGAATAATGATCTGTTGTTCGATAAATCACATTTCATGAATTAAGCAAAGTTCAAATGACAAATTCAACCCATCACTATGCATGCCAGTATCAATTAAGCGAAATAATCATTATGTGTGCTAATACGAACTATCCTTGAAAACAGTTGGCAATAATGATTAGACAAAAAATAATAATATTATCATGGGATGAAGAAGAAGCCCTAAAGGAATTTTTAATCCTACTGTGAAACATGCTATTGTGGATGTTGACAAAAAAAACACTTTTTAATGCAGTTGTGAAACGTACTATTGTAAATGTATAATTTTGATTTTGACAAAAAATTGTCACCAATAGTGATTGGTTTGATGAATAAAATCATAAGCTTTGATAGAATTTTCAAGAAGAGACTGAATATGTTTAGAATCAGCAATCGACGAAAATCTAAAGGGCTTTGTTATCATTTTTTACAAGAAAAAAATATCTAGAAAACCATGCAAATATGACACAGTAAGGAATCGTGAACAATAATAAAAGGTTCTTGTTCGTAACACATGAATGGGTGTTTGCTCAAATTTTGTTCGGACGGACGTGGGAATATATTTGAAATCCACCAATATCTTATTGATCAAAAAGCGAATATAATATTTTTTATAACCTTAAACCTATTTATAGACTCCAAACAACTCCTAATCATATTGAGATCCTATTTCTATAGATAGATCTAAATAAAACTAAAAAATCGTAAAAGACGAAAAATCCTTAAATTAAATAAAAATAGAACAATGCTAAAATGGACCCCTAAACGACAAAATTCTACCCCAAAAGTTTGACAGTGTTGGTACAAGAGAGCTGAAAGTTAATCGCATTTTTGTACAACGAGGTAAAGTTATGAGCTTTTTAACAATGTTCACAAAAGTGTAGAAACGAAAAACGCTTCCGGATTGTACTCATGGACGAAAATTCGACATTTGTGATGAAAGTTATAATGAGCGTTTTCGTACATCATGATGATTTAAATCTAGAAAATTCAATCCAATTTCAACTATATATATATAGCTAGTGCTATTAGAAAAATGTCTATCTTGATTTCTGATTCAATAGTGCATTTAAAATGTACATACACTAGTACATGATATACGGAATTGGTTTAAAAACCATAAGTATGCCACCAATTGACTTTTTCTCCTTTTGAATTTATACACACTTTATTCATGCATTTCGCAGTATGAATTTGTTCAATTATCAAATTAGAACAAACGTCAAATCTAATGCAAGAGATATATCATTGTAAGATATTTTTAAAAACTTATCAAGCATAAATTATAATATTCAAATAATTACTAATATTTTACTCTCAAAAAATCTGACAAAAATCAACTTACGGAAACCAAATATGTAAAAGTAGAAATATAGAAACGAGAAATGTAAGAACAAAAATTTGGTTGATGCAAGAATTTGACTCTCTTCTCAAGACATTAATGCCTTGCACGGGTACTAATATTTTCCAGTATTCGTCTCTCGGGATACAACGGCCACGTCCCGCAATAGGAGCACTCCAACTTGTTGAGAATTAGACCCTTAGTATAAACCACCAGGAGCAATAAAATCAGAGTAAAAGAAATAAAGAGACCAAAGAACATACATGATATAAAGACTTACATCTTAATGTTAGACTACCTACTCATCCACCATTTTAGTAATTCATTATGATAAAAGAAGTTTACAATAGAAAATTACACTCCCTATTTTCTGTAAGCTCTCTCTCTTTTTATGGCTATACAAAACTCTAATGACGACTCTATTTATAATAACAATTAGAGTAAAATCGAAATTATAATGGTGAAATTCCTAAACTATTCTTAATAAAATTTTGTCCACTCGTGTACGGACAATGCAAAACGGCAATAATTAGTTTTCACATCTTAACAATCTACAGCTGAAATAACTCCTAAATTCTCAAGATAGAAGTCCAACTTAAGTTGTACATAGCTTGGAGGATGAAGTGATATATAACCTATATATGCTTCATTTTGCATGAGAAAAGACATTCTTCTTTAAGTGAATAGAACTCCGACTGTCAAGTACAACACACTCTTCCCAAGCTTGTGACCTAATTCTTGAGAAAGACTGCAAGCTTATCATCTCTTTGCTAGCCTCGGTCACAACAACATAATGTGCCTTAGTAGTGGAAAGAACAATTATCTTCCACAGCTTGGACACCCAAGTAACAACCACAAGTGTGTACCTATCTAACCCCTTCCATATGAGTGTCTATACAACCCTGTAATCGCAAGTTTGATTTTCTGAAATACAAGGTTGACTCTATTGTGATTCTCAAATGAAAATCCACTTTACTTCTTCGCAATGCTGTTTACGCGGACCTACTCACAACTCGTACTGTATGTGATATGTCCGATATTGTACACACCATGGTATACACGAGACTGCAAATAGCAGTGGCATAAGGTACCTTAATACTCTTCCACATATCTTTTGTTTGATTATTCTCTTATTTTGATACATATATTCAGAATCCACCTCTCGGGAATTTCCAACAGGAACACATTAATATATCTAGTGAGTCTATTGACAAGAGGAAGGGGGCTAAGAATCACTCGGCTGTCGAGATGGGGAGAGTGTTTTTGACATGTAGTAATTTTTTAAAGAAGTCAATTATAGGCAGTGTTAACTTACTCTTTCTATATCTTTCTTTTGTGAGGTCCACTAGATTTCAATAACGGTAATGTTATTCGGTACTAATGGTGTCAAGTAGTAATCTAGATGGAAACTTCATGCTCATTAAATGATATATTCACTTAAATGCAATGTCACGTGATTTGTGGAATTGAACCTATGAAATGTAGTCATCTAGACGGTGCTTTAGCACCAATGATTCAAAAGCATCACTTTCCACCAACTGAGACATTGATATACTTGTGTGCCTTTCCCACGTAGTGCTTCCATTGTGCATTGTGTGGACTGTTTATTTTTGAGGCCTTATTTGTGTCGTGAGCTTAAATTCTGGACTTAAAATGAAAAAGATTCACTAGTAAGAGAAGACATAATTTGAAAAATTAAAACAATCAATTTTGTTTTCCTTATGTAAACCAAATTACATTTTTTGTTGATTGAATTAGTTTCATTTGATTTCATGTACATTAATATTTTTGTTGTATAGTAGTCCACCTTCATTGACTAGGAAAAAATATTCTAATTAGTTAGGCAAGAAGTAAAATAAAATCTCCATGATATATTGAACTGTATAAAAATCAAAACTGCAATGGTACGGATTAAAATATTAGATTTACTACCCAATTCAGGAGGTCAAACCATTATGGGCTTGTTTGATACCCATTTTGTTGGAGAAAATGCATTTTGGGTTGATGTGATGGTAAATATGTGATTGAAAAAAAAGGAAAAGTTATTGATGTGATGGAAAATATTATTTTATTGAAGAATGTGTGGTTGAAAATGAAAATGAGAATGAAAATGAAAATGAAAATGGGTACCAAACAGGGGATATATAATGTTTTCATACCATTTGAAAACTAAGCTCGTTCTCGATACATTGCACCGTGACTAACATGATTCTTGGCTTGTTATGCTTCATGCTGAAAAGAGTCTTAAAATGATAAATATGTATCTATTTCTAATACCTTTAGCATTTAGATCATGTTATTCAATATATAAGCAAAGCAGTCAACGGTCTGATTCAAGTCTCGTTGTCACCCATTTAGTTGAAATTGTGCACATGTTAGGCTTTAATGGGAAAAAGAGAATATCGCTTACAAGTATTAACCGTGTTGAAGAAAAAATTTAAATGATAAACATGTGTCTATATGTACCAACTTAAAGTTTTATAATATTTAAATGTTAAAAAGATTCTATGTTAACAGCTTAATATTTTTTATGAAGGCTAAATAATGTGTCCAGTTTCTAGTATCTAACATATTTCTAACATTGAATATAATCTTCTCGTAATAAAAATTCCTCGAAGAGGACTTGGTATTTCCGCTTTATTGACGTCATCTACATTCCTTGATTTAAAGACGCGTGAAAAGAATATCTCACAACTTAAGAATGCACATATAAAAAAAGGTTAAATCTTAAAGGTAAAATGATTCATGGTTACTTAAATATTCATATTTGATCATGAAAATTCTTCAAGCGTACGGGATCGTTGACAAATAATAATTTGTGATGAGAAGAGTATCATCACATATGGAATAAATTTTAACTCAAGTGTACTAGCTTTGTACGGAATTGGAAGTATGTAACAGCAAAGAGATTTTATTTGTGATTTATTCTAAATTATGCTCAGAAATATAGTGGATTTGGAATCCGCTATTACTATCTATTTTAATTCTCAATTATATAATCCAAGCCATACATGTGTTTTGCGGGCTTGAGGCAAATTTCAAAATTTTGGGCTCCTAAATCTTAGCAAGCAGTAGATTTTTTTTCAT
This sequence comes from Osmanthus fragrans, assembly GCA_019395295.1. NCBI lineage: Eukaryota > Viridiplantae > Streptophyta > Magnoliopsida > Lamiales > Oleaceae > Osmanthus > Osmanthus fragrans. The sequence goes on from CM033349.1 coordinate 10,018,859, forward strand.
TTATAAGAGTTTTACAGAACTAAATTTATTAAGTTAAAATCAATGTTAAAAATAAATAAAATAAATAATATTCAAAATATTTATATTACAATCAAATGATATTATATTTTGTACAACTAATATTTGTGTTTGTGAAGAATTTTCAAAATGCATGAGCAAAGAATTTCGAATGAGCATGATAGGAAAACTTAAATTCTACCTAGGGCCTCAAATTAAGCAAACTAATGATGGAATATTCATTAGTCAAAACAAATATATCCGAGATATGCTCAAAATGTTCGATATGGAGAAATTAAAGCCGATGAAAACTCCGATGAGTTAATCCATAACATTAGATAAAGATGATCTAGGTACTTCCGTTAATGTAATGAAATATAGAGGTATGATCGAGTTTCTTCTTTATTTAACTGTAGGTAAACTCGATATTATGTTTAATGTATGCTTGTGTGCCAGATTTCAATCTAATCCTAAAGAATCTCATCTTAGTACCGTAAAACGAATTTTTAGATATCTTAGTGACTTTAGAACTCTAGGTCTTTGGTATCCAATGGGAAATCACATTGATTTACTTAGCTATTCGGATGTCGATTGCACAATTGATCGTAAAAGCACTAGCAAAACTTGTCATTTTTTAGGCTTTGCACTTGTATAGTGGTTTAGTAAGAAACAAAACTACGTTGCATTGTCTACAGCAGATGCCGAGTATAACCCGACCACTAGTTATTGTGCTCAAGTTCTGTGGATAAAACAAATAGTTAGTGATTATCACTTAACTTGCGACCATATGCCTATTATGTGTGACAATCTATCAAAAAATCTCACCTTGCCTTCTCGAATGAAATATATTGAAATTAGACACCAATCTTTATGATATCTTGCACAAAGGAAGATATTGTAATAGAATTTGTAAACACGGAGAATCAATTGGTCGACATTTTTACTAAACCTCTAGCTCTTGATATATTTTTACATATTCGAAGAGGTATGGGCATTCTATACAAAAAAAATTAAAAATAGCATAAATTGATTTTCAAAATCATAAGTTAACTTAAGATCATATTTTGAAAAATATTCTAACTCAGACAATGCAAAGACAGGATGGATCAAACTCTTGAAATGCAGATGTCCGGACAATGCAATGTGTGTTCGGATGTCATTGAGGATGTTCGAATCATGTAACAGTCACTTTTTTTACCATTCTGTGTCTGATGCACAACGACTAATTTTTGTACGTCTAGACAAGGAAGTGGACGTCAAGTTGACTTTTCAGTTCTGCAGATTTTTTGTTAATTATACTTTATAAATACATTCACATTTTGCATTCATTACAAAACTTTTTGAGAGCATTAAAGTGAGATATTTTTGAGCAAAATTATATTGATCTTTCATCTTTTTTTTTATCAAATTATTTATTGTGATAACATTTGATTGAGTGAATCAAATCCTTTTTTCATCTTCATCATCAAAGTTCTCTCATCTATCACTTGACCTTTCATTTATTGTTATTCATTGAAGTGTTAGTCTATCTCTCTCTTAGTACTTAATTTGTTTCTATAAAATATTGAGAGAGAATCTTTAAATTATAAAATTAAGTTTCTTCAAACTTGTGGGTTATATTGAGGTCTTGAAAAGTTCAATGTTGGTATCCACCTATGGCGACAAACATATTCTCTACTGATATTTTAACTATGGATATGACTGAATTTGCAAATCTAGAGGATGTACCTAACCCAACTCATAGAGTTCCACACCATGTGTTGCCAACAGACCAATTTGATAGTTTCAACGTCATTGAGTAACAACTCAGAGTTGTCAAGTACCAAACTATACACATTTTGTCAACACATGTAGCCTCGTGCAAGAGAGGCGGTAAACCCTCCAAGACTAGTGCCAAGAAGTCCAAGAAGAACTAATTGTTGAATTGTTATGAATCTTTGCTCCCAACTCTTTGATTCTTACTCTCTGATCTAACTACTTTCTCATAATTATTTGATTTACATATTTATTGTGACTGTATTACATATTAATATAAAATTATACTTTTGGAAAAACTTTCCATGCAAAAAACGCTCCCAAAAGAAAAACCTAATACATCTTCCCATATATGGCTCAGGCTTGGGCGCCGCCACAAGGAGGCGGTCGCCGGCTCTACCATGGACGGCTGACAAGCCAACCTTTGCTGATATAGTTGTTGACCCTCCACAACCACTGCCGGAAGTGAACATATTGCTGAAAGATCCAAGATTGGTATGAGGAGATTACTGTTTTATCTTCACAGATGAAGAGATTGGGAAAACTGCTGCACCTTTCAGATTTTCAATGGTGCTGAAATTCTTACGTAGGAGACCTTCGCTGGATATCATTCGAGGTGCTATAAAAACTCCCTGGAGACTAAAATCCATGTCTGTTGTGGGACAACTAATGAAAGCACGAAACGTGCTTGTTCGACTCACCAACGAGGAAGATTTCATCACGGCTATGATTAAGGAGAGAAAGGACATAGACGGCGTTCTGTACAAAATATTTCACTAGACACCAAATTTCAGCGAGAATGAGGAATCATCGAGGGTTCCGATATGGGTACAATTACCAGGCCTACCACCAAACTTCTATTAAGCTTCTACTCTATAGAGCTTCGTCTCAATCATGGGCACCTTTTTGAAAAAGGACAATGCCACATCTTGTGTTACCAGACCGGAGGGAGCCAGATTCTGCATTGAGATGGATGTATCGAAACCACCAGTCCAATCCTTTTGGATTAGCAACCCGGTAGGGGAGAAAAGCCACTGCCAGGAAATTATTTATGAGAATTTTCCTCTATTTTGTACCTCCTGTCGTCAACAAGGACATGCTAAATCCAACTGTAAAGTGAGCGGAACACAGAAACAGATGCTAGGGAAAACTAAAAATTACAAGGGCAGAAATTTACAAGTCTAGTGCAAAGTTGAGGACACAAAATTACCGAAGACAGTGCAAGTAGATCCCAATGAAAGGGATAAAGTTAGAGCTAGACGACTTGAGATCGTGGAAGGAAAAAAGAAAGTCATGTCCAATCAGGATGGAAAAAAGGTATGGTATAGCAACATGGCCGGCGGACTAATGTCGAAAGAACAGTTTGATCACAGGATGCCTGGAAGTAGCTCCAATGCACCTACGCACTCTGCTCATCTAGAAGAGTTAATAGAACAAACTAAAACCTTGGGGCTATCTGCTGATATGAGTCGAGAAGCCTCCCCAGTGAGACGACCAAATTCTGAGGAGCTGGGGAATGACATTTTGTCTCCACGGGAAAGCTTAAAAATCATTGATGCAATGTTTGAAAATGAATTGTGTCACCTTAATAATGATTTGGAGGATGGGCAAATAGAAGGCTCCCTCAATGGTGATAATTTGCAGGGCTTGTCAAAAGGAGAAGATGGTGATGAATTAGAGGAATTGGATCCCAAACAATATCAGATTGACCTAGAGGCTAATGATTCATATATGAAGCGTAAGAGAACCAAATCAAAATCTCTGAAAGTAATCTATCATGAGATTACTAGGTCACAAAAACCTTATTAACTATGAATGTGTTAATTTGGAATCTTAGAGCTGTGGTTTCGTCGAAAAGTCGTCTTATGCAGATTAATAAAAAATTCAAACCAGAAGTTGTAGCTATTATGGAACCTTTTGTACAAGATCAGATACAAAATTTGAAGTGTAAGTTAAAGATAGATGACTGTTGCTCTAATGTCAGGGAAGGTGGGAAAGTATGGCTATTCTGGAAAAATGGGTTACAGTTTGATTTGCTAGTAGCATCTGATCAAGCAATTTCAGGCACATTTCTTAAGGATGGTAAAAGAATGTTTGCGATGTTTGTGTATGCTAGATGTTTCTGGAACAAGCACCGAGAACTTTGGGAACAAATTCATAATATACCAAGTGATATGGATCCATGGTTAGTTGGTGGTGATTTTAATGTTGTTCGAAAAAAATAAGGAAAAGGTGAGAGGTTTATTTTCTGATAGACACCCAAAGGACGAGTTTAACTAATGTATTCAAGAATGTGGTCTTGTAGATCTACCTTTTGAAGGTAGTCACCTAACTTGGTGTAATGGCAGAACCGATAGGAGATGGATTTGGACTCTACTTGATAGAGTATTGGTGAACTCCTTTTTTTTTTGGAATGATGTAGCTCATCAAAGACGATCAATATGGCTCGCTCATCATTTGACCATTGCCCAATGGTGGTTAAGCTGACTAAGAGAGCACACGAGCATGTCCCAAGACCTTTTAAATTTCAACGCATGTGGTGCTCCCATGAAGGATTATTACCTCTTATTCAAAAGTGTTGGGAGGAGCAGGTCATTGGGTGCCCTATGGTCCGTTTGGGGCGCAAACTTAAGGCCTTAAAAATGTGCTTAAAAGGTGGAATGTAGAGGTGTTTGGTCGGGTGGAACAAGAGCTAACCAAACTAGAGGATCAACTTATTACGCTAGAAAATACCTCTATATAGGAACATTCGGAGGATGTGGAAGCTGAGATTATCAACTGTAGTAAACTCCATAATGAGTGGGTACAGCGCGAGGAAGTGTTATGGTGCCAAAATGCGAGGATTAAATGGCTACAACAGAGTGATGCCAACACCAGATTTTTTTCACGCATGTGTAAAGGATAAAGCCTCCAAAAAATCTCTCCAGAGTATGATTTTAGATGACGGACGCATTTTTGCATCAGCGGATGTTATCTATACTGAGGCTATAGACTATTTCCAAAATCTGCTTAGGGTTTCCCCGACCACAAGAGATTCTGAAACTTTAAATCTTATCCAGCCATGTATTGGAAAAGTAGAAAATGAATTGCTTTGTCAACTACCCACCATGGAAGAGGTTCAAACAACACTCTGGTCGATACCTATGGACAGTTGTCCCGGGCCGGATGGATACTCAGCGAGGTTTTTTAGATTTGCATAGGATGTGGTGAAGATGGATCTATTGGATATGGCATTAGAATTTTTGAAGGGACAACCACTGACTACCTGGCTTGGAACGACAAATCTGGTCTTGATCCCTAAAGTAGAGGATCCTGAAAGTTTTGCAAAGTTTTGCCCCATCAGTCTATGCTCGGTTCCCTACGAAATCCTCTCTAAAATAATGGTCATGCACTTGACCCCGCTGCTTGGGTCTCTAATCTCTAGGGAACAAAGCGCCTTTATACCTCGTAGAAGTATTTTTGAAAATGTGGTCGTTGCTCAAGAAATGACATCATCATTGAATAGAAAGGTGAAAGGTGGGAGCATAATCCTAAAACTTGATATGTCAAAGGCGTATGACAGAGTGAATTGGGGTTTCCTATTGGAGGTGCTCAAACGGTTTGGTTTCTTCGAACAATGAAGAAATTTGATTTTTAACTGTATTTCCTTCCCATGGTTCTCAGTTGTCCTGAATGGGTCAACTAAATGAATCTTTAAGGCATCCTGTGGCCTACGACAAGGGGACCCTCTATCCTCTTATTTGTTTATTCTAGCTGAGGAGGTCTTCTCTCAAATGCTTAAGATCGCTTATGATTTGAAAAAAAAAAAATAATAATAAAACCTTATGCTATGAGTGGCAGCTTGGTGGTCTCTCATCTATTTATATGTGGATGACCTATTAATTTTCTCCAATGAGGATAAGAGATCAGTGCGACAGCTATTGCATGTGATTCATACATATGAGAATATCTCAGGACAGATGGTGATCAGCTCGGCCAAATCCACGATTTTTTTCTCCAAGCACATCAATCTAGCACGGAAGAATGTTATGTTGAACCTGTCAAGTTTTGGAGAGGGGCTCATGGCCATGCACCTACTTGGGAGCGCCTCTTAACGTAGGAAGACTCACTATGAATATGCTAGAACCAACGTTTGAAAATATTCAGAAAAAACTGGACGGGTGGAAAGGAAAGCTATTATCATTTGGAGGTAAAATTACTCTCATTAAGCATGTCCTAAATAGCATGCCCATCCACATCATTTCGGTTCTAAGAGTCCCTAAAGGAATATTTAAGGAACTAAACAAAAAAAATTCTGATTTCCTCTAGAGCTCGTCACCTAGCTATCGCAAAAGAAAATGGGTTGCATAGAGTAATGTTTGTCTACCGGTGGAAGAAAGAGGTCTGGGATTTCGAAAGCTCATAGAAGTGCAATCATCTCTCTTAATGAAATTCATTTGCAAATTATTAAAAGGAAACAGCTTATGGGCCGAATTCTTCAGAAGAAAATATCTGGGGGACAATCATCATACTACTATCCTACATAACAATCATGGTTCTCGATTTTGGAGGTCCCTGTTACAAGCTGCTCCAATGGTTTTAAAACATGCAAAAATGGTTCTACGTAATGGAGACGCTAGTTTCTGGTTCAACAACTGGTTAGGCTTAGGTGCCTTATCAGAAGAGTATCAATTTAATGACCATAATATCAAAGTTAAGGATTTACTTTCAGATACATGATAGGATATGGAAAAACTTCGGAACCTCGTTGACAATGACTGTGTTACAAGAATCATTGATGCTAATATTACACTTAGACCAGGAAGAGATGTTCTAATTTGGCAACCAACAAATGATGGACATTTCACTTCAAAATCAGCTTGGGAACTCATCCGATCGAGAGGTGAAAATTGTTAATGGAAAAAATGTCTTTGGTCCCCACTGGTACCCAAGAATATTTCCTTTGTCAGTTGGCGAGGTTTGAGATCTAAACTACCTATTGACAGCAATATCCAAGCAGTGGGCGTCAAGTTGGCATCTAGATGCAATTGCTATGCGGAACCATCAAATGAAACGGCTGACCACATGCTAAGTACGGGTGATTTGGCTAAAGATGTATAGAGATTTTTTGCAGGGATTTGCACCATCCCATTCTCGAAAAATAGCTGCTGGCAAAGAAAAGTTGTATCGTGGTGGTCAAAAGCGTCACAAAACACAGGTTCATGTATTACGTGGAATCATTCCTTTGATTATCACTTGGCACCTATGGAGAGCCAGGTGTGCAGTTCGAATGGAGGAGGCTACTATTTCTTTGAGGTGTGTTATCATACAGATTAAGGCTATGTTGATCACAATGGCGAGATCCTTCAAGATGTTTCAACGAATAAAAGCTCCTGGTAGAGAAATTATGGAAAGACTAGGTGTTCCAGTAGTACCTATTTCAATGATAGTACCTTGGCTGGTTAGTTGGAAGAGACCAGGAAGCAGTACAGTTAAATTAAATATTGATGGAGGCTCAAATGGCAATCCAAGCGATTCTGGTGGAGACGGCCTGATCCGTGACAACAACCCGTACCTGATTTGTTTTAAAGAGATGCTCCTCCTGCTGAACTTGTTGCTGATTTTCAGTAACCCGTGCCTGCTGCTATAATGACTTGTCCTTCTTATTTTTACACACCTTTTGAGCATGTCCAAATTCCTTACATGCTCTGCATTGGACCCCTGGTCTATACCAACACCATTTTGGAGAATGGCCGATTTTTCTTGCAATGAGAGCAGGGAGGATAATCATCATTCTTGCGAGCATTATTGTTGATCTCGGCCTTCTTCTTTTCAGGTAGTTGCTTCTTCACTCCATAACTTGTTTGAGCTCTATATTTTCCTTTGACAAATAAGGCTCATTCAACTTGTTATTCCTACCTTATTAGACTCATTTGCACAGTAGCATGAAAAGCATTCACCAATTCAGACAAAGTTATGGTTAACAGTTCCCTTGAGTCTTCAAGTAAGGAGATTTTTTCCGCAAATTTTTCTGGCAAGCTAATCAAAACCTTCTCCACAATTCTTTTATCAGGTAAGTCATCTCCCAAAAGCCTTATTTTATTTACCACCTTCATCAACCCGTTAGAAAATTCTTTAACGATTTCTGACTCATTCATCTTCAAGGACTCATATTCCCATCTTAAGTTTAGAACTTGCATTTGTCATGTTCTTGCATTTTCCTTGAATTCTTGTTGTAATCTGTCCTAGGCATCCTTAGCTGTCTTACAAGTGATTATCCTGGTGAAGATTGCATCAGAAACGGCTGACTGAATGCAAGAAGGGCCTTGAACTTCTTTGCAACCTCCTCACTATGTTGCTTCAGTTGAGCAATAATTGGATTTGCTCTAAGAGGTGGTGGTTCACTACTTGTTTCTGTAATTTCCCACAGGTCATATGCTTTCAAGTATGCCTTCATCTTTACTACACAAAAGTCATAATTTTATCCTGTAAACACATAAGGTAATGTAGCTGAAAAACCACTTGAATTCATCCCTCTCAGGTTTAATTTTCTCGGCTGATATGGCGAAGGAGTTTTGGTGGAAGTTTCCTCACTTGTTTTCTCTCTTTTACTCACAACCCTTTTTTCTCAAAGATCCTTTGATGCTCTGATACCGTTGATAGAGTTTTTAGAACAAAGAGGAAGAGAAAGATGATATATATTTTATATGAAAATGATCAATACAAATATACAGTAACCGGCTGCCTTTCAATAAATATTACAAAAGTTTACTACCATACTTCTAGTCAACAACTTCCTACCGACTACCACCTTACCTGTTGACAAGATAAGCCATGTTATAATAGATATTTTGATCACCAAAGATAAACATTACATGGACAGATTTTAATACATATGATTGTTACAAAATGTGACAGAAAAAGTCAAAACTAAATATCGATAGAATTGGTTGATCACAATCATCACACACACAATATTAAAAATCTAACATTAGTTTCTGAAGTTAAGCAAAGCCAAAGGGGGAGATTGTTAAAAAAATGTCATATTTTTACAAGTTTTATTTATTAACTTGTTTAATATTTCTGTTGATTTTTTATTGTCACATAAAATGTTAAAATCGTGGAAAAAAAAGTTATAAATTCAACCTGTAGCCAGTATTGATAGACCGATGGTAAGTATTTCGACCAGAATCCTTAAGTTGTATTTTTTTTATAGTTTTCTATATATAACAGGATACGATTTCTTACTATAATATTACAGCTCGTGTTGAATAGATTTTCTACCATTTTAGATATTCTCAGATTAGTTGAATATGTGAATTTTAGGTTATAATTAAATTAATATTGTCTTTTTTTTAGTCCATTAACAAATCGAGAAAATCTTCCAGTATATTATTTTATATAATAATTCTTTTACCGTGTTTAATGACTGTTGTTTTGTTAAGAATTAACTCCCATCTTTATTACTTTACCTTTAAGTAAAGTAATTAATCAAGAAATGAATTAAATTTTTTTTAAAAAAAAAAAAAAATCTCGGCCGTGATCTAGCAGCTAGAAGTTTTGCTGTTTTCAAGCAAGTCCACAAGGAATGAGGCTTTATTGAATTTTTTTTAAAAAACTGACATTTTTTTCAAGTATTTGGAGAACGCAAAACAACTTGTGCTGAATGTTCAGTCCCACCTATTGATCAAGCAATTTGGCATGAAGTTAAGAAAGCAGGTTCTTAATCAAAGTGATAGTTGCGGCCGACTACAATAGAGCAGTGGTGATTAAACCTTAATGAAGTAACTATGAAGCACTTACTTCCTTAACAAATAAAAAGGAAAAAGTTAAAAGCCCAACCGAATTTTATACATCTAATTACTGTAAATCAAATCAGAAGACGTGCCTTAAGATAAGTGGAATATGTTTAGACACAAGTATATTTACGTGTTTGTAAACTAACTTTCTATCAAAATTATTAGACATCAACTTGCATATACTATTTTGTACATAAAGCTATATTCAGGGGGAAGGAATCCTTATAATTTAATTCCCTTCGTAGGTGGAAGGACAACCACGTTATAGACAAACCAACAGAATTCAATTCGATTCTGCAATGCCAAAACAAAGTCAGATACTAGCTGCTATTTTATTTTATTTTTTTGTTTTACTTTTTTTGAAAATTAAACTATTTTTACAAATAATTACATATCCTACAGGAACAAAAATGTATTTATTTTGAACGGGTTAGAGGATTTTAGACAAACCCATGGTCTCCGTTTCGCTAAGGTTAATGGACTTAGGGTTAGTATTGTTGCGGAATGCGGTGCACAGAGATTGGTACATAATATTGAACTCTCCATTTGATCTTCAACTTTAATTGTCTCATATCGTAGCTTTGTTAACGAAGTAGGTTTTGGACCACAGCTTGGGTCCTCAGATTCTAAGGAAACAAACTTGGAATCTTCAATCAACTCAATTGGAAGCTCTGAAGCAAAACACCAGAAAAATATTTCAAAGCCATATCACTTACCAAAGTCATTGACAAGAAAGCTTAAAGTATAATAGGTCTCAAGCTTCATTGGTCTTGAGTCTTGACTCCTCCTATCCAGCAATGGTTAAAAAATGTCAAATTCAAAGGAATGTATATATGTGGTGCATAGGTATTAGTAATTTAGTGTCCTGAAAACAACTCCAATTCCTTAAAAAGAAAACAAAAAAAAAAAAAAAAATAGGAATACATTCTTAAATACGCATTTTCCTTAATATTTGAATTTTAAACTTTCAAGCTCCTTAGAAATAGTTAGTTACATTGTCTTATAACTTAATGAAAAAGCCACTTTCAAGTCCAAAAATATATTTAAAATATTCAATATTGACAGTATAAGTTGCTTAGGGCCAGTATCTAGTGCTTTAAGTTTCGGATTAGAAGACACTACAGAAGGAACTCTTCAGATTTTTAACATAATGCGCAGAACCAATTAAATTCAGTTAGCTATTTATAATTTCAATCGTCATTGAACACTTCCCAAACATGCTCTAAGATGGTGTTGTTATACAATCTAACTTTGCAACTAGTGCACAGTTACAAAATCTCCAAATCAAGGCTCTGGTTTCGCAGGCAGCATTAATTTTATCCAATATCAGAAAAAAAAAATTGATGGGTATCATAGATCATAACTAGAATCTTATCTAGCATAGAGTATGAAAAAACTGAGATGAGGGGAAAAGAGAACAAAAGTAACCAGTTGGATAGAACAATAGGAGGTTCATTTAAAACATCAGAATCTATCCAAATGGTTACTGCTTTTACAGGAGATTCATCCAGATTCATTCCAGAATGTATGTTTTAGAGTAGACAACCTGGTCTAGAAAGGTAACTCTTTTTTGTGGCAACTTGGCACTTATTGAAGTAGCGACTAAAGTCTAATTTGTAAACAAACATAATATTGATTCATTAAGTAGCAAGTAATAAGCATTCAAAACCAAGAATCACGAAACAAATTCAAGTGTAGTACCGAAAGTAGAAACAACCGAAGATATAATCAATACTAATATGGTCTTTAAAAGAATCTGTTGGGTTTTCATACCTTCTTAAGGAACCAATTTAAGAAGCCAGAAAAGGAAAAAAAAAATACCTTCTTAAGGAAGTGAACAAGAAACAATCTCCTTCTTAAGGAAGTGAACAAGAAACAATCTCGCCGAATTCTCGATTGAAACTGTATATACTTTGAAATTTCCCTTCCACAATTGAAAAATGTAGAAACTGCAAACAAAGATGATGGAAATCAGCAACAAGATATGAAAATTTGAGGATGAATTCGTTTCTATTTGGGGGGATTTTCTGGAAAAAAAAATTACAGAGGAAGAAGAGAGACGGAGTGGCAGAGTCCCAGATAAAAGCAAGGTAATGGAAATTGTGGAAATAAATAATTAGGGTAGAAAAAGTGGGATGGGTAATATTTTGGTAAAATATGGAGGGAAGGATTTTGGACTTTTTAATTTGGTGGCCCTTTAAAAAAATGCTATTATATTATATTTAGATAAAATTCAATTTTATTTTATAGCATTAGCAACAAGAATGCTATATTTAAATGTTATAAAATGTGTAAATTATTGTAGTGCTACAAATGTGCCAATCAAACAATTATTGTAAGATGTGAAAATTACCTTCGTCAATCTGTTAAATCTTCATCAAATCCAAAACTGAAAGCAATTGATCAGAGAGTATATACTTTACCTGCTTGAGTGAGTACAAATTTTGGAAGTTACGGTTCCAATTTTGCGATCTGTACAAAGAAATCACAAAGAGAAAGATGAGAAAAACAACCATAAAACCCAAACAAAAACAAATGTACAGATAAGGAAACAAACAGTAAACCCGTCGACCATACCCAGGATTTATAGCAAAAAAATCAACATTTACTCTCCAGAATACCTTGTTTCCATCATTATTTTGTTTAATTTCTTTGTCAATCATGAAGACCTCAAACCTTATGAAAAAAAAAAAGTTAGATGTAAAATCTGGAAGAGTCGAAACTCTTCCATTTGTGCAGAATTTCAGTTTTAATGGTGAGAAAAATGTGAGGTTCATAATTTCTATAGGATAAACATCTTCATAGGTGAAGAACTGGTCAGATCAAGGGAGTTCTGGAGCTGTTCTAAGCTCAATAAAATGGAGTTAATAACTCAGCAAAAAAATGGTTTGAAATATGGGGAAGAATGGCAGTAAAGATCAACATTAAAATATAAACAATAAACAAGTATAGAAAACATATAAACATATACATATACAAACTCACTTTGCTGGTGTTAAACCAGCAGAGGAGACGAGAGAGAAAGAGGCAGGAGACTACAATTTGAATATATTTTGTATTGATTTTCTGGTGTGTTACTATTGTGTACATAATCATGCTCCATAATGGAACATATATAGAAAGATATGGAATGTCATACTTGTACCAACTATCAACTTGTCACTCCCCTAAGCTAGTACATGCTTTATATTTTATACATTTCATCACATATAATAGTTGGTTTGCTGCCAAACTAGACTTACAATATTTGAAACCACAATTACAATTTAATTTGTTTGATAACAAAGTGTCAATACCCAACAAACTCCCCTTTGACACTTTGATTGGAAAACAATTTTTTTGTGTCAAAGTTCTTCAAAAAATTGATCCATTCTTCATCAATTTTTTCTTCATTTTCTTCAACTTTCTGGCCATTATTGGCTGCTAAAAATGTTGCTGAAATGTGCTTTTGAATACCGGATTTTTCTTCATTTTTGGTCACATACCGGATTTACAGATTTTGAACAAATCGAATTTGAACAATGCATACCGGATTTCCATTTGCAAGCATACCAGATTTTTAGTTTTCATACCAGATATTTGCTTTGGACAGCATTCTTACCGAATATTGGCAGATTTTGCATACTTACCGAATTTTGAATTTAAACATTTGTTCATCGTATTTGAACATTTTGAGTTGCAAATACTAGATTTCAGCTAATATTGGCACTTATCGACTTTGGATGTAACATACCGGATATGAAAGGAAATTTTTCACTTACTGGTATTTGGCTTAATAGAATACTTCACTTACCGTATATGGACTTTACATACCGTATATGCCTTACGCTTACCGATTTTGAACAGATTCCGATGTTTTTACAGCTGCATATAAGATTTCAATATTTAAACACCGGATTTTGGCCATTTTCATCTTCTTCTTCTTCAACATTTAACTCCCCTTGTTTTGTTTCAACTTTGTTTTGCTTTTTTCGAAAAAAATGTTTAGCCATTTAACACCAATTCAGCCACAAGAAACGACTGATTTTGGCTGTTGTAAACACATATTCAGTCACCTTTTAAACCCACTAGGGAGGACTAAAACCTGATTTTATCAGCTATTTAACACCACTCAAAACTTAGTACCTTTAAACTGAGTTTATCCAAGAGTACTTGAGCCATTGTTAAGAGAGCTATCACTACAGGGTTCAAAGAGGCTACAGCTAAACTAGCTTGCTTCCAGACATTTTTTAAAACCACTAGGGAGGGCTGCTGAAGCTCAGCGAAAAAGTGGTTTGATATATGGGGAAGAATGGCAATGAAGATCAACATTAAAACATAAACAATAAACAAAATAAACAAGTTTAGAAAACATATAAACGTATACAAACTCACTCTGCTAGTATTAAACCAGCAGAGGAGAGAGAGAGAGAGACTACATTTTGAATATATTTTTTATTCATTTTCTGGTGTTTTACTCTTGTGTACATAATCATGCTCCATAATGGAGCATATATAGAAAGATATGGAAGGCCATACTTGTACCAACCATCAACTTGTCACTCCCCTAGGCTAGTACATGCTTAATATTTTCTACATTTCATCACATATCATAGTTGGTTTGCTGCCAAACTAGACTTACAATATTTGAAACCATAATTACAATTTAATTTGTTTGACAACAAAGTGTCCATACCCAACAAACTCCCATTTGACACTTTGATTGGAAAACAAATTTTTTATGTCAAAGTTCTTCAAAAAATCGATACATTCTTCATCAAATTTTTCTTCATTTTCTTCAACTTTCTGGCCATTATCTACTGCTGAAAATGTTACTGAAATGTACCTTTGAATACCGGAGTTTTCTTCATTTTTGATCACATACCGGATTTACAGATTTTAAACATATCGAATTTGAACAATGCATACCGTATTTCCATTTGCAAGTGATAAGTGCGTTTTACGCACTTATTTAGGTCACAAAACATGAAAAATTGATTGTAATTATACTGAAATATGGTTTAATTCTATATAAATTGTGTTTGTAGAACTATATCGATGGAAATAACGAAAAGTGAGTGAAAACGAGCAAGAAAGGACCAAAATGGAAGAAATGCAAAGTTCAGGGACTAAGATGCACTTACTCAAAAGTTGACTCGAGACCCAAATCAAGAACGAGAACGAACTAAGTATGAGATTGGCAATATCTAAGGGTATTGGAAAGAAGAGAATGAAGAAAAGATGTCAAAATGAGGAAGAACGGAGTTCGGGGATCAAAACGACACAACTAGAAAGTTGAATGTACCATGCGGCCGCATGGTGCAATTTTTCATGCAATCGCGTGGCTTCCTCCGATAGCTGGTTGAGTCAAATTGAATGAACCATGTTGTCGTATGGCTTATAACCATGCAGCCGCATGGTAGTATTTTTTATGCGAAATTTTTGGTTTCTATTTTTAACTCAAACACTTATGGAAACTCAATTGGAACCGCTTTTTAACCCTAGACTCAACGAGAAAAAGGGGGCTACGCACTTTTAGAGATTATTCTACACATTGGAGAGCAAGACAACAAGGAAGGAGAAGAAAATTCATCCCAAGATTCAAGATTTAACTCAAGCATTAAAAGGGTGATGTCGTATCCAACATATTTCTTTTGTTTTCTTATTTCTATCATGTTAGGCTAGTTTTTCATGTGCTAGGTGAACAATGAACCTCACAATGTGATCTTGTAATTTCTATTTTACAATTTGATATTTAAACACGTTTGATGGATGTTGAATAATTTATATACAATTTATTATCTCCATAATTAAATGCATGTAATTATGTGAGTTTAGGTGGTCTATTTTATGCATTCGAAAGAAGGGGAATATATTTTACAACGTATAAATCATCGTAAGGTCCGATAGAGGATAGAAATATACCGCTATGCCTTGCGTGATCTCTAAATATTTACAAAACGTCATGCATTTTTGTATATTGCATTTGTCATAGAAATATAGTTAAATGGTATGCTAGAATAGGTTCAATTCTACTCGAAAGAGATTGTTGGATAAGTTAGAAACATTGATTCTTCAATCAATTCATCGTGTCATTAAATTGTGAAATATGTGTTAAAAGTGAACTTGTTTGGTGATTCATGATCCTAGTGCGTTTTTCTCTTATCAACTTAATCAATTTTGCATTCCACTTTCATATTGCATTCTAGTATAATTTTCATTTAGTTTAGCCAATTCATCCATCGTAGCTTTCATAATTTAGTTTGGTTAGAATTTAGTATAAAACTCATCAAAAACTCATCTAATTTCGGTTAAGGTCAAGATAATTAGCATTAAACTACTCAATCTCTGTGGGATCGACAATCCAACTCTAAAAGTCCACTTTATTACTTGTAACAAACCGTACACTTGCGGTGATTTTAAATATAAGGTATTTTCGTGAACAGCAAGCATACCAAATTTTTAGTTTTCATACCGGATATTTGCTTTGGACATCATTCTTACCGGATATTGGCAGATTTTGCATACTTACCGGATTTTGAATTTAAACATTTGTTCATCGTATTTCAACATTTTGAGCTGCAAATACCGGATTTCAGCTAATCTTGGCACTTACCAGATTTGGATGTAACATATCAGATATGAAAGGGAATCTTTTCACTTACCGGTATTTGGCTTAATAGATTCCTTCACTTACCGTATATGGACTTTACATACCGTATATGTCTTACTCTTACCGAATTTGAATAGATATCGATTTTTTTTACAGCTGCATATAAGATTTCAACATTTAAACACCGGATTTTGGCCATTTTCATCATCTTCTTCTTCTTTATTTAACTCCCCTTGTCTGGTTTCAACTTTGTTTTTTTTTCGAAAAAAATGTTTAACCATTTAACACCAATTCAGCCACGAGAAACGACTGATTTTGGCTGCTGTAAACACATGTTCAATCACCTTTTAAAACCACTAGGGAGGAGTAAAACTTGATTTTATCAGCTATTTAACGCCACTCAAAACTCAGTATCTTTAAACTGATTTTATCCAAGAGTACTTAAGACATTATTAAGATGGCTGTCACTACAGGGTTCAAAGAGGCTGCTGCTAAACCAGCTTGCTTCCAGACACTTATTAAAATCACTAGGGAGGGCCACTGAAGCATAAAACAAAGGCTACAACCTGTGAAGGAAGAGCTCGAAAAATGACTTTTTTTTTTTACTTGAAAGTGTCGAAAAACAGGTTGATTAGCTACTGTTAACTGGGTCTGATTCTTGATCTTCCCAGGACTTGAGCTGAAACAACAACAACAATGACAACTCTCTTTAAGAGTGCTCGACATAGATAAAATACCAAGACATAAGGGGGGTTTTTGAAAACATTTTTTGCTCAGAGTTTTGCAGCATTTGGAAAGCATTTTCTTGACCTTTAAGATCATTTATTAGCTTTGATACCATTTGTAAAATCTGGAAGAGTCGAAACTCTTCCATTTGTGCGAAATTTCAGTTTTAATGGTGAGAAGGAAGAGAGGTTCATCCTTTCTACAAGATGAGCATCTTCATAGGTGAGGAACTGGTCAGATCAAGGGAGTTCTGGAGCTGTTCTAAGCTCAATAAAATGGAGTTAATAACTCAGCAAAAAAATGGTTTGATATAATGGGGAAGAATGGCAGTGAAGATCTACATTAAAATATAAACAATAAACACAATAAACAAGTATAGAAAACATTTAAACATATACAAACTCACTCTGCTGGTGTTAAACCAACAGAGGAGACGAGAGAGAGAGAGCAAGAGACTACATTTTGAATATATGTTTTGTATTGATTTTCTGATGTGTTACTCTTGTGTACATAATCATGCTCCATAATGGAGCATATATAGAAAGACATGGGAGGCCATACTTGTACCAACCATCAACTTGCCACTCCCCTAGGCTAGTACATGCTTAATATTTTATACATTTCATCACATATTATAGTTGGTTTGCTGCCGAACTGGACTTACAATATTTGAAACCACAATTACAATTTAATTTGTTTGACAACAAAGTGTCAACACCCAACATTAGAACCTTGGCAACAGAATTTTTCTGGCAAAATTAGAGTGAAAAATGCTACTCAAATTAGAGCAGAGAAAATCGGGAGAGAGAAAAATATACAAAAAGAGAGAAGAAATGAGAAATCTGCACAAAATGGGGGTTGCATGGGAAAATGGAGGAGGAGTTGGTGGTTGGGTGGAGAATGGAGAATGGAGAAGGAGAAAAAAAATGGGTACAAAGAATGGCCTAATCTTGTTTTGAAATGAAAGGGAAAAAAATTGAATTGGTGGTTGACGTAGCCAGCTTCCAACATCTGTCTAGGCTTCTTTTAGCCTCTTTTATATTGTAGTGACTAGTTACAGATCTGCTGTCTAGTTCAACTCTAGTGTAATGATCGATTCCTAAGGCTATCTTTTCTCATTTCATTTTGTTTTTGAACTGTTTATCGATTATGATTCTTGTAATGAGATAATGGTTTTTGTTGAAACTATTCTTCATGGATCGAATTTTTCTTTCTCATGTTCATGATCAACATTTGAGTTGTGGAATCAGATAAAGAGTTGGATTATTGCGCTGTGTCATTGTGGTGTTAGAATGCAGCCAGGGGCGGATTTAGCCTTGGCGAGCCTGAGCGGTCGCTCGTGCTGGATTCGTCGGAGAATTTTTTTTTTTTTATAACAGATAAAATATTTATATTATATAACTGGTAATACATTTTATTTACAAATACCCTTGAAAGCTCAAGTGGCAAGTGCTTCCACTTTTTAAATTTGAGGTTCTGAGTTCGAAACTCTACACAAGCACCACCCATATCTTTTTACTTGTCTTTTAAAATGTCACTGTCATTATTAGAGGTTTCTTTTTTTCTTTTTTTTTTTATAAATGTCATTGTCATTTATTATTATTTTTTACTTTATAGTGTGCCAATTAATCATATACAAGCCCCGTTTGATTCTCATTTTTGTTAAATTACATTTTTCTCTCTCTTTTTTTCAATTATATTTTTCATTAAAATAATATTTCACGTAAATAAATTTTTTTTCTTATTTTTCCCTCACAAATTCTCGATCAATATATTATTCTAAAATATATTTTTTTCATAAAAATGGAAATCAAATGGGCCACAATATGTTGTGTAATTTTTGTATTCCAACAATTTTTCTTTACCAAAATAAGTGCAAAGAAGAGGATTCGGACCTGTCACCATTTCTAAAGCATATTGACAGTTTTACCATCATAGCAAACATTGATTTCCAACATTCAACGAAACAAAATAATATATGTTTATTTTATTGATTTTTCTAATAAATTGATTTGAGAGTTTGGTCAATTAATAATGAATGATTTTGTAGGAAAATTGGTCTTAGTGTTATAAGGAGTCTTTCAACAAAATTTATTTAATTAATAGGATGTTCACTTTTCATTCACAAAAAAAAATCGATTCTAGAAAAGTAAGATCACACGAGCACATAAAATTAATACAAGCACATAAATGATTTCAATTTTGTTAATATAATAATGTTTGTTTAATTAACTTTAATTATAAACTGAATATTGATATTTTTTTTTGATATATTGCATGTTTGATTGAAAAATAGATTATGATATTTTGAAAATTATAGAACGATTTTTTTATCTGAAATGAAAGTCGGTACCTAATTCTAATTCTAGTGGTGTATCTAGTTCTTCTAGTTCTAGTCCGTAAGATTTTTTGAATATTATTTAATTAAATATTAATAAACAACGCCGCTAT
This sequence comes from Osmanthus fragrans, assembly GCA_019395295.1. Lineage (NCBI taxonomy): Eukaryota > Viridiplantae > Streptophyta > Magnoliopsida > Lamiales > Oleaceae > Osmanthus > Osmanthus fragrans. The sequence goes on from CM033349.1 coordinate 10,038,158, forward strand.
CATGAAAGTTGACCGTCGATCGTAAGCGTTTAAAATTCGCAGTCCACTCTAGCTGAACTCAAACTCTGAATTCGCCCCCTGAATGCAGCTCTTGGCTAGTTGGAGTACTCACAAATCAAGCTGGGGAATACAATCTTGTTTTGGAAAATACGATACATTTCTGTACAAAATAGTAGAAAACTACTGGTTTTTTTTACTAAATTTTAACGGAACTTGTGCCAACTTTTGAAAATTGGAAGTGAATGATTGTCATGGCATTTAATTTGTGTCTATATATATTATTGTTAATGTATTTTTACTTATGCTTCTGTATTGGTAAATGTATTCTATTAAGAACCTCATAAATGGTAGTTGTATATCACTTTATACATTTATAAAAAATAAAAAAAGGGTTTCAACCTTGAGGGTCCCCATCGCCCCGCCCTGCTCCGCCCCGTCCCGTCCCGTCCCGTCTTGCCTCTAGAGTATTGTGGAGAAGGTAAATCCCAGAATGTGCCTCGACAGGCAAGGTACAAAAGTTGTCATGCTGATGTCCACAAAAAGTCCAATTTCATACTTTGTAAGAGACATGAATCGAACCTTTAATCAAGTTGTTCAACATGATATCTCATCAAAATTGTGAAAATGTCATACTTCAAAATTTTAAATGATACACATGTCCAACTTTCAAATTATATTGTTTAACAGTATATATTTATATAAAAACGTATTAAAAAGTAGAAGCAAATAAAAAAAAATTACTAATTATTTAATGTATTATGGCACGTGTAAAAAATTGTAACAGTAGGATGGCTTATATTTTAGGGGGGTGTATTCAATTGAGACTTTTAATGATTTTTTGGAATTTAAAAAGTTTAGGTGTATTCAATGTAGATTTTTAGAAACTCTCTAAAAGTCATAATATATTCAATTGAGACTTTTATAGATTTTTAAAAAGTCTCTGAAAATCACGATGTATTCAATTAGAACTTTTTAGAAGTCTCTATAAGTTTTGGGGTATTCAAATTTTAATGACTTCTGAAAACTTTTATAAAAGTCTCTGGAATACTAACTTTTAAGCAGAAACTACGCATATAAAATCTCAAAATTTGTCTCTCATTAATCACGAGATTTTAGGAGACTTCTATTGATTAAAAAAAATCAATATTTCTTTCATTTTTCCTTCTACGAACATTAGATGTATGATTAAAATTTATTTTTTCTATTGATTATCTCTCTCTCTCTCTCTCTCTCTCTCTCTCTCATATCATTTATCTCTATTTTCTATAAAAAAGAAAAATTAAGTAGAAGGAAAATTGTGGGAACTACAATCTCATATGTGATAATTTCACATTATTGCAATGGATCCACGTGAATTCTAATTCAAATGGAAGTCTTTAAAAAATCTTTTGAATTCTACAAAAGTCTACAAAAATTTTAAAAAGAAAGTCTGCGAAAGACTTCCACTAATTTTATGCAAATCTATAAAAAAATCCACGAAAGTCATGCCTTAACAAAAGTCCATCAAAGCCTTCAAAAGTCTCAATTGAATAGTATTTGTTCATTAGCTTTGCCTCGTGAGCTCCATGGCCACAACATTTGATTCCATTAATGTCAATTTCTAGCAGGATTTGCGGGATTTATCTTTCTAGTCCATTTCAACAACGTGTAGTTTAACCATGCAAAGTAATAGGAGATTGAATTTAACTTCACGTCTTAAACTACTAGGAATTGTTATGAGGCCAGTCTCATGGAAACATATCAATTTACTGCTAATAGATTGTTGATTGATTCCTACTTGCTTCAATGTGAAATAAACGGTGTCCAACTAGCCTGTCAATTAAATTGTCGGGTTAGAGCCAAATTTGCACGGTAACTTCTAAGGCGCCAGTTTCCCCATTTCAAATATGAAAACTAAAACTCTTCGAAAACTTTCATTTCTGATTTCTATTTCTGTGCAACCTAGGTTAACATCCTTACCATATTATAGTTGTTAGGTAGTCTAGAGCATTCTCAACCCTAAAAGCTAGCTCAAGAGGTGAGGCTTTCCTCATACTTAACTGACCACCAATTCCTTCCACGATCGATGTAGAATAACCTCAACAATCTCTCCCTCACACATCGGGCCTTGGATGGGAGCAAACCCGTTTCTCCCATGAACTATTGAACCAAGACTTGTTGATAACATAGGTTCTGATACCAGTGTTGGATGATATGATTCTTCTCAACCCCAAAAGCTAGTTTTAAAGGTGAGACTTTCGCTACCACACTTATAAACTGACGACCAGTTCCTTCCATAACTGACGTGGAATAACCTCAACAATAGTAGCATAATTGTTTGTTTGGTTTTAGTTGTGGGGGCATCAGGGTTTATGACAAAAATGCTCAAATGCCCTCGAAGCGTGAAGAAGCAGTCATTTTCCATCTTTTATTATTTCGTACTCATTGAGAGGTCTATTTTTGGCCACACTAAGTTTGCAATAATGCTAGAAAACAGTAGTTCTCTGCCTCATTGATTGTTGAGACTAAAGTTAACAGACCCTTATGTCCAGAAAATGGTGTCAATTGGCTTCATCCGTTCAGAGAAAACAATCCCATTTGCTGAATTGCTGTACACTATTCACATGGTTCCTACATGGTGTCAGCCACTTTAGGCATTTTTTCTGTTTGCAAAGGGGAACAAAAACTATGGGTCTTTAATATTTGAAATTGGTTGTGTTTGTTCTAGCTGTTAAGGCTGTGTCAAATTGATGTCTAAAATTGCATCCAATGCATTGATTTCTTTATGTGATGCATAATTATTGATGATCACCCTGCATTCTCTTAACAGTTGTTAAACCTAGTTAAAATAGACTGCCATGTCGAAAAATGGAATACACAATTGACGTGGAAAGACGAAAAGTCAAATTAAGATTTATTGATCATCAGACCAGTCAACACAATCTATGGTCTGCTTAGCTCTTCGTCACGCAGAACAGGTTGTCACCCAAGCAATTGCATAGACGAGCAAGCCCACTTAAAGCCAAGTAGCATTCTCTTAGCACTAGTACTTAATTGATGTATCTTGCCTCTCTATCATGTGTTGGAAACAAAGAGGGATACTAGAAGAAACCACATCAAAAAGAAGAAGAAAACCCCCGGAAAAACAAGACTTGAATACCAAGAATCCTTTTCCTAAAACGATATTTGTCCCCACTCATATTTAGATTTCTTAAGGGAATCACAGATAAATTAGTTTTGACGACTAATCAAGCCTTTTAATGAATAATCACAACGAAAAAAATGAATAATGACAAGAACCGCTAAAATACCAGATTATAAAATAGCCTAACAGCTACATGGGCGAGGCATCGCCACTTTTCTCGTGGCCGCATGCAAAGCATATGCCCCAAAGGGCAAAATCCCAGTGCAGGATGCTAAAGGTCAAGCGAGGCCGGTCCCTTCCAAGGCATTTTTTCTTTGGATCTCTTTTGCTTCGTCCTCTGATTTCTTTTTTTCCGTTCTCACAACGTTTTCCAAACCATATACGGCCCAAATCCTCTATCATTTATATATTTTGAATAATTAATAGCATGCCACGTCAAATCCAAGTATATGAGAGACAGTTTTTTTTTTTTTTTTTTATCCCAACACTCGTAGCTATCCAAATGCTTCTTTAACCCATTCCAACTCTATGTATCATTGAAACCCTCAACTCGAAGTAGTTGAAAACTAAGTTTTTAAGTACTACCAACTTGCTTTTTAAAAAAATAAATAAAAATAAAAATTACTGTAGAACTCATGTAGGGCCATGTTTGATAACCTTTATTTTCCCTAGAATTAAGAAAAGTTTTTCCAAGTTCCAACTTTTTGGTTGTTTGATAGGAGATATTTTTCATGTAATTCATTTTCCTACTTTCTCTCTCACATGTGCATTTTCTTGGTTTTTGATGAAAATGTTGGGAAAATAAATTTCAGTTTTTTTTTTTTTGGCAACAGGAACAAATTCTAGACCCAATGATAAAAAAATTTATCACTTTAATAAACAATTTTAATGAAAAATAAAGTCAAACGAATGGTATTCAGTATACAATTTTTTTATTTTTTTTAACAAATTCTAAAGCCAATTGTGAAAAATAAAAAATAAAAAATTTATTCCTTTAATGGACAATTTCCATGAAAAACAAATTCAAACGGACATCAAACTTTAAACATTTTTCAGGTGAAAAATTATACCAATCAAACACAATTAATTATAATTCTCAGTAAAACAAATTCTAAACAATTCAATTCCCTTCAATTCATTTTCTTTCCACCATAATTTCACACTTACAATCAAACGGATCATAAGTAACAAAGTGTAGTTAACATATACACAAGTACAACAAACTTATAAGTGAACTTTTTATAATTACATAAGTTGGTTCCAGTCTGTCGTGGATTTGAATTTTCCCTTGAACAAATGTGGAAAAGATAAGAGATAAATGTGATTACTAGTGATGGATATTTTAATCAAAATTGAACCTCCCAAATTGGAGCCTGAGATTCCTGTTCAGTTAAAAAAAAAAAAAAAGGAATCAGAACCGAGAATCCATCGAGTCCCCAACAATTCTTGATTCTTAAACTAGAATCGCGATTACCTAGATCTGGAACTAAATTTGTCATTTTTCTTGATTTTTTTTTTTTTTTTATGTTTTACAAATTGACCTTAGCCAAATGACTTGACCCAACAAGTAGCAAATTTGTAATATTCATAGTAAATATGGTCAATTAGATTCATTCATTTGAATATATCACCATCATTCATAGCCACTCTCATATCCATCCTTTGTACACTGCTCGTCCCACAAATCCTTATTTGAGGCGACGTCGCAAGGAAAAAGCCACAGTCAAAATAAAAGAGATCATCATTGATTTCTAACCACCAACTCCCCCCCCCCCCTTCCCCCCCCCCCCCCCCCGCCCTTCTTCTCGTGCCTGACGGTGCTACAAGTCCCACCACCATAGTACTATAAAAGGGAAGAAATTTGATTGTTAAGATGTGATGAAGATAAACCAATAAGTTCGATTCCTCGAGTATCTTTAATTATTTAATTTTTCTGCATTTGTATAATCTAGCACTTCCTTATTGTTAGTTTCTTTTTTGTTCTTTAGGTATGTAATTTAATGTTTATGCTCTCCAAATATTGGATGTTATTTGGTGGAATATTTTGCTAGATATTGAATGATATCATGCTATATGTTGAATGTAACTACTTGGTGGTATATTTGCAATGGATTAAAAAATTGTTGAAATATATATTTGGTAGCACATTATTTTCTTATATTTCTACTAGGTATTGGGAAGATAATTTAAGGTGTCATGTTCGAGTTCGATTTCAATAATTACATGGAACAAAATGGTTCTAATTATGAAATACTTAAATTGTAATAAGTATTTTTGGATATTAAAATATTCTGATCGATCCATCAATGCCTAGGCTAGGGTAAATTTGGCTCGTTAGCTCGGACGGTCCTTAGCTCGGCTCGTGGCTAGGCCCATGGCTCGGAGGAACCGAGCCAAGGCTAGGACTGAGCCGCATTTTGGGGCTTTGGCTCGAGCTTGAGCTAGTCCGTAAGTCGGCCCAAAAAAAATTAGAAACTAAAAACTAAGCTGAGGCACGCAGCTATGGGCTTCCTGTTAAGGAAGCAGCGTTTGCTACTTGTTTAAGGCTTTAAGGTAGCAATGTAGCTGCCTTAAACAGTCAACTATTATGGCAGAATCAGATAGATGAAATTTCAAATTTAGTTAAAACGGTTATATTTTTTTGCTATAAATATGAGTTAATTTTTTTAGTTTCGTATTAATTTTCTTCAATCAGTTTAAACTTGGAGTATTCTAGTTTCAACTTCAATCGCCAATTTCATTACTCAAATATTCAGTTTCTTTTACTCTAATATTTAGTATCTTTTGTTATAATAATCATAGTATATAGATGGATTTTACCAGTGATGAGATTAATAAGTTTAAGGGTCGTTCGAGTACTCCAATCGGTTACAATGCATCTCAAAATTTTCCAATTGATTTGGAATATATCGAAGACAAAGAAGTAGTCGAGACTACTAAAAGGTCAAAAAAAAGAATTCTCGGATTATTGTCAACATATGACATGTAAAAAGTTGGTGTTCAAAATGGAGTTGATATTTGGAAAGCAGGTTGCAATTACTGTGAAAAAAGAACATAGTTGGAAGCCGTGTTCATGCACAACGCATTTGAATAAGTATGTATTAAGAAGTTGCAAAGTGAAACCAATTGGTCTTGACCCAAAACAAATTGAACTAGTGTTTGGTGGTTCTTGTTCTACTCTTTCCACTTTTGTATATTCACGGAAAAAATTTCGTGAAGAAATGGTTGAATACATGGCTGCAGCAAAGATGCTGTTTATGAGCATAAACTCAATACACTTTACTCGACTCGTGCATAATTATCTTCAACACAGGTATACTTCTTATTGTAGAAACACTCTTCGTTCAGATACTATAAAATTATATACATATAAAGTTACTATTGAACAACTAAAAATATTTAATAGTGTTATATCGTTTACCTCTGATTTATGGACCAGTGATAATAATAATAATAAAAGGTTATATTGCTATTATGGCTCATTACATTAATGATCTTAACCCTGCATTTGGAAGTTTATTTTTTATTAACTTTGTGTATGTCACATTATCAATTTGATTGTAAAAGATAGATTAGAACATATAAAATCACATTTAGATAAAATTAAACAAACAATGAATTTTATTACTGTGTCACCAGCAAGAAAGTAAACATTTAATAGTTTGTGTGCAGAGTATGACCTACAAGAGAAATCATTTTGTCATCGATGTAACACATAGATAGAACTCTACATATCTTATATTACATTCGTATGAATATTATGGTAAAGTTATTTCATTATACTATAATGGTAGGCATAGTGGCATACATACGGACCCGAATACAATTTGGAAGATTGGGACTGATATGTTGCATTTTATTACTCTACATTTTCACTTATTTTAAACATTTTTTGTTTAAATTTCACATGCGTTTTGTAAATATAGGAATTTGCCAACTTTTGTTGATATAGTCTACTTAATGGAATTAAAATTTCGTAAATATTGAGAAGAATTGCTCTCTATACTTCTTTTAGCTTCGGTGATGGACCATTGACTTAATTTATCTGGCACTAAAGTTATTGTAAATGGGATTTCAAATTTCATGAATGTGAAATTATCGCATGTATATATAGAATATATGTTATGTGAAATATATAACTATTATGTTAAGAAAGGAGGTCAAGACAACTCTACTTTCCAAGGTTCTTTTTCAAGAAATATTTCAACAAATTCAGATGATATATAAAATTATTTAGACACCAAAACAAGAGTTCCCTCATTTAGTTCTAATTCATCAATATATGGAGCGATAGATGTTAGTGGTACGAATCCTGAAATTCCCAGCTAGGTATATGTGCGTGGACATTCGTAATGTATTACAACCAAAAGAATTACAGGAATTTAGTCTTTTACAATGATGGAGGTGTAACGAAAAATAATATCCAGTTGTATCAAAAATTGCAAGTGGTCTACTGACCGAACACCTCTGGTATCTACGGTGGCATCAGATGTTGCATTTAGTTTAGGCGATTGAGTTTTATCAGATGAACGATCAATACTAAAAAAGATATATTAGAGGCTTTAATATATTTGAATGATTGAGAACGTGTGGAATTACATATTCAAGAACAAGTTGACAGTACAATGGTCGAAGAGTTGCAGCAAATCCAAGCATAATGATATTATAAGTTTTTAAATTGATTAGTTAAAAAATACATTTTAAAATTTATTTGTTTCAAAAAAATTCTACACGAAATACTTTATTCCTATACAATTTTAACTTCGCTTATGTCGATTGTAACTGGTCTCAAGCCCATAAAAATGAGGGTTATAGCTTTTATTTAATTTATAATTTGTATAAATTGTCCAAATTTTAATTTTTTTTTTAAAATGTTAAAATTTTCACAGCTTGTTAAAAAATAAAAAAAAAAGTCAGCTAGGCTCATTTAGGCCTGAGCCGAAAACTCAGATCGAGCCTATATTTTTTGGCCAAGCAAAAGCTCTACTCGGCTCGAACCAAAAAAAACTTGGATGATTCTTACTCGAATCAAACCCAAACTTCGAGTTTCAGCTCGCGATTCTATTCGACTCAACTCGGTAATATCCCTAGTCTAGGCCTAATGACCAATACAATACACGATTCTTTTTTTCTTTCCTTTTTTTTAAGTTTTCAAAAAAGTTGTGATGAACCTCAATTCAAGGCACGGGTATGCATATATGTATGAAAAAAATCATCTGTACAGAAAATAATTTATCACATTTTTGATAGATACTTACATATCGCATGAAACTCGTATAAAAAAAGATTAAAAAAAAAATGCTCTCCTCTCGTCTAATGTAAGTGCTCTTTCAAGGAGGTTGTGAAACCCACTAGTGTATGTACACATCAGAGAACAGGAAAACGAATTAATAATGTGACGGTTGGTGCAGTGATTGATTTATTCGAATGCATGTACCTTGAACTGATAGTTGTGGTTATTTTTGTCTTGTTGCGTGCATCACTTTCATGCAGGTTGCTGAAGGCAAAGCAGCAGATGCATATGAATTTTGGATGACATCAGGTTGGTATATGAACAGTGAGTTCTAATCATCGCAATCTGCATACTTGTCATTACTTGGGAAAAAAAATCACTTTTTTATTTTTTAAATATGTTTCTGTCACTTATTTTATTTCTTGAAACTTTTTGTCAATTCTTTTAACAATCTCGCTACTCGTACAGAAGAAGTTGACAGAACATTCACATACGAGAGTCCCATTTCTTTTTTTGAATTTTTTTATTCACATAGGACCCACTCACATGTGAGTATTCTGTCAACCTCTTCTGTACAAGTAATTTTGTTGTTCTTTTAAATATGAAAAATACTATTTGTACACTTTTTGGTATACCAAATATATTACTCTCCTCTCATATAGAGGAGGGCCCACGAATATTTTATTGTGTGTGGACCCCCTCCATGTGAGAGGGGTGTAATGAATTGTGTGATGCATTATGTACGTGTAGCACTTCCGTTTAAATATATACCTCTTTCTCTTCAAAAGTGTTAAAAATTTCTCCATCTTTTTTGCAAGAATTTCAAAAAAAATTAATAGACATTCTCATCCAAAATATAAAGAATAATTCTAAATTGATGAGAATTAAAACCATTTTGCTAGTGAATAGACATATTTGCAATTTATTTATTTATTTTTGGTTGGAGACAATTTCATTTTGATCAATAAGTTAGACTAGTTATAAAAAATTCCAAATATTATTTACTCAAAAATGATTTTTAAAATAAATAATCATTTGTTTGTCAATATGAGAAATAAGCTCACTTATTATTGAAGCCAACGGTTTTTCTAATCAACCACGATTTGACCCTACACGGACGGATGTTTTATATTTTTAATTTTTAATAGAATGGAAAATTTATCTTGTGACCTATTTTTATATATGCTTATTTTCTTCACTAATTCATCGCAACAAGAAATGCAAGAATAACTAAACAAAAAAGAAAAAAATGACGTAAATTTCCATCAATAGTATTGACGGATTTGTGTCTAGTTTATTTTAAGAAATTAAGGACCGTCTCAAACATTTAGGAAGTACCCTGTACATAATTTGAGCAACCTTTCCATTACCGACGGAAAAAAAAGGAAATAAAAAGTCAAAAAGTTATAAGGGAAAGAAATAAGCAATAAAAAAGAGAAGACATATTCTATATGGTCTCCTTTTAGGATTTCCAAATGGGGAGAAATATGTTTTGAGATAAGAGTGAACACAATTCGATTTTTAAGCGGGTTGAGACAAATTTTCGAGTCAAACTATTTTAAACGGTTTGAAATTTTTACAAACCAACTCAAATCACTTCGATTTCTAAACCAAACCAATCCAAATCATTTTTCTGGGTTTGGTTCGGTTTAAATCTACGGTTTAACGAAAATTTCACGTTAAGACATAAATTGTATCATTAGAAAAAATTACAAATTAAAGTTATATAATTATAATCATTATAATGCAACAACATGATATAAATATTTTAAACTCCTAGTCGATATTAATGGTGTCCATCTGCAATAGTAATACACGATTCATTCTATTCATAAATATATAAATATAGTATAGGAATTCATTGATTATAGTTAAATGATATAAAATAAATAATAAAAAATTCAAATATAATAATATCTAACTACTATGACTTTTTGTGAAATATTCAATGTTTCTACTTCATCCAAATATTGACGAATTACTTTAAGGGAGCCTGACAATTATTTGAACAAAACAACATAACCACCAATAAAAAATTAGAAAAAAATACCAAAAAGTAAAAGAATTTGGATAAATTGATTTGAATTTAGGCAAAATTTGAAAAAAATATACTAAGAAGGAAATGAAATTTGCAAGTTTGAATTAAAATCTAAATTTAATTGCATGCTCAATTGTAATGAAAGATCAATAAATATGGTTTAGTAGTAATTGTTCAATACTTTATCCAATTTGAGGGTTTTACGTTCACAATTGTGCTGATTGATGTGTATTTGAATATGATTTAATTAATTAATTGACATGTATAATTGTCGAATTGAGTTTAATTGAATTATATCTAATATGGATGTATCTTTTTAACTGAATTGTGTTATGTTTTAATTGGTTAAATAAATTTTAGACAAAAAAGATTTCAGGTTTTTATTTTTTATTTTTGTTAACAGTTCGATGATTTGAAACAGTTTGCAAAGATTGAATCATAAATCGAACCACTTTGAAGCGGTTTTGTTCAGTTAAAAATCAAACGCTAATAGATCCACTTGGAACCAAACCAACGATTAAAAAAAACAGTTTCAATTTGATTTCGCGATTTCATTATTCAGCCCTATTTTAAAATCATGACCAAAAGAGTAGGAGAAATTAAGTTTATAAGAGTAAGCAAATTATGACTAAAAATTCTGCCATCTACTTATAAGTCTTAGTTGGACTATTTAATTTATATATTGATTAAGTGGTGGATAATTGGTTAATACGTGTGAATGCATTGAGATGTGATTGAAAATTAAATTTAATTATTTATAATTAATTTTTGAAAACAAATGGTAAGCGACCTCCCATCTAGACCACGTTAAGGGTAATCAAACTATTCATTATGCAGAACTCTTATTTATGGGAATTGGTACAAAGCCACTACAAGTTTTAATATCAACACAAGTAATTAAAGAAAATAAATGAGAGTATATAAAAACATCATAATAATGTTTTAAATTTAATGTTTTCAAACATTGTACTAAATTTGAAAAAAAAAAAAAATTATAATTTTCAAAAACAATATTCTGCCCTTATTGTTGGGTTTCATTATAAGTTGTTATAATTAAAATTATTGGTGAATTATTTGTGAACATATATGTGTGATTAAAATTCAAAAATCATAAAGAGATTATAATGAAGTTAAAATTATTCCAAGTGTCTAAACATTATAAATTGTCCCATTCCCTTTGTCTGTCCACCTGAAATCTGTCACAGGAGACAAGCAAAGAAGACAGGCAGCATTAATTGCACAGCCCCATTCCCATAATGTGTTTACCTCTAAATGAGCATGTGGACGGAGTAATAGGTGCCATGTGAGGTACAGACAAGGCTTAATTAACAATATTGATGCATGAAGTATGACATATATGTGGATTAATTCATTTACATATTATATTTTTATTATTTCACTTTGGTTAGTGCTATTGGTAGAAATCACAATGTATCTCAATATATATAAGTATATATATGTGACGTTACCAAGGTATCGAACAATCTTTTTCAGTCTCCTTCACACCCTCACGTCAATGGTCTCATAAATTATTTGTTGGCATTTATTTATGTATGTACCGGTTATAACCTTGATTAATCATAAATCATTACATTCTTTACAGTATTATGCAAAAGAATAAAATTAAATTAAATTGAACCTCATTGTAACTGACAATACAAATTATTGTTCATACAAATTTCATTCTTTTTTTTAGAAGGGAGAAATAGGGGTGTGTTATGGATTAAAATTTGTTGAAATTGGTTTAAAACTCGAGAGAAATTGGTTAAGTGTTGGAAATCAATATTAGACTTCGTGCCAATTCTGACCAAATATTCAAACCTGATTTATTTATGCAAATGATTTGCCGCTTCGTAGCTTCGAAACGGGGATCGATTTGTCCAGTCAGGTCACGGGGGTCGAGGGGGCAACGCCCTCGAAAAGGGAATTTTGATTTCCGTGTATATTTGGTGTATCGAAATCAATTTCGAATGAATGAGAAATTGCGATCCAAAATTAGAAGGAATTTAGAGAAAGTTAGATAACACTGTCGCTTGAGCGACAGGTATTTCGCTCAAGTGACACCAGCGAAGGTGTTGCTCAAGCGACGTCGAGCGAAGAGCGAACGATCAACTCTTTGAAAGTGTCACTCAAGTGAGATGGCGGGCGAAAATGGATTTTCGCGTCTGTTGTGTTTTGACTCGCAACACTTTGCCCACAATTTCTCATCCTCTGTATATAGGACCATTTGGACATCCTTAATGAATCTCATATCATTTGTGTATCAAGCATAACATATTTCTCTTGCCAAAATTCTCCAAAAATCATTCCAAAAGCTCTTCCGTTGTAGAGAGGAAAATTCGTTGAAACTTGTGATTTGTAGTGCTACTACCACAAGTCGAATTCGTTGTATTTTGGGAAACAAGTGTCGTGAACCATAAGCACCATTGCGGGATAATATTATCCTAAAAAAAGAGTGTCATCACTTGCCTCGGATTGCTTTTCTTCATTTCTATTTCTGGTTCGTGTAGTATATTTTATTGTATTTTGTCACTTTTTATATTCAATATTATTTGGTTTAATCACGCTCCTGCGGGTTAAAATTTTGTATTTTGATTACTACATATAAACAATCATTTCCCCGCGTATTTTTACAATCGAGTCCCAACAAAATAAACAATCCGTATTACTGTGAGAAAATAATGTGAAATAAATCAAAGCAGGAAAAGTACACAATTTAAGGTGCTTCACTCTCAATACGACATTTATGTGCACCAAGTGATGCTGAAAAATACACTATATCCAGGAATAGAATTACAAAGTGCTTTGTAGTCACCTCTCTCTTTTTCTATAAAATGACACTTTGAATGGAGTTTGCCCTAACATCTTTTGTATAGGATGAAAATATTAGGGCAACATAGTACACGTATAATATTTCTAAAAGTATTCCTATAACACTTACAAAATTTCTTTCGAGGAGAAGGACACAGAAGGGGGCCTATCGCACATGAGAAAGGAAGTGTACCATATATTAGGCTCCAAACAACCAAGAGTATATGATTATAAGTCTTCATGGCTTGTTAGGCGCAATACTAAGAATTACTTCAAAAATCTGCTGTAGTCAAACATTGGAATTATAGATTAATATTTGTGGAGAAGTCACATTTAAAAGAGACTTCCTGGACCAGAAAATTGCTTGGAAGAGAATTGTCTGTGACTTCCCACTCATTCAAATTAATTTTTTTGTACACGCAACATTAAAAGGGATAATATTTCACTTGTAAAAAGTTCTTTCACTATCTTAGATTAATCTTCTCTCTCCCTGTGTGTGTATACATGATATATTGTCTCATAGCATCGAGTCAAGAAATCTCCTCCTCCTCTAAACTCTAATCATGACAGAACCTTACAACTCTCTCTCAACAGGATGGTTCAACTTCATAATACCCACTTCACCTCCCATAAAAGAAGCTCTTCCTCTTCTCAATAAACTAAGCCTCACAAAAGAATATCATAAGCCCCCATGGAATGCCATGGAGGATGAAGAAACGTGTTCTACAATTGCCAATTATGAAAGTGAAACTGTATCTTTGCATATAGGGCTTCCGATAAGCTCAAGTTCTGATTCATCAGGATCCGGGCTTTCTTCTTCTGGAGAAATGACTGATAAAGATGGTTTTAATGTACTTTCAGGTCTGCCCTTAAACAGCCTGAACAAGGGCCAATACTGGATTCCTACCCCTTCCCAGATTATCAGTGGACCAACTCAGTTTTCGTGCCACCTTTGCTACAAGAGTTTTAACAGATACAACAACTTGCAGGTATTTTTTTTAGCTTTTTAACTACCCTCAGGCTCAAGGTTTAGTTGCCTTCAATTTTCTAAGGATACAGATTGTTGAAGCTGCTTATCAGCTTTGGTTGTTAGAGATGACATACATATTTATTGAAATTTAGGCTTCAATTCGATTAAGTGGAAGTGTAACTGTTCATCCAATAATTACTAATTCTTCCACCAAATAATGATGAGATCTAGGCAGTTTTTCTATGAAATTGGTGACAGTGAAACTTCTGCTAATTTCCTTGAAACTGTTGCTAAGGTAGCTACCATAGAAGAATTGTCGCCACAAAAGTTATAATTTAATCAAGAATGTAATCTTTGCAACCATTTATAATTTCGTACACACTCTTCTTTTATATATGCAGATGATCCATGTGCATAGATAAGTCTGCGACCCTTTCTATATTTTTTTTTTTTTTTTTTTTTTTTTAATGTGTAATTTCAGTTTTAATATTACCTGTTATTTAGGCTCAGATATGAAACTGATAACGACCAAGCATATTGGTTACTACGGACTTAAACGCCTCAATTTGATTATTATCATCCTACAAAATGGCAAATCCTAAAGCATAAATTAGTGCCTCCTTCTGGCAAACTTATAAATTATTTGTAAATGGTCAAACTTCATTTTGATCAACTAAACATTTCAGTAAACTCAATCCGCGTATCCATCCCTCTTTTGTGTTCATTTGTAGACTAAACCATTTATAAATTCTTTCCAAATGGAGGCTGGTCATCTCCCATAATTTTTATCTTAATTTGCTTATTGTTTCTGTCTTCCACTGCTCCTCTCAATCCGCATCTCTTGTGTTCATACCTTTGTGGTGCGTAACCTAATATACGCCTAGATTGAATTGCAGAGGGCAAGATTAATAAAGAAAATTCTTCTATCGTTGCCTACTTTCTAGTATTCAAACTTCTCTATAATATTATGTGTTTATAAGGATTCATGATCATATTCAAAATTCAACCTTTTCTTTTTAATTTGAATATTCCTTATAGATTTTCTATTATTTTGTGATATTAATGTGAAATATGTTTTCCAGATGCATATGTGGGGGCATGGATCACAGTACAGAAAAGGGCCTGAATCTCTAAGGGGAACTCAACCAACTGGAATGTTAAGGCTTCCGTGCTATTGTTGTGCACCTGGATGCAAGCACAATATTGATCACCCAACTGCAAGGCCACTCAAAGACTTCAGAACCCTCCAAACACATTACAAGAGAAAGCATGGAACAAAATCGTTCGTGTGCACAAAATGTGGGAAAGCCTTTGCAGTTAAGGGTGATTGGAGAACACATGAAAAGAACTGTGGCAAGATTTGGTACTGCATTTGCGGTTCTGATTTCAAGCACAAAAGGTCCCTTAAAGATCACATTAAGGCCTTTGGTCCTGGACACCAAACTTTGGGAATTCACAATGATTTTGAAGAAGAAGATGAAAATCTGCTCGAAACGTTTCATCTAAAAGTTTAAATTTTAGTTTTCAGAGAGGACAAGTTTAGTCATTTAAATTCAGAGACAAGATGCTTGGTACTATGTTAAACAACATTTAAAAGTTTAAGATTTAAAGATGGGGTAAATTTATTCATTTAAATTTTACCTTCCTATGAGAAAGAGAGATTTGTTCAGAGGCCAATTACGGCGGGAATCTCCAGTATGCAACGGGAGTGAGTTGTAGTATAAAAGTTTCTGAATGTAAATGGATGCCGAAATTCATATTCGTACGGCAATCAAGCGTCAATTGTTCTTTATGTTATGATGTAACTAATACAAGGATTTTAAAGTTTAATCAATCATTTGGTCTCTCAAAGTAAGATCTGAATATATATATTTTCAAATGTGGAAATTGTTGAGAACATATGTTTGGCAATATATTTTTTTATGTGCCTGTCGTTAATTATTAATCGTTTTGCATTTTTAATTACATGGTTTTTTAAGCTCGAGCTTCCATTGTGCTTTGAGCTTTATGGAACCATTTTTGGTTGGATGGAGTATTCTAAGTTAGTGAAAGTGCACTAACCGAACGCTAAACTCCTATATTTAGGGCCCGTTTGTTTCGGACTAAAATCTGATTTTAATCTATATTAAAGTTAAACAATCATAATCAGGTCAAGGATCTAACAACTTCCCAGTTTCATTAGGATTCTATGAGACTCTTGTTCTCAGGTCAAGACGAAAGTATAGACTGATATTTTATCGTTTTAATACAAAGAGAAAATACATAAATCAGCATCCTAATTTTCCAATGGGGGTAATTAGCCCAGTCTAGGAGAGAAGGTCAAAAGGGTGCTTCGTCTATATATAGGTTTTTCGTGGATCGTGCTTTTTAAAAATGTTACCACTACGATACCAAGTGTAAATTCTAAAACATAGGCAAATTAAAAATTAATTTTAATTTAACATTAATCACTCTGGACAGTCAGTAATCAGAACTTCTTATAATCCGTTTCTAATGATTCTAACCGTACGTGGTGTATTCTTGATTACAGTTTAAATGAAATGCGAAATTTAATAAACTACTTAGTGCATGACATTAGATATAACGTGATAAACCCCAAAGGGAAAAATCACAGCCCCCATGCTACGAGTTAAACAACCCACTAATAATTTGATAAAAAAAATACCATAGTATCCGATTTTTGTAATTTCACAAAATTAACAAAAGACCAATCAAAAGACCTAAAAACAAATATATTTTGTTTCTTCTTCTTTTTTACTTAATGATAAAATGAAATCAAACCCACTAATCTTGACTTTATCACCACTTTCCCATTATACTCGATCGCAACCACCATTTGGATTAGGAACTCCCGTTCTTAATTTCACGTTAAGTAGCTCAATCAAAAGATGTGATTGTATATTAAGCACCAATTTATTTTTGTATTGTCCAAGGACTTGAAGAAACCGTGGCTTTGAAAATATTCAATGAGGCATTATGTCGTGTGTGCTTACTTGAAAACGGTTACATTGTTACTTGCTATGTCACAGATGAAAATATTTTTCCAAAGCTTAATTCATTTCTCGATTAATTACGGGACTTATAGGTAAAGCAATTATCAAAGATAAGAATGATTTCTTAACTAATAATTAACATTAAAAACTATAAGAGAATTAGTGGTATTATATGACATTAATAATTGTGTACAATAACCAACAAGGTGAAGGCTACTTAATAAGCACTCTACGTAAAGTACCCAACACTTGGTTGTTGACCATTATGAGACCGTCTATCACTATGAGGTCCTCTATGTTCATATTAGATAATCTACCACTATAATGCCCAATGTTCATACCATGTCGTCTACCACTATTAGGTTGTCTACAACTATCAGGCAAGACTCTCTACGTTCATATTAGGCCGTCTACCACTATGAGGCCCTCTACAATGGGGGAGAAAGTCTCGACCTCATTTTGCAGGTTGAATTTGTTCATCAGAATGGCAGGAATGGCTTGCACCGCCAGGAGGGCATGAAAGTTTGTTTCATGACTACTTCATTGGCGTCGTCTGTGGAAAACCGTTGAACAAAAAAACTATGTCAAGAAGACATACAATGAGTGATACGCGTTTGGTCAGGAATACGATGGAGACGAAGTCGGAGTCAGTCACAAGGGGTCACGATTTGCCGTTATCGTAGTATGTAACGTAGAGGCAATTCAATACTCTAGAGACTCAGTTGGCATCAATGATGACCTTGCTACAAAGTCAATCGCAGAGAACCACGATCCCACCACTGAACCTGATAGAAGTCACACGCAAACAATTACCTCAAGAGGCACCTGCGGTTGTTCCACTTGTTGTTCAGCCAACGACAGGAGACTTGGGAGCTCTAGGGATCGCAGTTTTGTAGCTCCCACGGCCTATGGCAGACTTGGAACAGAAGATGGAGAAAATGATAACCCAAAAAATAGACAATGCACTATCCAGGAGGAAGGATAGACGTAGGCAAATGGTTTTGGAAGAAGACCCATTTGCACCCTAGGTCATGGCAATCCCTTTACCTAAAGGCTTCAAATATGATAGAGGCATATGATAGAATCATGGATATGCAGGTCGTACAAGAGAAAGACGGATCTTTACAGGAGCACCAGGCCAAGTTTAGCCATGCGACACTTGGTAAAGAAGAGCTTCAAATGTCTGCAGTGGTAACCGTGTTGAAGAATGGAACGCGAAATTGGGCCTTTAAGATGTCACTTCCCAAAAATCCCCTGAGTCGATGCATGACCTGCTGAAGAAAAAAGATAAGTATGTTGATGCTGAGAAAGCAAAGATGGTCAAAAACAATCTCAGAGAAGGATGGGAGACGGAAAATCACAAACGAAAGTCTAGTGATAAGCAAAAACTCACTAACAAAAAGAAGTTGAAGAATGAGCGCATATACAAGGGTTACATTGAGGATTGATCGATCAGGAAAATAAGAGTAGAGGTCAAGGCCTTTACCCCTTTGAACACCCCGCACGCAAAGTTGTTGATGGAAATACGAGAAATGAAGGAGCTTGAATGGCCAAAGTCAATGTTGACACCTACCAGTAAAAGAAACCAAAGTAAGTATTGTCATTTCTATACGGATCGCGGACATGACACCGAAACATGTCTACAGCTAAAGAAGGAGATCGAGCGCCTTTAAAGATTGAGACTTTTAACCAAGTATGTGAACTATGACAGAGGCAAACAAAAAATAGAAGGTTATCTCCCACCCAGAGCCAAAGTGATAAACATGATCACTGGCAAGATAGTAGTGGACGGAGACTCAAATTCAGTTAGGAAGAGCTATGCGTGCTCCGTGGGGTCTGATTTAACTAGAAAAAAAAAAGCAATATTCAATCAAAGTATCACTTTTGGCGAGGAAGACATTTTGACGTAGCACGCGCCCTATGATGATGCCCTGGTAGTGGTGGGCGACATAGCAGATTTTGACGTTAGGAGAGTCCTTGTTGACAGAGGAATTGCATTGAATGTTTTCACATGGGATACCTTTTTGGGTTTGAAGATCTCTCCCGAGAAATTGAAAACATTGGCAACTCCTCTACAAGGCTTTGGAGGGGAGACGGTGATGCTAGATGGAACTATGGAGCTTCCGGTCATGCTAGGCACGTATCCAATGACGGTGGTGATCATGACGAGTTTCTTAATTGTCAAGACCCCTATGTCCTACAATTCCATCTATGGTCGACCTTTGCTAAACATCGTTGGTGTCATCCCCTCATCTTATGACAGGTCATGAAGTTTCCAACTATTAGAGGGGTCACGTGTGTATGAGGAGATCAATATGCATCAAGAAAATACTACGTCGACAGTATACAAGCCAAAGGTTCACCACCAATCATTATGCTAGATGTAGAGACCCCAAGGGGGCGAATCGAACCACTCGATGTGATTGAAAAAAATTGGTATCAGAGGGACGAGATATCTTGTGCTAAAGGATGTGGCAGTAATAGAACATCCTCCGTCTAAGCTCGAGTCAAATTGGGAAGGATCATATGAAGTGATTCGCAACCTTAAAAAATGAGCTTGTAGTCTCAAAGACATGAAAGGGAAACCGTTAGGTAGGCCGTAGAACATCGAGCATCATGAGAACTACTATCGGTAAGCCAACCAAGTAGATAGATAAGTTATATTCCTTGTATATATAGTAGAGAGGTTGCTTTGCTAATTTTCCTAATGTAATGTCTGTTGTAGGCACGTACCATTGCAATTATTAATGTTATTCAATGAAATGCCTACGTCGTGGCAGATGATGAGGGTGCCAAGGAAAGGCCAGCCTAGTTGGGATGTCCCGGTGCGTCTCCTAAGCTCCCAAGTCTAGGGAATTTATATGTCAGCTTGGGATTTTAAACCCCTCCTATTAGCTCAACCATGCCCTATGGTCATAGTGAAAAACCTTCAAAACCAAAAATTGGTTAAGGCCATCCAGCGCCGTAAATTCGATTTTTCCCAGTTGGACCCTATTTTGACATCTTTAGGCCCAATACCCAAAACTCACAACCTTAGACCAAATTTGGGTCACAAGCCCAACAATCTCCATCTGGAAAAATAAGTCCGACTACAGCGAAATAACTGAACTCTTCAACTAAAATCAAACTTCCACCTCACGAAAAATACTCTTCGTCTTCCACAGTATCCACAAATGATACCCGAACCCAAACACCGGATTTCCAAAATTCCTTCAATGAATTCAAAATTTACCGAACAAGGTCGAAGCACACCCTGTACCAGAATCAACTCTAAAAGATTAAACTAAAAGCCCCAAGTTAGTTTCGACACCTTCAAACCACAAAAAACATATGCAACCAGATCATCATCCCATACATACCTCAATGGGTCATTCCCCAGCAGTTGAACACGATGGTAGCGCATACGATGGTGGTAAAGCGGAATTACACACCATCCAAACTCCTCTGAGTAGTGTTCTTCAATGATGACTAAGAGCCAAATCTCAAAAGTACTGTACCAAACTATATATCCACGACGATACTAAATATGTGCTGATGATTATTCACCGATTTTGCGCGACCTTGCAAGATGTATAATCGAGACATCCTCCGTCCCTCCAATACAACACGGACGCCATTTTGGACCTTCAAGATTTCACCTCCTCTAGAGAACTCGTAACCCTTCGAATCAAGAGTACTCTACGAGATGAGAATCTTTTTCAAATCTAGAACAGTCGAACCTAACCAAGTGTTCTAATTATTCCATTCGACAACTTGAATCTGATCCTACCAATACCAGCTACCCGACAAGATCCGTTGTTATCCATGACAACAACACCTCGCGTTATCGTTTCAACAAATCTCAATTGGGATGGAACGCACAAACAGTATCCAAAATTCACTCATCGTCAGATTTGGATTTCACGTCAGAAATCGCGCAAGAGATCTACATCACTCAAATAGTCCTCAATTATGTTGGCATCATCCGAAGTATTTGATTGTTTCCCATAATTTGCAGTTGAATTATCTTTGCTCTGCAATTTCTCGCAATCTCTCTTGATGTATCCATTCCTCTTGTAATAAAAAAAAACTTGATTGCTAAAATTCACCCTCGACTTACCCTTTCGTCGAAAACGATGAACCACAAGACATTCTCTATCTCTGGACTCAGATCCTCATTTGAGAACAAAGCATCGTATACGTCGTTAATGTTGAGTATGTTACGACTGTATAAAATCGTGTCCCTGAATGACGAAAATAAAGCAGGCAATGAGTACAATAGGATCAAGGCCAAGTCCTCTTTATCATATTTTACCTCTTACATTTTCAAATCAGTAACGATCTCCTTGAACACGTCCAGATAGTCTTCCAAAGATTCCCCTTCTACCATGCGATGAGAATATAGCATCTGCTTCAGATGCAACTTGCTTGTCATACTTTTGGTAATGCATAGTTGCTCCAACTTTAACCATAATGCAACAGCTGTCTTCTCCTTCAAAATGTCATGAAGAATGTTGTTAGATAGATGAAGATGAATCTGCGAAAGTGTCTTCTGATCCTTCCGTTGTTTCTCCTCTATGGTCCAAGTTCTGGGCCTCTTTTCAAATCTCAACAACACATCATCCAAATCCATCTGCATCAATACTACTCGTATCTTTACTTGCTAGAGCAAAAATCTTGTATTGCGATCCAAAAGTAAAATTTCATACTTCATGGCTATCATCGATAACAGAAAGCTCAAACAAAACCATAACAACTCTGATACGACTTGTTGGGAACATGAAGGTTAATATGACACAATATAAAGTATTGATCACACAAGTAAGAACAAGATTAAAGGAAAGAAGAGAGATTGATAGAGGAACCAGGTAAAAATAAGTCAAAATATGCGTGAAACCGACATAAAATGAAAAATTCGTGTGGCATGACGACAAGCAGACGACGACTTTACTGCTCCAAAAGTGCTCCTCTCACTTGAGTGATAATCGAGCGGCCATCCTGCGCTGTATATCCAACTTTTTTCTCAATTGGACCCCATTTTGACATCTTCAGGCCCAATAACCAAAACGCACAACCCTAAACTCAATTTGGATCACAAACCCAATATAAGTATATAGAAATAAAATAAAGAGTCTACAACAAAATGGGGTTGGTGCTTAGAAGAAGTAAATTTTTTTTTTCCCAAAAAAAAAAAAAAAAAAAAAGTGAGAATGGCCCTTTAGTATGGTAATTTAGGCAGTTTTGATCTGATGTCACTTTTTGAAGCCGGTTTGGATGAGCATAGGCAAGTTCAGGATTCGCTATCGCTTTCACTATTCCAAAACATTAATGGAAAAAAACCGATAATAGTTATTCCCACCGTCCCAAAGAAAGACTTAAGATACAAATTGGCAAAATCATGATAGTTTTCTTCTTTTTTCAATACTATTCTTCGTTTTAACCTTTTTCACTAATGCATGACAGCTTATTTCTCTACTTTTTGGCATTACAAATTCTTTCAACAATTAAAGCAACACGTTATGGCAATAATCAATTAATATCTTTTGCTTTTCCACTTTACTCTACTGTCGTTTGTCTAATTTTGTACAGTTTAGCATACTAGACATGTCATTATTGTTATAATTGTTACATGTTATCATCAGTGACGAATTCAACACCCGGCAAGTATCGACGATCGCGCGTGTTGTATCCGTCGAGAACAAAAAAAATTGTTGACAGCAAATAAAAGTTTTAGGTTATATATCTGATAATTTATTTTATTTTCAACATCTCTTGTAACTCAATTGGTTATGATTTCCATTTACAAATCGGAGGTCCAGGTATTGAATCTCTTCCAAACCAATTTATTATGCAAATTTTCTACTTCTACCATTTTTATCAAAACTAATGCAATAGGGAGAGAATTCAAATCATGACCATTCTTTTAGATAATTGATAGCTTGACCATAATTGCATTTGTTGAATTTTGATATTAAATGTAATGGAATAATATATATTCTGTTTTAGTGGTTTTAATGCAATTGTAAGGATTCGAACCTATGTTCTTCCTTGAATTATACAAAATTTGGCCATTATGTTATTCGGTGAATATTGCTAACAAATGTAACGAAATTCATATATGTTCAGTTTTAGTAAAGTAATTTTTATATTTAATTTTTAATATTTTATTACGGCCGACGATCAACGGTCAACGACCGCCTGTGTTCACTCAAAGTTCTGGATCCGTCACTGTGAACAGTCACGACTTCAAATACACAACAATGCAACACCAAAACAAACACAATAGTACTGCACACAAGTAGAATAATTGTTGCATTTGAAGGCAAGAAAATGAAGTTCTTCAATACACTCTTTCTCATAGGAAAAGAGATTTCCTTGAAGAAACAACCAAAGGTTAAAGGGAAAATGGACATTTTAAGATCCTAAGGTTCTAACTAAAACCGATATTTATTTATTAAAGAATTAGAATTAACACCACAACCCCTGTTATGAAATCAGAGAAGAATGGATGAAAAAAAAAAAAAAAATTGCTGTTGCAATAGCGTTGAGGGGAAAAAGTAAATAACAAGTTAATGGTTGTGGTTGGGGTTGGGGTGAAAACAAGAAAAATATTGCAGTTAAAAAAAAAAAAATAATGTAGAAGTGATCACTTATGTAATTTTACTTAGGGTCATGTTAGTACATAGGAAAATTGGAGTGGTAATAATCAACCTTTTTAAATTATTGAAAGTACTCGTGTCACAGTTTTTCTAAACGCATAACATTTTAATTGCAATAAAAGCTTCTAATTTTTGCTCATATTTGCACTTATTTTCCCAACTTTTGTGTCATTTTTATCATCAGCTTTCTATTAATAAGTACTTATTATAAAGACTTGAGGTTCAACTTGAAAAAAAAAAACATTATTAAGAGGAGTAGTACAAGCCCTTACAAGTTGGTCTATATTTTCTTTTTATTTGATAAGAAATTTATCTCTTAATATGCCATACAAGATGGTGGCTTGTTTGAGCACACCAATCTTAAAATTCGCATGCTCATTTTTTTTTGTCTTAATCGGATCAAATTACTCGTTGAAATTTAATGAGTTCTAATACCATATTAAGATTTGAGATTCCTTTTAAAAGTGGAAATTACACCCCACCCTACTTTTAGAGATCTCATTTCCTAATTCAGGTTTAAGGTTTGTAATTTCCGAAATCAGGTTTGTAATTTCCGAAATCATATGATTTGTTAATTAAAATATGATTATTAAATAAATATATTATTAGATTAAATTAATTTATAACCTAACCCTACGTCCCACCACCACCACCTCATTTCCACCATCGACATTCTCTCTCTAACTCTCCTCTCCTCTCCTCCCTCGCCGTCTGTAGCCTAGAGGAAAACGCCCACCGTCACCGTCAGTAGCCTTGAAGAATACAACCACCATTCTACTCTCCTCCGTCAGATTGCTTGTTAAAACAACCACCGTCGCCTCCCTCCCTCCATTCTCTCGCCTCAGTCGCCTCTGCTTGATCTACAGCGCCGCCTCGCATTTTTGAGACTTTTCTCCGTTGATTCGTGCAGTGATGGGGTGGTGGTGCCGACGACCTTGTAGGGGGCACAGCGAGCGCGGCACTGTTGCTGCCCGATCTACAGCGCCGCCTCGCGTTTTTGGGACTTTTCTCCGTTGATTCGTGCGGTGATGGGTGGCTCCGTTGATTCGTGGCATGATGGGGTGGAATCTGGTTTGTGGAGTGGTGAAGGTGGGAACGGCTACGGTGGCGATGTTGGCGGTGGTAATGGCTACGGTGGTGATGTTGGCGGTGGTAATGTGTTAGTGAAGGTGGGAATGGTCTTGGGCTACTGCAATGGTTGCATGGCGGTGATGGTCGTGCATTTGGGGATTGTGTTGCGGTGGATTGGTCATTGTGATAATTTTTGGTGGTAGAGGTCGTGGTGGAGGCAGCGGCGTTGGTGGACGGGGGCAGTTTTTGGTGGCTGCGGCGTTGGTGGATGGGGGCAGTTTTTGGTATAGGTGGTTTGGGTGCGGTGGAGGTTTGCGATTTGTGATGGTTTTGAGACTTTTTCTGTTGATTTATGCGGTGATGGTGGTGGCGGGGCGGCGATGGTTGTCGAGCGGTGGTCACAGATTATTTGATTAACTGTGACCACTAAATTTGTTAATCCGTGATCAATAACAAATTTGTGACCATATGTGACCTCGAAAAATATCTGTGACCTAATAAATTTTGACATGTGACCTTGAAAATAAATTGTGATTTATTAAAATTTCGATCCGTGATCTCGAAAAAAATATGTGACCTAATAAATTTCGATTTGTGACCTTAAAAAAAATCTGTGACCTAATAAATTTCGATCCGTGATCTCGAAAAAAATTTGTGACCTAATAAATTTCGATCTGTGACCAAACTGTGAATCTGTGACCAAATTGTGTAAATATGTGACTTTAATTTGTTTAATGAATAAAATATATAATTAATTGAATATTTTTTAAATGAATATCTGATTTTGGAAATTTGAAACTTAATTTCTGATTTTGAAAATACATTATTCTTAAAGTAGGATTTAGGAAATTTTCCCTTTTTAAAAAATCAACCTTATTAAATGGAGTAGCACAAGCCCATAAATTTGTCTATATTTTCATTTTTATTCGATGTAAAATTTATACCTTAACACATGTTGTCTTCGATCATATTTTATGTCATAAATGTGGTAGGCTGAGTTAAGAAAAAATAATAATAAAGTTATGTGTCCCTCATATTTTAAAATAAGCAAAACCAAAATTAAATAAAATATTTGTCCGTCATTTCCGAAGCGTGCTAACAAAATATTTTGACAAAAGTCGTCATTAGAGATAAAATGTTCTATTTAATTGAATGTTAAATTTAAGTATGCAATGAAAAAAGTTGAAAAAATTAAGTAAAAAAAAGGAGCAAAGATTTGAAACTTACAATTAAAATGTGGGTAATTATAATTACCCACATTCAACCTCCTTTTTTGACAATATATATATATATATATATATATATATATATATATATATATATAATTTAGTACCCGATAAATTAATAAACTCGATTGAATAATATTTTTTATTGGCCTGACTTGGGGATGACTTGTTAAATTAATTAATTGCCAAATTTATAAGATAATCCATTATAAGAGAAATTCATATAGATCTTAAATAATATATAACCTAATAATTTCCTATTGCATTATACAAAATTAATTTTCTAATACCTAATGTTTATGATTCGACTATGAGATCTTATCTAAATACATTTAAAAGAAAGTTGGAGGTGAGATCCAAGGGACATCAATTTCAAGATTAGCTGAGAGATACTTTGAAGATCACTTGATCATTTTTGATATCGTCATTTGACTCACTTGCAACTTAGAGCCTGTTTGAGTCTCATTTTTTTAATGGAAAATGTGAGTTTAAATAATAAGAAAAAAATTTGGATCTATGTGTAATATTATTTTATTAAAAATATTTAGTTGAAAATAAGAGAGAAAATATATTTTAACAAATACTATTCATTTTTTTTATCACTCATTTTTTTTTTAATAAATTACAATGTTTATAGATTTTTCTCAAGCAGAGTCTAAATGAATACGAACTAATTTAGCCCCTGTTTGGCCCTCATTAAATCTCATCAAATTAAATTAAAATTTTCTTTCTCCTATATTTCAATCACACAATCTTCAATAAAATAATATTAGACGTAAATCGAAAATTTTTCATTCCTTTATAATCATCCATTTTTCAAAAACAAAAAACTATCCCCCATTACAAATATAATCAAAATTAACCGAAACATTTCATCGTGGATAGACCTGGGCCAGCTATCAAATTACACAAATGGGACCAACATTTTTGTAAAAAATCAGTAATGGCCCGAGAATTTTTAGAAGTACTGCTTTGAAATTAGGGTCGTTTGCATAATATAGCTAAAAGTAAAGGACCATTAGAATAATCATTCTACCTAACATCCGAACCGCCAAAAGCCCTAAATTAGCTCCCTCACATTTTGAGCTAAGCCATTATCCCTTTGCTTCAACTCATTCGCAAAATTTCTTTCTGATATCTGCAAAAACTATGTCAAAACGGTACCAGTTCATATTTCTTAATTCGTTGATTTTTTGTTTTACAAATTATTCTGATAACATTAGATATCCAATTTGTCTGATTTTTTTCGTGTTTTAGATCATATGTTTTAATTTATGAAAATTATCTGAAATGGGTTTGGAATTCCCGATCCTTCTGTTCGATATCTTGCCTTTCCAGAATTGATTATTGCTAGAGAATTGTATAATTTTGTTTTAATTAGAGAGTCAATGACAAAATTGATAATATTTAGGTAAAGCAAAACGAACGAAATGTTGTTTTCAAGATTGAACAAAATTTGGGGCTGGCAAAGAATTAGCTGTGGATGAAAGAAAAAAGAAGAGCATTCAATTCAATTCTTGGTACGTAAAGGAAGAAATAAAGTAAAAGAAATAAGAAGAAAAGATCATCTGAGTCATTTCATCTTATGATTTGGATTTCTTGGCTATCAAATTGTTTGAACCCTGTTTCTTTATGTTGATAACAACTATGCCCGCACCCAGTTTCAACAAATTAGAAATTGAAGCCATTCAAAGTTTAATGGGTTGCCTTCTTTGATACATGATTATACTTCGTGTTTTGTGAAGTTCTGGACATGTGGTTATCATATTCTTTTATTGTTTGCGTATGGAATTGGTATAGGGCTACAGCCTACAGAAAAGAGGTATAGGAATTGATCAGGACTTCTTGTTCTCTTCATTGGGGAACTGAAATTGAGGGACTGGGGGATCTAGAAGTAAATAATAAATAAAAAATGGCGCCTTGCTCTGGTTTGAGTTGACATATTTCCTATTACATTTCGACTTTAGTTAGCTTCCATAGGATTTTGAAAGATGGTTTCATTCACATATTGGGGTTTCCATTGGCCTATGAATATTATCCTTAAAAAGGTTAAGTAATTCAGGGCAAATCATGATGTATTTCCGAGTCTTGGATGATTGATGCTTTCTAACTTGGACAGTCATGGTTTTGGTGCAGTGCAATTTTTACATCTACTGATGCTGATCTGTATAATTATGTTTCTATATCAGCTTTCGCCCACTAATTTATTTTCATGTAGAGTTTTAACAGTTTCTTTTGTGGCAAAATCTTCACTACAGTACAATGAAATCAATTACATCTGGTTCTATTTCATAAAGTGTTGGATTTGATGTTGTTTTATGTGCACGCATAGACAATAGATTGTACAAACTATTATTTTACACACTAAGAGTTTCTAACAAATTCTTCTACCACCGTGTGCCTCGCAAAAAGGCGTTGTCTAAAATTTTATGGGACCAGGCACATCATAATAAATACAAACATCCTAATGCATGATTGGTGAGAACTTTTCGTAGATGATGCCTTTCGCGAATTGTTTATTATGCATTATGTAGATATCCAACTAGAGTTGGGCAAAACTCCTGAACCGAACTCGACCGGAATCGAACTGAACCGAATCGAGCAGTTCTTCTTAAATTAAATACCTGAACAGGTATCTGCAAAGTTTAAAAAGGCGAAACTAAGTATTGAGGCGATTTTTCTTTATGAGGCGAGGCGTAAGCCTCGATGCGGATTGAGGCGTAAACCTCACAAAAAACAAAAAATTTAAGTAAAAAAATTATAAAATAATACAAAAATACAAAAAAATAAAATAAATAAAATTGGAGCATATAGTAAATAGTATATATAGTCATTAGTTTTTTGAAAACTGACTTTTAAATTTCAGTTTTTTGTCCTCTAATTTCTGGCTGCTGTTTAGTTTTTTAGGTATTTTATTATTTTTTTGGGCCCAAAATACCTTTTTAAATGAGCTATTTTTTTTTTTAAGAAGTGCCCTTTCAAATTTTAAATGAGGCGTGTGCCTTAGATTTAAAGGCGTGAGCCTCATATTTTTAACCTCAAAAATAGCGCCTTGAGGCATACTACATAAGCCTCACGGTGAGGCGCGCCTCACTACGCCTTTTTAAACCATAGGTATCTGAATCGAGAACCGATGGGTTCAATTCAGCTTTCAATTCTAGATCAAGAATCGAATTTTCTTAATTTTATTAATTTATTTTAAATAAGCCAAATTATTGTTTTTCTAAATAAATTTTTTAACTAGTTAATCTAGCTCAAACAAAAAAATATGACTTTCCTATTTCTAATTTTCAGTCCAAGACCAATTTAATCAAATTGACCTAAGTTTTACCCAAATCTGTTATTCTACCGTAGTGTCGTTTATACCGTTTTGGAGGAATCGAATTGAAGCTTGACAGTGCCTCTCTTAATTATTGTGAACTTGCTATTTTTTCTTATCTTGTGATTTGAACAATCAAAATTATGAAGAACTTAGTAAATAGAGAAGCAAAAAACATATAAGATTAGACTACGTTATTTTAGAAGAGTGAGATTGAACATGTCATTAGTAGAATTAATGTAGATTTGTAAATATTTAAAAAATTAATTATAGTACAAAACCTGGGAAGATAATGAACCCGAACCCGAACGTCACTTCTTCGATCGATCGTGTTAGTAGCTACTTTGATCGAGTCGAGTAGGCCTCAACTTAATACAGAATTATCTGCTCTCATAAGTATAAGGAGTAGCAAGACTAGTATCCCGTCCGGGTACATATCTATGGCCATGAGCGGGAGAAGCACAGGCGGGGGCGCCAGTAGATCGGAGCCAAGGTCTACAGTTACAAAACCATACCCATACGTTGGGGTAGGTGATGCATCACAAGTAGAGGCTGAAAGAGATCAATGTGCACACCTTAGACCAATAAGTTGATTTGAGATCTTGCTATCAACTTCTTGACCTAAAAAAAAGTAATCTTTCTCGATAAAGTCGATTGATTAGGGTCGACCTATTAGAGATCGATGGAAAGCCTTTTTATTTCCGCTATCGAAGAGCTTGCATCATCTGCTTAAAGAGAGAGGATAAGGAAGCGAAAGCCTCTGTGTGAAAGCATCTAACAAAGTCATAGATGCCCATGCCAGTACAAGTCCAACAGGATCAAGGAATAGCCCTGCCCACCTTATGAAAGATGCCGAACTTTCAGTCTTTGCTCTCTCTGGATCACGTCAAAAAACTTATAGGTTCAGAAAGAAAGATTGGGCTGCTAAGGAAGGTTAAACTGCTTTATAGAAGCTTTTTTTGTCAATGTTGCCGATTCCCAGAATACTAATGTACCATCTTATATACAGTTGTCCAACTACTTTCTTCAGGAAATGTTTTGAAATAAATCTACGCTTATTGAAGGTAAAGTTTGGAAATAGAACAATTTCTTCTGTCGTGTATCCTCGATTAATGTAACCCCAGATGCTATGTTTCAATTTTGATTCTAATATTGAGTGAAAGGTTACACCTAGGGGTTCTTTATTATAGGTCAATCCTACTCCACTAGTATCAATAGGCAGCATAGGGGAAGAAGCACTACACCTAGAAATCAACAACACGAAAACTTTGTTAGAAATTATTCCTTTCCTTATGATGCTCGGGACTAAAAGAATGGTTGGGACAACAAACATCCATCTCGTTCGTACTTTGGATACTCGTATAACCATCGAAGGCTGCTAGGGATTGTGTCCTTTCTCTTCGGGAATATAAGGACGCTTCTGCATTTCGGTGTTTTCATCAATAGAGGAGTTGGCTATCGTGGTATGAGGTTCGCGGATGGCGATCACACTTCTTCCTTGGGTATAAGTGGGAGTAAGGTTTGTAGAATCTTTCCCGCTAGGTCCCTTTCTCGTTCTCGAGCTAGACGACCTGCTATGAGGAATGCCCTTGATCTCACTCTCATATGAGCTAAGGGGCATTGTTTAAAAAGGCTTATGTAGTATGCCTCAAGGAAATATTTTTGAGGCTAAAAATATGAGGCACACGCCTTATGAAGTATGAGGCATGCGTCTTATTTAAAATTTGAATGGACACTTCTTAAAAAAAAAAATTGCTCATTTAAAAAGGTATTTTGGGCTCAAACAAAACAATAAAATACCTAGAAAACTAAATGGCAGTCAGAAATTAAAGGACCGAAAACTGAAATTCAAAAGTCAGCTTTCAAAAAACTAATGGTTATATATCCTATTTCATATATGCTCTAATTTTTATTTTTTTTGTATTTTGTATTATTTTATAATTTTTTTATTTAGATTTTTTATTTTTTGTGAGACTTATGCCTCAATCCACATCGAGGCTTATGCCTCACCTCATAAAAAAAAAACACCTCAGTACTTAGTTTCGCCTTTTTAAATCTTGCTAAGGGGTCCACATAGATAGCAGCAGTTTTCTCCCTCACGGGATCATTGGTCAGCCCTATATCCAACCATTAATTCTTTTTAGATTGACCACAGCAATCCAATTTTCTCTAAACAACGAGTTCCTAAATGAATTCTCAAGTGCGTCACAAAGTTGGATCTATAACTGTACTTCTATATTGAAGAAAATATTTTTGCTTCCAGTTCTTTAGAGATGGCTTTGGCCTAATGGAGCATCGCATAAATTCACATGTTTGATTATTTTGATGCCTTCAGGGTTCTTTGCAAATTCTTTGCCCACGGGGCATGTCTAAAAGGGGACCATTGTGAGTTCTCGCATGATTGGAAGGCCCCGCCAAATAATGTAACTTTTTAGCAACTTGCTTGGATATTCAAGCCACTTATTGGTGGTAGCAATAGTTATAATTTGTGCTGTATTGTTGCAGATATGCACCTTCTACCAAAAAGGAGTTTGTGCTTATGGTAGTAGGTGTAGATATGACCATGTCAAAGTTGCTCGTTTACAATCTCCAGCTCCATCTTCATCAGCATATTCTCACCAACATCATTCTGTCCCTGCTGATCATGCAGCTGGTACTGCAAGTGTTGTCACAGCTGTTACTTCTGAGCTTTCAGCTTCTGGTGGACCTTTCTATCTTCCTAGTAGACCTGCATGGGATGAAAATTTTGGGCATCCTAATATGACAGAGAATGATGATGTTAGGGAGCTGAGGAGTGTTAATCCTGCGGGCCGACCAATATGTTCTTTTGCTGCTGCAGGTAATTGTCCGCATGGGGAAAAATGCCCTCACATTCATGGTGATCTATGCCCCACCTGTGGGAAACATTGCTTGCATCCTTTCAGGCCTCAAGAGAGAGAAGAACATGTGAAAACATGTGAGAAAATGCAAAGAAACCTAGAGGCATTAAAACACAGTCAAGAAATAGAGTGTAGCGTGTGCCTTGAACGTGTTCTATCAAAGTCTGCTCTGGCTGAAAGAAAGTTTGGAATATTATCCGAGTGCGATCATCCATTCTGTATATCGTGTATTAGGAATTGGCGCAGTAGTTCACCAACATCTGGAATGGATGTTAATTCTGCACTAAGAGCCTGCCCAATATGTCGGAAACTTTCGTACTTCGTCATTCCTAGTGTCATTTGGTATTGTTCAAAAGTGGAAAAGCAGGAGATTGTTGATAGTTACAAGGCAAAGCTCAAGTAAGATAGACCCCTCTTCCCCTTTACTAGCGACAGTTGCTCTCTCTCTCTCTCTCTCTCTCTCTCTCTCTCTTACACATGGGTAAGTAATTTTGTTTCAGGTCTATTGATTGCAAGCACTTTGACTTTGGGAATGGGACCTGCCCATTTGGGACCAGTTGTTTTTACAAGGTAAATGAATTTTTAGTTCTTTTTGATGTGACTAACCATTCCAAGTTTTTATGCATTTTTATTTGAGTTAATGTAAATAATGTGTATGTCTAAATCAATGTCCATAGGAATAAAGCAATTCGAACTGCCTTAACATCCACCCTTCTCAATAGTGTATAAAAAAGGCTAAATTGGGTATCAAAAGTTTTGCATTCGTGTGGTGAGTCCTAATGGTCGACTTACTTTAAAATCCTGCTAGAATATTATACTAATCTAATCAAACAAACATGATTCAAATAAAATTCTACTTTAAAACCCTATCTAAATCCGGTATATATTCTTATTTTTATTCCCATCTTTATGCCTCTAGACAA
Organism: Osmanthus fragrans; assembly: GCA_019395295.1. Taxonomy (NCBI): domain Eukaryota; kingdom Viridiplantae; phylum Streptophyta; class Magnoliopsida; order Lamiales; family Oleaceae; genus Osmanthus; species Osmanthus fragrans. Next base: position 10,071,383 of record CM033349.1, read on the forward strand.
ACCTGTAAAATAATTTAAAAAAAAAAAAATTACAAAAGTACAAATTATACTCACTCTATTATCACTTAACAAGTCATGATAAAATACCACTACAAAATATAAATTCAAATGTACAACTTGAAATTAGAATGGATAAATGAAGTAGCATAATTATAAAGTAACATAGTCAAATTAATCACAAGACCACTAATCACAAATAATACTGAAATTCTTGAAATTACTCAACTTTTTAAGAACATCACTTGCTCCGACTTTAAAAGAAAACAAAAATTTGAGAAAACAAAAATAAAAATACAACATGAAGAAACATATAAAAGAAATATGAGAGTGAAAATACATGTTGCAGATCTCCCATTGTTTTCCATCCACCATTGAAAATGCAACTTCGCTTATGTGGGGGTTTAACTCACTGTAGGAGGCTAGTGGTGACTCCTCTTTTTTGCTTCTCTAATCTCCTATTTCTTTTTCTAGTTTTTAGGGATGAATTTTTTTTCCGAAGTCTCTAAATAACCCTCTAATCAATTTAGGCTTTTGAAAGCGTCAGCCTATCAAGTTGAGATCATTAATAAAAATATGAGAGTATGGCAAGAACAAAGTAGCATACACTCCAGCTACATCAGGATATGGGCGGAGGCATGCACCTAGGCAAATGTTACTAAACTGAAACTTTGAGACTCTTGATGAAAACTACATAGCAGTCATGTCTTAAAATGTTAGCCTCGGGCTTTTGAGACCAATTCCTTCTGATTATTTCATCAATTTGCCTGTTGTATTAAAGAGTTTTTGAGACGCTTAACGAAAACCTCACACCAGTCTCAGTCACTTTTGAGACCAATTCCTTCTGATTAATTCATCCTTCTGCACCTCTCTAATACAAAAAGGCAATTTGCCTGTTGTGTTTGAATATGTATTTCCTTTTCAGTTGAGACTATAGAATGTAAGGTGAATATGAATGGGACCTAATTTGCTGTAAGGTGCTATAGTTGTGATTCAAAATGCTATTATTCTTCTCGGATGTCAACTTTGCTTATTGTTTCTGCATGTTGGATACTTGACATTTCTATAGGAGAAGAATGTTTTTCCAATCATCCAGTGAGTGCACTCACCATGGAGAATATATCTTGGTAGTATTAGGTTGCATTTTATCGGCTGTTGAGAATTATATTAACAAGATTTTGTTGTCATGGCATTGTTTGGAATATGGAGAAGTCAAACACGTGTTGCTGAGAAAATTGTGAACTGCAAAAGAGCTAACATAACTCATGCGGCAAAGTGTGGACTGGCACACCCTATTGAGGGGTAAAATAATGCACTTGTAGCCGTCAGCTGGCATAGGTTTTATAAGAAGAAGTTGAGTGGTGTCAGGGAAAAGGGGCTGGGGAATTTGTGTGGTGCTAGGTCCTGATTAGAGGTATACTGGTGTCAATGAGCCCAGTTGAGATGCCCCTCAGGTCATATAGCTCGACCTGAAATCATAATTTAGCGACTCAATTTTTTGTTTGAACTAAACTAGCAAGCAAAGATGAGCTCTGCAGGTTGTGTCCAAAATTTTGTTTTAAAGTTTTCTTCATTTTCAGTATGAACAGATATTAAATCAGCTACAATGTCTATCACAAGTAGATCAAGCTTATTTACAGCCAAGAGGGGGTGTAGGTGGCGCTGGTCATGCTTAACGAAAATGGAGGGTAAGGGGTGGGTGTGTATGGAATGGTGGTAATATATGTTTCTAATGTGTGGAGAAAAGGTCATGTATTTTAAAATATGATTCACTTCTACTGTTACATATTCTTGTTAATCAATCAAATATTACCGTGTCAAATGTGAGAATGAATGTAAGATTGAGACTACTTAGTTATCATTCTCATGTTTGTTCTTGGTAAAATGTGAAATTTGTGTTTTATTTGATGAACTATAGAATCTGGGACACTGGAATTACTTAGAATAGTACTAAAAATTTTGTAGATGAACTTTTGCCTTCACCGGAGAATTGATTAGCAAGTTTTTTAAAAATCAAGAATGACCTTTCTTCCAATATTATGGAGATTGCATAGACAAATTGATGTATTTTTTCCTATTTTCGAATCACTTAGTTGTCTAACATACCAAGTATGTTAACATTGAGAGGTAGCTCAGTTGGTCAGGCATTGGGTTTGCTCCCCAATTGTCACCAGTTCAAGTTCCCTCAAAGCCACTGAGGTGAGTATCCGGCTCCGTGGGATTAGTCAAGGTGCGCGTAAACTGGTCCGGATATTCACGGTCATTAAAAAAAAATACCAAGTATGTCGAAGATTATAAATATTTTATTTTGATTTTGAAGAAACCTATAAAAATGGTTTTTGAATTTGAAAGGAGAAGATATGAAATTATTAAATTGAGGTCAGTAGTTAATGCAAATCATGAACTGACTTGTACAAAGATGCAGAAGTGGTAAAGAATTCAAGTTTAGAAGTCTTCAAGAATACTGAGAAAAGTTTCTAAAAAATCTGAAATGGTAGACAGTAATCAACTTAGAATAGATGAGGCTTGTATAAGGTGTGCCTTCTTTTTATTTGTTGATCATAAATCAAGAACTTGAAGTTCTTACTGTCAAAATTGTTAATGTTCAGTAGTAGGGTATTACCGCTGAATGTCCAAAGTAGTTCGAATCGAATATCAGATATCTTTATTTGCCTAGTGCTCAAAAAATTAAAAAACAAACTTGTGCTTTTAAAACTCTCAGCTTCTATAGGAATTGGTAATGAATTGCTAGAGCTGCTATTGGTGCAAGATTTGACAATCATACTCAGAATATTGTACTTTATTGTGCCTTTCTTTCACTTTCCGCTGCCTTGATTGGCATATGGCCCCTTTAATGGATGCTAGTTTGTTGTGTTCCAGCATACTGTCAACCCTGGCTCAGTTCTGTGGAATGCTACTCTCAACTCTAACCTTTACAGCTCAAGATTTCTTGGTATGGATCAATATGAATCAACCTCTAACAGATTTGAAATGAGTGGCTTAGAAGTATTTGATCACTTATACAGTCCTCATATTCCTTTAGAATTGGAAGAACAGGAGAATGATAGTGATATTATAGAATTGGAAAATGAAATTGCAGAGGGAATGGCGGAGCCAATGGCATATGTTCTGCAACAGGGTTTTGATACGAGTGATTTGAGTGATGAGAATAATGATACCCTTGAGTTGTATTTTATTGAGAAAATTGTGGTGTGCATCTTGATATCTGTTGAGTTGTATCTGTTCAATTGGGAGTTTTGTAGCATGGACCTTTTAGATACTTTGTTAGTATTTGTGTTGGACTTAGCTACTAGCAATGCTTGTGTCTTGGAGTTCTTTTGGTGATGTATTTTGTTTGCCAGTATAAATTTAATCTATGCATGCTTGTGCAGAATAAAATCAGTTTTTCGGTTCTTCATGTAGCGAATCTCTTGTTACACATCTAATCTGTGGCAGCTAAGGTTAATGTGTGTACTGCAAATTTAATGGGATCGTCCTGCTTCAAAATGAGTTCAAGTATAGAGAAGGGTGTTAATGAAACTTGGGGATGTAAAGTCCAATTTTTGTCTGGCCTTGATCAATTAATTACTTAATTACGAATTACCATAGAAACTAGAAACTTGTGTTATAGAAATCTTTAAGAGTGATTGGTCAGACAAGTTTCCCCTTTTGCTTTTCTTATTTTTATTGTTATAATACATCATTTGTGTTGAAGGACTGAACCAGCATTTTTGCAAAATAAAACGCCATATTAATTTGCATCTAACCAAGTTTGCACTTTGGTTGCAAATTGAACTTCAGCGATTAAACTACTTTATTTGCGGTCTAGTTGCCAATTCAAAATTAATTAATGAATTATACGATGTTGATTGACCTATACAACTAAGGACCAAAAAACTATTAGATATGTGATTGTGAGGATGAGGTTTTAGATAGCCTAACTTTAATTTTCTATACATGGGATTGTCCAGTAAAATAAATGTATCATGATGTTCTCATCTTCCGTGCTTTTTGCCGCAAATGCATGCATTTGCTACTGTTTAAACCCTAACACTTTTTACACGTGTTCCACATTTACAGCATGCATATCGTGATGGTCGACTGGAGGAAGTAATTCTTCGCCATCTTGGGGCAGAAGATGGAAACGCGGTGATTGCTAAAAGTGTCAGGTTTGTGTTTTTCCACTAATTTCGTTCTTATGCACTTCTTTTATTGTGTTTCCCTTTTTCCTTGTCTATTCCATTTATTCACGTTCAACAATGATGTTTTCAGGCTCTCGGACTTTCTTAGTAATTTACATATCCGTTGATGGAAGCTTTAAAGTTTCCTGGAAACGTTCAGGTCTGTTTTCTTGTACTACTTCCACTCTCGCCTTTGACTTTTGTGGTAGGAAAACCTTTTTGAGTTTCCAATTTTTGGATTATTCCATTTGTGTTCTTACAAGATGGTGCATCTGAAGCATCGATATAAATAAAATATAGGGTTGAAGCTTGATCTCGTGTAACTTGTCTCTTCCAGTCATGTATTATGTTTGATTGTGCGTCCAACTGCAGTATTACATTTACACACCATATTTTTCTTACAATCATTTAACGGGGAAGTTTTGCATATGCCATATTACTATTATCATTCCTGGAAGGTCCTATAAGCTTCAGTATCATCACAAATTGTAGTCTGCAATTGTTTTCAAAAACCAGTGGTTTCCCATGAGCATCTTCTTGATTTGTCTTTTATGTACACATTCTGAACTATGCTATTGAAACAAGTTACCATATAATTACAACTATGTTCTTTTTACCCAACCCCTGAGCTTTGTACCTGCAGGGGCATTTGGCAGCATACTGATGTAATTTTCAAACAGAAGAATGTGAATTATTGATGGGTGCAAAGTTGCTTTTACCTGTGGTGAGATGCTAGTTTTTGTTGCATGCTCTTTCATTATGGTAATCCTTCTTTAGGAAGAATTTTCTTGTGTTTGTTTACTTGAAATCCCCCCTCGTGTTGTAGACTGCGGTTGAAGAGAAAAATAATTGTTATTCAAGGTTATTGGAGCACTAGTGCAGCATTTGAAAATATTTGCTGTTCTTGTTCCTTTATCTTTGGTTGCTAGGTACTTCATTACTGAAATTCTGGAAAATAGTAACATTCTGAGAGACTTGTAGTAATTTTGTATAGGGTGGCGCGACCCCAGTTTTTATTAGCTTCACCTATTCACCTAGGGCCCAGGTAACAACATGGGACCTTATGGATAGGAAGAGTTGAGATATGTTGTCCTGAGCTTCATGTTTCCTTTGTAGTCCCCCAATACATTTTTGACACTTTGATACAGTCACCTTGACGTTTTCTCATTTGTCAAGAAGAGATAACGTGATAATGTGTCATTGGGGACAATTGATATGGGCCTCGAGGGAGAAGATAAGAATGTGGGTTTTCTTTTTTTTGGTTGGTGGTTGAAAAAGCTCTCAAAATCTTGTTTACTAATAATATAGAAAGAACAAATAAAAGCTTTGCCCTTTTTCGATTTTTAACACGTGCTCTTTTTTTCTTGTTGATTCTTTCAGATACTGCAATTCTTCGATGAATGAACCGTTGGATCAAGGCTGCCACCCCACGAAATAAATAATTTGTACAATATTACTGAGATGTTATTTATTGGAAGTATCGGTAACTATGGGATTAATCATTGATGGTTATTTACAGATTGCTTTTCTTATACAGAGGTCATCAGAATAAAGGTTGTGAAAAATGGTTTTACATGTAGCCAGACTATTTACCACATTGAAAGTTAGAGCCCTGCTAGAGAAACAGAGCCTTGGACAGGCCCTGTTGATGGGAGGATATGTGTCCCCTTCTATTGGCAGGGTGTCTGTCGCAGCCCTGTTCGTTTAGCATTTTTCTGAAAGTTAATAGTGTACAATACGTCTGGCATTGGTTTTTTGAGGGTAATCTGTTTTGTGTTGTCAAATTTGGCAATTGTCTTGGGATGTATTTTTGTTATAATATACTTTTACACGATAAATTTTTCGATATTAATTTTTAATTTCTTTTTTTTTTTTTCATTGAACCAAGTGTAATAATTTGAACCTTTAGTTTCCTGGTGTTTTGCTTGCTAGTCATTTTTAGTACGGGAAATACTACGGGTAAATCTCATCAATTTTCAATGAAATGACAATTGGGTTACTGAATTTTAATTTGTTTGGGTTGAGTTACTAGACTCCAATTTAGTTTTAAAATTTTTATTACTCGTCATATTCTTCACTCACGTGTCAAGTGGTTAGGTTTGGTATTGACTATTTTCAAATCATACTCGTTAGGGGAAAGGCACTTGGCCCGGCTCAATGTCAGGGCACCCCCCCCCCCCTCCAATAGGGGGTGCCATTGGCTAGGGGGCTTGGCATTGAGCCTGGCCCCCTAGCAATTCTCTACCCGTTAATGGTTTGAGAAAAATACAAACTTATATATTACCATTAAAAAGGGTTGTGAGAAACTTAATGGTTTGGTTTGGTTTTAAATTGTGATTTCTATGTGCATTTTTTAATGTTCAGTTTTACTAGGTCATAATCTTAAAATATATTTATATTTTATTGATGGGTTTACGGGCCTTTTGGCTTTCATTGTTCGGGGTGAAGGGGTAACAAGGTTTGGTATCTGAAATATGAACTATTAATGATGGTCGTTGATTGGTTTATCGAAATAGTGTCGATGGAAAATAATAATTGACCAAACTGCTTAACATTTTAATTGTAGTATCTTATTTTGGAGGTTAAGATGGTAATTTATTGGATTGAACTCGTGTCCAATTTGGACCAACTTTGGCAGGATTATAATTTATTTATTTATTATTATTATTTTTTAAATGATATGGTATAGTTTCAAAGAACAGTTACACTATCAAAACCTAAACCTAATAGGTATAACGTTTGGCTTGGTTCAATTTCATTGACGGATCTATGAGACCAAATCATTGGTTTTCGTTCAATTTTTATGATTTTTGCTTACACCCCTATAGTCATTTCTCATCCTACGTATTTATTTACGTAATTGATCTTCCAGGTAGTTATGATGGACCCTAGAATGAAAATGATAATAGTCAACCGTTAAATCAAAGGAAAAATATACTTGTACGGCACTTGAGGGCTATAAAAATTACAGCCCTCTCACATGTGTGGGACCCTCGATTATTTTAATTGTGGGCCCCACACCATATATGTGAAAGGGTTGTACAAGTTGATGTATAAATTGTTGTATATGTAGCATTCTTCTAAATCAAATAAAAAATGTAATTTTGAAACCGTGGTTTGGGTCCATATGATTTAGGTTTCAAAGTCAAACCAAATTGTTTTGAAGTTGTTCCGTTTATGTTTAATAGTTAAAACCACTTAAAATCAAATCGAACTATTTACCAACATTTATTTAAAAAAATAATAATAATACTTGTTCTATTCAAAATATATTATTTAGTAAATCGATTTATATTTCAACAAATTTAATTTTTAGTAAGTTTTATTGGCTCTTTAGGAAAAATATGATTTATTTATGATAATACTTCCATAAGCTCAAATTTTATGGCTGAACTTTTATTCATTATTGGTGTTAGCTTCAATTGTGACAAATGTACTAGAAATGTAACCATTATGTTTGAAAGCTTTTAATTTAAGCTTCGTAGTGAAATTTTAGACCAATATGTTTATTTTCACTTGTTTGAAAGAATTTTTATTTTTATTTTTTAAAATTGTCGATAAAATCATGACTTGAAACCAAATCAAGTCGCAAAAAATGTTGAATTTTATTTGGGTTGAAAAAAATGAAATTGTTTGATTTGATTGGCCTTTTTTAAAAAAAAAAAAACCATTTAAAATTGTTTCATGAGTGGTTATATTCAAACCACGTTTTTTAAACATACACCACATTTTAGTTACATTAAAGGTCACTATAACATTTATATCCTTAACTTTTCTTCATCACAATCTTATTTTTAACATTTCATTAATCAGAAAATCTTGTCATGTAAATCATGATTTTTCCAAAAATATTATTAACGTGTTTTAAAATAAAAGTCAAATATTTTAATTGAATTTTTACATTATTATTTTATTCTTATTTAAAAAAATATAATGGACAAATGAATCTTTTTACTCGATCTTAAATTTTGGAGAAAACTGTAATCAATAACAATTTATGTCAATTTGAGAATAAAAATACGATTAAAAAAGTTCAAGATATAAATGTGATAATGTGTGAATGTTGTGAACCTTTCATTAATCAATTTAAATGAAATATAGTTATTAAAAACTGTTATATGAATATATTTAGCTTTGTTTTATTTGAAACTTTAGGTCCTATAAACTAAGCAAATCTTTTAAAGGCGTACTCACTATCGACGTGATAAAAAGTAAGAATCGTGATAGATGTACAGAAAAAAAATATCTTATAAAACCTTGCAAGAATACACACATAGAGGGGTGGATGGATTATTTTTTGGCAATTTTTTATTCACGATGAGGCTTATATCACTAAAGTATCTAGCAACATTTTGATAATTTTTCTTTTGTACATCTATATTAATCCAAAATGTAAACTAACTTTAGAATTATAGATAAATTTAGGGTCTAAGAAATCATTGACGAAAGGCATAAATCGGGGGGGGGGGGGGGGGGGGGGGGTTTGTACCAAGACTAGATTAAGGGATTCGAGCTCATGTTCAAAAATTGCGTAAGGTCAAGATTGATGATTGTGACTCGATTTTGATAATGGCTAAGAAAATGAATCAAGGAGTGATTTAGAGCTTGTTTGACAATCATTATTATATAAAATAAATATAAAAAAAAATGATTTTTAGAAGAATATATAGTTAAAAAGTAAAGAAAAGTTTTCGATAAAACTGTAGAATATTTTATTATGTAAATGTGTGATTAAAAATTTTCATATAACAAAGTATAAAATAAATTAATGATCGTCAAACAGGCTCTTAATTATTTTTTAAGTCCAATTCTATTTCTGTGAAAATTGTAGTGTTAACTATTTCTTTTGTAATTCTGAGTTGAATTGTGTTTTGAGCTTTTTCTAGTGGATCTCTTTCCAATTTGGAGGCACGTGGATTGCCTATATATATATATATATTCAACGAGCTCGCTCAAAAAAAGAGGCTCGAGTCGAGTCGACTTTTTTTTTTCTTCCTCCTGTGTTACTGCCTTAAAAGGCAGCATATTTGCTGCTACCAATTTAATTTATTTATAAGAATGAAGAACAAATAAAATACTTTTATTATTCCTCCATGTAACCTGAACAAAGAAAATATCCCGTATAATCAATAAAAATTATACAAATACTCTCGCAGTATAGGCCGAAAAGTAAAATAAGAAACCAATCCTCAGTAAAATGAATCCGAACATGACAGATAAATAATCTAGTTCTTGATGAGGGCCAAAAGAGATAAAACTAATGAAGAACACACGATCGCCCCTGAAACCGGCAAGAAGTTTCCTGCCCCCTGGTCAGGAGCCTCCGCCGGCGCCGGTGTTGACACTTCTTGAGCCATTGCAGCTGACAAAGTTGCCATGATTGCTACAAGAATCAAAACAGCCTTTAAATATGCCATTGAAATGTGTTTTAACTTATCTGACGAAGAAGGAGAAGAAAGCTAAGAACTATAACTGTAAGTTTCTTGATACATTGAAGGGGGTTTATATAGGTGGGGGGGCAGGAAAAGCGTGGACAGGTAGTGAAGGGGGGACATGTAACGTTGAAAAAGAGTGAAGAAAATTGAATCCAACAAGGAAATTGATTTTCTATGTCCGGGTAAATTTCAATAGCGATGACTGTCTTTTTCAGAGAAATTTGAATCCAACTAATAAAATTTGGAGTATTGTTATTCATAATCAACAACCATAATAATTACCATATATAATATTTTGTTATTTGAGATATTTGCTTGTTATATAAGATGACAGAATTACAGAAAATCAATGTCTCAAATATCAAGCTGTCACATGAGATGAATACCGTAGTGAAATTCAATTTGAGGTATTTGCTTGTTATATAAGATAACGGAATTACAGAAAATCAATGTCTCAAATATCAAGCTGTCACATGAAATGAATGTCGTAGTGAAATTCAATTTAATCTCAAATTTCATAAATACGTTTGTTATCTCGAAATTGATGGAATTTCCTAGTTAACACTCATATGTTTGTAATGATTACATAGGATTAAGTAACTTTCATCGATTTTAAAGACGATTGATGACAGAATGATGAAATTTAAAACTAAATTAATATTTTGTAACTTGATTAAAATTAAATTGAAATTCAAAGATCCAATTAAATTTCGGGGAGAAAAATCAATGACCACAACTGAAATTTTACTTATTGTGTGAGATAGATCGTTGTTTCGAAATTGATTCAGCTCAAAGGGTGGAAGCCAGTTCGAATGAAAGTAAATTAGTGATGAAATACGTTAAAAATTAAAGAAAACAATTTTTTTGAAGCGAGCATTTTAAAGAATTTTTATTTTTCTCATACAGAAATCGGTCGAATTTTCAAATTAATTTTAAAAATTTTAAATTTCAATCAATTCGGTCTGATTTGGAAATTAGGAGTTCAGCGATACGTTTTAAACACGGCGAGAGCCAAGTTCAGGCCACACGGCAACCTATGTTGGTTAGCTAATTTTAGGGTGGGTGAGTTATTTGCAGAATTGGTCAAATTAGATTTTATTCACATTTATTTTTTATGAATTTAAAATGAGTTTCATATTTCTTTTTTCAAAAACGCGTTAGCTTTTATCAGCTTTTGACTTCTCTTTCTCATATTTTCATATTTCTTATTCTTTTTAATCAGATGAAACTTTCAACTTGAGAATTAACAAATTTTTTCTCTTGTGAGCTGTAAACATGAAATAATATTTTATGGGTATAAGTTTGCAGTTTTGCTATGGTGCCATCCCCCCTACCGTGGGAGCCGCATTTTTTAAAGCTGCCCCCACCCACTATTGTGGGGTTTCGATCGGGAGATGTCATCCTCAGGCCGTTTAGCATAATTCATAAGTTTTTTTGTTTCCTAATAGAATAAAGAGTTGTGCTGAGGGCACAGCACGGTGCACAGTCTCCTTACAATAGAGGGGTGGGGCCTGCGATTATTTTAATCGAGGATCTCACCCCCTATTAGGGAGTGTTATGCGCCGTGCAGTACAACCGACATTTCCCTAGAATAAAAGTTAGTTCTAATGTACCTTTCTATTAAAAAACTAAGGACGTGATTGATGAATATTTTTTAAAAATAAATTTTGTAAAAAATTATTTTTTTTTAAAGAATATATCATTAAAAAAAGTTATGAATTCACATAAAAAATTATTTTATCGAAATATGTGTAATTAAAAATAATTAAGAACGATTACTTTAGAGAATTTTTATGTAACATGTACTATGCATATATATAATAGGGGCGGACTTTCAATTTATGAATATGGTAACAAATTGTTCTTTAACTTATCTTTTGGCAAATATCCCAAATTTTAGTTTGTATTAATTTAATTCATTAAGGACAATTTTCAACTATTTTACCGTTAAGAAGACACTTGACTCTCATATATTTGAATCTCGTATGTTTGACTGTTTTCAACTATTTTACAGTTTAGTTTGTGTTATTTATTTTGTAATTTTGATTTGAAGGCACGAAGATTTTTCAGTGTTCTAAAAAACGAGCTTAGGGATCGTTTAGGCACGAAGTGTGACGAAAACGCTTCGCATTGAGTTTAAATGAGAATTAAGCGGTCAACGAAATGTTGACCGCTTAATGTGCGCCTTAGGCAACCTAGGCGCACATTAAGCAGTCAATATTTTCGTTGACCGTTTAATTTCCTCTTAGGCTCAAGTCGAATAGTTTTTAGTTATTTATTATTATTTTTTTTCGAATAAAAAGTTTTCATCTTTATTAAACGTATATTTATTTTTGTTTATTTTTTTTTTTTTTTAGATAAAGAAGAAGATATTGAATTGGAGTCCGATAAAGAGCCAGATAAAATTTAAGCTACTGTACAAGCTATCTAAGTTATGTAATTATGATTTTAAAACTTATCTTTTTTGTAGGAATTATTAAGTACATACAATATTTTATAATTTTAGATATTTGGTATATATTATATGAATTATTAAATATTTTTTACAATGATTAAAAATTTAAAATAAAAAAACGTTTTTTTTACGCCTAGGCTCGTAAAGCTTGAAATTTGACTTTTACGTCTAGTCACGATTTACGTTTTTTAGAACACTGAGATTTCCCCATGTTGTGGGGCCTTTACCACATAAAATAACTCCATATATTATTGTCTTATAAATATAAACACTTATGACAACTTTCATTGTGATTGATTACATTTCTTACAACATTAGTTGAACTTTAAAAATGAGACTATCTAAACATTAATCACTATAAAATCCAATTACCAGAGTATTGGTCAAATGGTGAAACTCGAACTTGTTCTGAGCATACTGAAATTAACCTCCTGTTTGACACATTAATATGGGAAAAATGCTTCTTCTTTTTTTTTATAATTTTACGTATTGTAACGATAAATTAGCATGCTACGCAATGAACACGTAGGATTAAGTAATTTTCATCGACTTTAACAACGGTTGATGATAGAATAATAAAATTTAAAACTATTGTGTTAGACAGACCAATGTTTTAAATTAAAGGGTTTAAGCCACTTAGAATGGAAGTTAAATTAGTTAAGAAGACACTTGACTAAATTAAAGATAATTTTCAACTATTTTACCGTTAAGAAGACACTTGACTCTCATATGTTTGACTGTTTTCAACTATTTTACAGTTTAGTTTGTGTTATTTATTTTGTAATTCTGATTTGAAGGCACGAAGATTTTTCAGTGTTCTAAAAAATGCGCTTAAACGTTGTTTAGACGCGAAATGTGACGAAAACGTTTCACATTGAGTCTAAATGAGAATTGAGTGGTCAACGAAATGTTGACCGCTTAATGTACGCCTTAGGCAACCTAGGCGCGCATTAAACGGTCAACATTTTCGTTAACCGTTTAATTCTATCTAAGGCTCAAGTCGAATAGTTTTTAGTTATTTATTATTTTATTTTTTCAAATAAAAAGTTTTCATCTTCATTAAACGTATATTTATTTTTGTTTCTTTTTTTTTAGATGAAAAAGAAGATATTAAATTGGAGTCCGATAAAGAGTTAGATAAAATTTAAGTTACAAGCTATCTATGTTATGTAATTATGATTTTAAAACTTATCTTTTTTGTAGGAATTATTAAGTACATACAATATTTTATAATTTTAGATGTTTGGTATATATTATATGAATTATTGAATGTTTTTTTACAATGATTAAAAATTTAAAATCAAAATTTTTTTTTTTTTGTTTTTACGTCTAAACGTCGCCTAGACTCGTAAAGTTTGAAGTTTGATATCTATGTCTAGTCACGACTTACGTTTTTTAGAGCACTGAGATTTCCCTATGTTGTGGAGCCTTTACCACATAAAATAACTCCATATATTATTGTCTTATAAATATACACTTACGACAACTTTCATTGTGATTGATTACATTTCTTACAACATTAGTTGAACTTTAAAAATGAGACTATCTAAACATTAATCACTATAAAATCCAATTACCAGAGTATTGGTCAAATGGCGAAACTCGAACTTGTTCTGAGCATACTAAAATTAAGCTCCTGTTTGACACATATTAATATGGAGAAAATGCATTTTTTTTCTTTGATAATTTTACGTATAGTAACGATAAATTAGCATGCTACGCAATGACCACGTAGGATTAAGTAATTTTCATCGAATTTAACGACGGTTGATGATAGAATAATAAAATTTAAAACTATTGTGTTAGACAGACCAATGTTTTTAAATTAAAGGGTTTAAGCCACTTCGAATGGAAGTTAAATTAGTTATAAAATAGGTTAAAAATAAAAGAAAAACATTTTTTTTGAATCAAGCATTTTAAAGAAATTTTATTTTTCTTGCATAGAATCGGTCGAATTTTTAAATTTCAAACAATTCAATTTGATTTGGAAATTAGGAGTTCAGCAATCCGTTTCTTAACGCGACAAGAGCCATGTTAGGCCAAATGGCAACCTATGTTGGTTTAGTCGTTTAGCTAATTTTGGGGTGGGTGTAGTCATTTATAGAATTGGTCAAATTGGATTATTTATTTTGAATATTTAAAATGAGTTTAATATGTCTTTTGTCAAAAACGCGTAAGCTTTTATCAGCTTTTGACTTCTCTTCTTCGTATTTTCATTTCTCTTATTCTTTTTAATCAGATGAAACTTTCAACTTAAGAAAAAACAGTATTTTTTTTTCTTGTAAACGTGGAATAATATTTTATGGGTATTAACTATTAAGTTTTCTGTTTATTAATAGAATAAAAGTCAGATCTATTGTACCTTTCTATTAAAAAACTACGGTCATGATTGATCAATATTTTTAAGAAAATAATTTTTATAAATAATAATTTTACATAAAAAAAATTATGAATTCACGCGTGAAATTATTTTATTGAGATATGTGTAATTAAAAATAATTAAAAAGAAAATGAATTTTAAAAAATCTCTACAATTTATGGATACGGTGACAAATTGTTCTAATCTTTTGTCAAAGATCCCACTCACATGTTTGACTTTTTCTTGAAGTAGTGCATAAATAATTAATTTTTATGGAAAATAAATAATGTTGTGTATAAATTCGGGTTAACACCTCAGATGACACTCATTCGGGGTATCAATTCGGATGTACACATAGAAAAATTGATTATCCTCACCCTGTTGGCTCCATCCCACAATTGTTACCCTTTCATCTAAGCCAATGAAAATTGTTTAGTGGAGAATCATACTGTAACCTAATCTTCTACGTAATTGCTATATAGTACCCACCCTAGAATTTTCAACGACTTATTAATTGACAAAATGTTAGATCTATTATAAATAAGGTAGCATTTTTGAATAATCATTATAATCATACAGTTCTAGTTATTATTATTGCATTATTTGTAGTTCTAATTCTTCCTTATAAGTATGCAGTTTTGCTTTTCAATAAAATACATGCAAGTTTATCAATTTCTTTATTCTTTTTTCTCTATTTTATAACACGTTGTGAGTATAGAGTTCTAGTCAATTGAGTAAACAAAATTTATTCTTCTTCATGCTCATAACTCTCTAACGGGGTTGAGGCAGGAAAAGTAATTTCTCTTCCTTTCAAAGAAAGACAAGAAGTTTTAGCCGAGAGAGAGAGAGGAGGGGTAAAATGTCAGTATTCTATAAATTTGAATTGTATAACAAGTGGTAAAGGTTATTTTGACTATACCAATTGATGGACTTATATTTTCTAGAAAATAATTCATTATTTAGTACAATATTTCAGAAGAATATTGTATTATTATTCTTAAGTAACAATCTAATCAGTATTCCGAAAGAATATTGTAACATGAACATATTACTATTCAAAAAGAATATTATATTATTGCTCTTGAAGTAGTATAAAATTTAAATAACAAATTCTTGAAAAATATCGTGTCGTGATTCGTAAAGAATCATAATTTATATAAACTTTTATTTTGTGAGAATAGTAAGTTATGTTTGTTCAATAAACAAAACTTTTAAATATCAAAATTATTAAAGAAATATTGTATTATTAATCTTTATAAATTTAGAATTAATATTTTAAAAGAATCTTGACAAAAATATTGATTATTTTGGATACATTCCTATAAATTATTGGTTAAGTTCATAAAAAATAACATTAGAACTCAATTCTATAACTACAACCAAGAATAAGAATAGTAAGGACACACAAAATTTATAAATACGAACGAAGAACAAATAAAATATTCTTATTATTCTCACAGCATAGCCCAGAAAAGTTAAAGAAATCAATCTGTGAATCTGAACATGACAGATAAATAATCTAGTTCTTGATGAGGGCCAAAAGAGACAAAACCAATGAAGAACACACGATTGCCGCTGAAACCGGCAAGAAGTTCCCGGCACCCTGGTCAGGAGACGGAGCCGGTGCTGGTGTTGACACTTCTTGGGCCATTACAGCTGATAAAGTTGCAATGACCGCTACAAGAATCAAAACAGCCTTTAAATTTGCCATCGAAATGTGTTTTTTTAACTCAAAAGTGTCTGACGAAGATGTAGAAGAAAGCTAAGAACTAGAAATGGCCCAAGAAACTTGACTGTGTTTTCTTGATACATTGAAGGGGTTTATATAGGTAGGGGGGCAGGAAAAACGTGGACAGGTGGTGAATGGGGGGGGGGGGGGGGGGTCTCAAATGAAATTGATAATGTAAAGATTATGGCAATACCTTTATATTAAAATATTTTCCTTTTTGTATATTTTGACACGTTTAGTTCGCATGTTATGAAACGAATGCGTTAAATGAAGTAATGTTTATCAATTTTGGAATCAAAGAATAGTAAAATTTAAAATTAAATTATTGTTCAGAGACTCAATAAAATTGAATTGAAGTGCAGTTATTCGATTGAGATTTCATGAAAAATTCAAAGAGGAAATTTTATTCATTGTGTAAGATAGAACAATTTTTTTGAAATTGATTCGGCTCAAAGGGTTGATTCATTATCGAATTGATGTTAAATTAGTAATAAAAATATATTAAAAATAAAGAAAACATTTTTTTCAAGTGAGCATGTCGGTTCTTATTTTATTTTTCTCATACGGAAACTTAACGAGCTTTCTTTTTAATTTTCAATTGATTCGGTCTTATTTCCATAAAACAAGATAAATAAGGTGGTCGGGGTCTAGAAATTGGGAGTTCGGCGGTACTACGTTTCTTAACGCGGCTACAGCCATGTTAGGCCACATGGCAACCTATGTTGGTTTAGTCGTTTAGCTAATTTTGAGGCGCGTGCAGTTATTTGTAGAATTGGTCAAATTGGATTTTATTCACATTTATTTATGTTGAATTAAAAAGAGTTTACACCAACTAATACTTTTCACTTTCATAATTACAAAAATGTCAACTTTTAAGATTCAATTCAAAAATATCACTTTTAGACATTTTTGCCCTCACAAAATTTCTCAATAGCCTATAGGTCCTATACTTATTTGAAAAAAAAACTTGATGGAAATTCGTACTTGCGTATCAAGAAATGTCCGTAGCTACAGTAATTCTCGACAGATGGGTAAATTTTGACAGATAAAATGTCGTTCCCAACAGATAAAATATCGTTCTTGACAATTCACCTTTGTAATTGTAGATAGATGAATGCATAAAATTAGATAAAATTTGACTTGTCAACCAGATGGGTGCATAAAATCAATCAACATTACAATTAAATAATAATTTAATTGTTTATGGATATAATTTGTTTAATTTTTTATTTAAATAATTATTTAAAAAGTAAAGAAATAATTAAATTAAATATGAAATAAATAATTAAAATAACTAATTAAAATAAATAAATGAAATAACTAATTAAATATTAAGTATACATAAACAATTAAAATAATTAATAACATATTTAAATAAAAATGAAATTAAATATTAGTTAAATAATTAAAATAAGTAATTTAAACAAATAATTAAATAAAGTAATGAAATATTAAGGAACTAATATACATAAACAATTAAAACAATTAATGAAATATTTAAAGAAATTAAATTAAATATTGAATAAACAATTAAAATAAATAACTAATTAAATGTGAAGTAAATCATATACGTAAATAATAATAAAATAATTAATTAAATGGTAAATAAATAATATATGTAAACAATTAAAATAATTAATGATGTATTTAAATAAACAAGTGAATTAAATAATAAATAAACAATTAAAATAAGTAATTAGTAGAGTTAACATTTCAACTTCTTTTATCTTTTTTTTTTTTTTTTTTGTATTAACAAAATTCAAATTAGACAATATAATATACATATATCTAATATAAGATATCATTAAGGAGCATTAAATGCTCATAGAATTGTGGGCCAAGGGTAACATAGACAATTCACATCCAAAAGTGATATTTTTTATCAAATTAAGTTTTTTCCAAGTAAATTAATGCATTCTCACAAAAAGTGACATTTTTGAAAATTCCCCAATTAAAAATAAGTTTGATATTTCTTTTGTCAAAAATGCGTTAGTTTTTATAAGCTTTTGACCTCATCTTCACTAGATTTTTTCATTTTTCTAATTCTTTTTAATCAGATGTAAGTAACTATCAACTTGGCCTCCGTTTGATGGATATTATTTTGAAAAATAATATTTTAAATAGTAATTTTTTTTTTAAATTACGCAATTAAAAAATATGAAATTTTTTCGATTTACATGCAAAATACCATGAGTCCTTTACTCACACTTGTTCAATTGGAAGTTTCAATCCAATTCAAAATTTATGTTTCGCAATTTCATAATCCAACTTTTCACTTTCTAAGGGACTCATGGATATATAGAGTGGTGACAATGGGTCGAGTCAAGTCGACTCGACTCATTTTCCTAAGAGCTCGACTCGTGAAAAAAGATTGAGTTCGACTCGGCCCATGAGCTCATGGTTCGTGGCTCGTGGGTAGGGACGAGCCGAGTGGAGCTCGGCCCATGAGCTCGTTTTTTTTTAAATATATTTTTCTAAACTCGGCTTGTGGCATTTTCTAAACTTGGCTCGTAGCTCGATTTAGACGAGCCTAGCTCACAAGCTACTCGACTCGATTGCCATCACTAAATATAAATCACACTAACTTCCTTTTTTTCTCGAATTTTTCATTGAAAGATAAATGATTGTTGTCTATTTTTATTTCCCACAAGTGTACGGATCGCAACAAATAATAAAATGGGATATCATTTTCACGAGAACTACTATTTAATAATTGATTCAATTATTCCTAACTTTAGTTTTATCGAAAACAAACAAAGAATCGGATGTTATGATTTTTAATATGACTATTTGTAAATAAGTGAATGCACATAAAAGATTTATTTAGAATTTAAATAATGAACGAATATTAGAGCAGAACAATTTCACATATTGATCACCTTTAAATCTCAATCCAAGATTCAAAAATTTAATGCAGTGTTCGGTCAAATTCATCTATTGTATTCAATTTTTCCCTCTAGGGTTCTCATTGAACCTATTTAACTAATTAAATTATATATCTCTATGCGAATCAACTTTAGTTAAACGAAATTCTAGTTCCAAGAATTCATACAACGACCACAAAAATCAAAATAGGTATTTCTACACGTTATACTAATTTACCAAATTTTAATATATGGTATCTAAAACTCACATCTCGATTCGTAATAGATTTACGAAGTCATTGAATAATTGGTCAAAGAATTCAAAGCATTAAGTACATATTTTAAATTAACAAATATGTAATTAAAGAACTTGAATCTTGAATAAAAGAAACAAAGGGTCTTAAAAGATGATGAATCTTGCAACAAGTTCCTCTTCTCGTTCTAAATCTTGGTTTCAAACCCATGAATTGTTGTTTTTCTCCTCTTGAATTTGCTCTCTAATTCTCAAGTTTCGTTCTCTATCTCTCAATTTGTGAAATCCCCTTCAAAAGTGTCAAAAACTTGTATTTATAATTGCCCTTGGTTTGTGTCAAAAATAGGATTTTTATAGATTTCAAAACGGGCCAAAATGTGCCATAGATATACTAAGACAGGGTTTCGGCTCCATAGGAGTAACGCTGCGGCGCCATGACTCTGTAATGGTGGAGCCTCGACGCCATAATGGTAACGTCACGACGCCACCTTTCGGGTGGGAATCTGACTGCACTTCTTTTAATATTTTTATCATAATTTTCTTTTCCGATATCCAATTGAGGCGATTCAAGTTGGGTTGTAAAAATAATTCAAAGGCTACAGTTTCACTAGAAACCCCCTTTTCCAATTTGAATGTTTACTATGTCAAAATTGGGTCTCAATTTTCCGCTGAATATTTGGAACATCCTTGTGCGGTTGAAATTGATTTGTGAAAATATTTTGGCCGTATTTCACTCATTTTGACTTCTAATTACATTCAATTGACCCTTATAATTCTAAAATCTTCATCGTGAGGTTCAACAGAACTTTTGATTATTTACACTTTAGTCTCCAAACTTTGGATATTGCTCTTTTTTTGTCAATTTTCACTTATTTCTTTCAATTCCACTTTCATTCATCGATTTTCGCCTAATAAACGAAATATACATTAAATTATGCTATAATTGTTCAAAAAAAACTATTAAATATCTATATTTTTAGGTTCAAATAAGTGTATAAAATACACTTATCAATGATTAAATCCTTTTAAGAAATATTTCATTGTATAAATGTATGGTTGAAAATGAGTATGAAAACTAAAAAGTTTTGCTTTAAAGGGAGACATACATGGACTTAAGATTTGACAATAATTTATTTATATTTTTGTAAACATGGAAAAATATTTTATGGGAAATTAAGTTTATGTTTCCGAGTAAAATAAAAATTAGTTCTATTTTACCTTTCTTTTTTATGACTTCAGAAATCAAGGTGCCATCATTTGAATTCTTCGATATTCCGTGGTGTCATGATCTAAATGATCATCCCACTACATGTACATATAAGACCGTTCTACTGAAACCTTTTTCCTACAAAGACAATGAAAACTTGTATTCCATTTTCACTTCATTTTAGGTTTAAATATGTCATAACTATTTGTCGTAGTTTATATAAACTAATAGGAGAAATTACACAATTCATCCCCCAATTTTTCCAAAATATGCTAATCTACCACACCTTTAATTTTTTACAGTGCCCATCTCCAACCGTTTGAGTCACAAATTACCCAATTAACTGATAACATGTATTATTCACCGAACTCCAGCACCACCTCAAATCCATGGGTATTTTTAAAATTGACCTGATAAAATGGGGGATTTTTAAGATTGACCTCTTTGACAAAAAAGTGGTAAAATGTCTATATTATCCTTAATGAAATGAATTTTTATATATTGCAGGATATATCCCTATCTTAGAATAATTTTTCAATTTTGTCCTGTATTATTCCTATCTCGAATTTTAGCATATAAATTCATCGTTTGATCTAATAGATTGACATAATCTTCCATATATCTATCAAAATTTTCTCAAAGTATATAATATTCCTCAAACGATGATTGATTTATTCTTTCCATTTGATAGATAATATTATTTATTTTTTCTAATAAATTATCTAATACTTCAATTGTATATCCTGACATGTTATATAAATCTTAATATGATAAACAATGCTAATAAAATAAATATTAAATACAAACATTTAGATAATTTAACCATGCAAATATTCAGATAAGTAATCCCAACAATTCTTTAAGATTTTAGAAAATATCTTTCTAAATTTAACAAAAATAATAGTTTTACCTTAATTTTGATCTCAAATCTTTATTCTTAGAATTGAGTAACCTTCAGGTTCTGGATCTGCAAATGACTCCCTTCAATTGCCTTCTGTCTTTACGGGATAATTGTTATTCCAGCTTTTCACCTTCGCTATGTCAATTTTTTGAATTCGGATTATAGATCTTAACCAAAGAAAACTCTATTTCTGTTAAAGTAAGAAATAAATTTTTCTTCAATCTTTCAAGAATCTATGGGATGAAGTGTTTAGAAACTCATGATATCTTTTAAAGACAATTTTGGATATGAAATAACTTGGAATTTTTATTGATATCTAAAAGCTGAAATATGATTACAATGGAAGACATGAAATTGTTTGGCTATCTCACAGTTTGAGTGCTCAACCAACTCTGCCTTTTTCATTAGCCCAAAGGCTTCTATTTATACACAAATCTGAAGATAAATTACATCATTGCTTACATCATACTAATAATATTTTATTGCCTCGTGGTTTTCATCAAGAGCCTCATAGCCCCTCCATCTTTTGTTGTTTTGTTACATTTTCTTTGATAAAGGACACAATCCTTCTATAATTGTCCTTCAAATCTTGTTTTTACATACAGCTGGTAAGATTCTCTTGTAGCATTTTGGACACCTTTCCTCCATGTGTTTATCATTTTCATCTTTTTCTTCTAATTCTGTCGGCAAGTGGAGTAGTCTCTGGCTTTACATGCCCTCTGTAATGTTGAAATGGCACCAGGAATCTGATGCATGTCAAACTTGAAGATAAAATCTTTTAAAACTTCAGATTTTTTATTCCCATCATTAGCCAAAAGTGTCCATCCATTATATTGGCATATGCATCTGTATTTTCTATCATAAAAACTTTTTGCTATGTTATAAAGGACTTTGTATCCAATGACTCTTCTATTTTTTATCCATGATTTTGTAAACTTTGGTAATGGTTTATCAATATGCCCTTCATCCATTTTGAAATTTCTTCCAACATGCCCAATGGAGATTATATGTTCTGCTTGATAAGTGTGCATTTACACACTTATTGGACACTTTTTGGCTTATAATTATTGATGAAATTGAGCATATTCTAGGCATAATTGTGTAATATTTGATTTTATAGGCAAAAACCCCGACCAGACGAAGAAACGAGCTAAAGAGGAGCAAAAAGGACTAAACGTGTGCAATTTTGGAAGTGGAGGACTAAAATGTACTTGACCAAAAGATGGAGGACTTTAACTGCAATTTAGTAAGGGCCTAAATGTAATGAAGTTCAAAATCTGAGGACTGAATTGTACAAATTCAAAGATAAGGGATTAAAGTGCACTATGGCCAGAATGTCCAAGGACCTGAGCAGCAATTATGGGATGAACTAAGTGACCGCGTGAACTTGAACCAAGCGGTCGCTGAGTGGCCACCAGAAAATTTAGACCGCATTTTTGTTTGTCCAAGCGGTCGCCCAGGTTTGCCTAAGCGGTCGCTTAGAGGAAATTTGGAATGGCGGTTTAAAACATTTCTCTCGAACTTTGGCCAAATATTTTGATTATTTTAGATTAGTTTAATACCTAAACCTTATCTATACATAATATTATATATTATAACTATTATAATATTAGTTAGTGGAGTAAAGTTAGTGGAAAATTATGGGAATAGGGGATAAAGGATAGGAATTTCTTTCATTTTGGAGACTTATCTTCATCTTCAACCTCTTTCTCTGCTCTCTCTCGTCCAAACTCTCTGGTTCTCTTCTTAGGTTTAGTTTTAACTTGTTTTTAATTTGTTTTGTAGGTTAAATTGAAGGGTTGAAGGTGGTGAACAAAGAGAAGTTATCAAAGAAGAACTTGGAAAAAAAATGGAAGAGTTCAAAATTGTTCTACAAGGGTTTCATCTTTCCTTTTGAATTTCTTTCTTTATTTTCCTTGTTTGTATTGTAATGGAACACAAATCTCTTTGTTACACTACTTTTATAATGAGCTAAATAGTTTTATGTTGGAATTTATGTAGTAACTTAACCAAAAGTTTCATTAGTATGTTGTTTTGTATGGTAAGATGCATGTGTTTCCAAGTTTTAGATGTTTTAATTATTGCGTTTTATTGACTATCATGTACTTGATCAATATGTGATATGGCTAAATGGTTGGTGCAATTATTGAGAAATTGTTGTACTAGCTAGATCAAGGTAATTGAAACTCTAGGTTTGTATAGTTTCGACTATACTCGTTTAGGTGTTATAAGAATATGCATCTACCCTAGGTGACCTTTAGAGTATTCTCACAATAATTTAATGCAATTGGTTAAATTGTATCCACATAGAGATATAGTGGATAGGTTAATCAATTAGGGTTAATTTCGCTCGGAAGAGGCTGTTAACTAAAATTGGAGAATCGGATCTAATCTGACACTTTGGTAACAATAGCATCTTTATTTTATCGATTTTAACACTAATGAAACAATGGTTAAGTGAAAGCATAAATTCCAACATTTTTCAAATCAAAAACTCTTTTTATCATTTATTTTGTCTTTTTAAAATTTAACTCAAGCCTTTTGTTTATTTTCTTGCTTTTAAAATCATATTTTTAAAATGTGTGTGTCCGTCGTTAATTTGAAACACTTTAACTTGTAATTAGAAAAACACTCCTCGTGGGATCGACTTGGGTTTTAAAAGCTCTATTATACTACTTGATATGTACGCTTGCGGCATTCGTTCTCAGCCCGATCACTGCTGGATAGAAAATTTCATTTTCGACTTCTAGACTGATAGTATAAAATTTTAGATAAATAGATCGTCCATGTGCATATCTTGAGACTTCAAATTTAAATATGTCATCAAATCGATCTATTTCTTTAAGAGATTTATCTGGATAAATTAAATCCAAATATCCATAATCAGCTACCATTTTAACCATGACTGGATCAAATTCTTTCATCATAACTATTATCGGATAAACATGTTCACCGGGTGAAATAAAATATGAATCACTTGTTTGTAATTCATAAATTATTTTAGTAAATTTTTTATATTCTTCTTCTTTTGAAGACAAATGGATTTCATCTTCTTCATCTGGTTGTATCTGAATTGATCTCGTATGCTCTTCATTGATAATAATCTTTTTAGGATTATCACCAATTCTTATATTTCTGGGACTTTGGATAATAATATCTTTCTTTGGTCCACTGCTGCTTCCACATGGTGGATCACTTCTTGATATCTGTTGATATTCCTGTTTGGTATCATAGAATTGTGCCAAGACATCAACCTTTGTATCTTTATTTGTATCAATAGACATTAATTGTGCTTCAAGAGCATCAATTTTGTCTTTCATTTCATTGGCAACTTTGACGTGGGATTCACTGATCTCAAGTAATAGGTTGAAATTATTACTTAAGATTTCAGCTAATGCCCTCATCCCAATTTTTATATCATCTGCTTCTTCTTTGGTAAATGCTGCCGCAGATTTCATCTCTAATATCATTTGTTTAATATTATCCATCTCCAAATTCAATGTTCATGCTTAAAAAATTAGCAAGATAATTATTTGTACCTTTAATATGAATAATATCAAAATTATAGAATGATAAATATGCTTGCCATCTATGTAACCTACTATACTGGAGTTCCATTGATAATTTATTTCTAACAAGTCCTGCAACTTGAGAATTGTCGTTTCAACAATAAATTTTTTAGATAATAAAAATAATGAAAATTTCTTTATTCCTCTAATAATTGCTAATAATTCTTTTTCATGAGTGGTATAATTTATTTCTGCTTGATTAAAGGTTTCACTTGAATATCTACATATTTCATTTAAATCTGTTTTTAATATTGCTGCCCAGTATTTATCTGAGGCATCAGTGTTAACTATCAAATTATCCTTTTCATTTGGTAATCTTAATTTTAGTAAATTTTTACATTCTTCTTTAAGTAGTCTAACTATTTCTGTATGTTCTTCATTCCATCCTTTAGTATTAATTTTTCTAAGTAAAATTTGTATTTTATGTCTCTTTTTTGAAAGATTTTCAATAAATCCTTCTGCATAATTTAAACATCCTAAAAATTTTTGTATTTGTTCCTTAAATTTTAATTTATCGGGAAAACTTTCTATCTTTTTAGATATATGAGACTGTAATTTTATTCCATTTTTATCTATAATTAATCCAAAAAATTCTATCTCAAGTTTTTCTATAATAGCTTTCTTTTCAGATAAGAATATTCCTTCTTTTTGACATTCTTTTAGAATTTTATAATATGATTTTTATGATTATTTTTATTTTCTGAACATATTAGTATATCATCAACGTATACTAATAAGAAATCATTATATTTTCTAAAAATATTATCCATTCTTTTTTGAAATATTTGATGTGCATTTTTTAATCCAAATGGCATAACTATCCATTCATATTTACCTTGAAGCGTGCTAAATGCCGTACATGGTATTGATTCTTCTTCCATTTTGATTTGCCAAAATCCTGACTTACAATCAAATTTTGAATAATATTCTTTTCCTTTCGCAATATTTATTAAAACATCTTTATTTGGTAAAAAAAATATCCATCAAATTTTGTGTATTTATTTAATTCTTTATAATTTATTACTATTCTTGATTTTCCTCGTACTTGTTCAGAGTGTTTCATTACCATAAAGACTGGACTACTATGTGATCCATTGCTAACTCTGATTAATTTCATATTTTTTAATTCTTCAATTTGTTTTCTAAATTCTTGAGTATCTTGTATAGTGTACATCATTGGTTTTACTCTTATTATTACATTTTCAGTTAATTCTATTTTTGCTCTTGGATGTTCAGGTTTCCAATAAACTAATAGATTTTCATTATAGACATTTCCTATCTTTTTTATTATCTCTTCTATTAATTCTGATTTTTCTGTTGTTTGTATTTTTTGTATTTTAACAGTTATTTTTATTGTCCTTTCACCACGTTGGGCTGGCTGAACTCTGTATGGTTTAAATTCTCTTGAAATTTTTAGTAGACGTTCACATGGTGTTTTTAACATAATCATATAGTTATTTTGTTGGTAATATTGGAATTGTTGAACAAAGTCATTTTCTAATAATATATCACATTCTAATACATCATATGCATATACTTTGTTTATAGTTATTTGTTTACTTCCTAATAGGATTTCTACCTTTTCTTTATTTTTAGTAATAGGTGTCGATATTCTCGTGACACCTGTTATTTTTATAGTATTATCATTATTCTAATTTTTTAACAAAAATGTCTTGATAATAGTTATATCACTTCCTGTATCTATTAAGGCACATGTTGTTATATTAGTTTCTACAATAGTAATTTGTATATATACTGCTAATGGAAATGTTATTATATTATTCATTCTTTTGGACAAAACAATGTTTTATTATTATGTGTTATATAGATTCCTTCTTTATTAATATTATAATGATTTAAGACTTGTAAAAAACTCATTTCTAATAATATATGGTATTATCATTTCTTCTCCATCTAAAACTATTGGTATCTTTACTTCTAATTCACTAGTATGTGTTTTTCCATCAAAATTGATATATTTATAAGATTATATCCTTCTTTTTGTTAATCATTTATCTCTATTTCTTGATATATGACAGTTTGCCACTCCTGTATCAATTATGATATTTTTTTCCTTTTATATATTATATTCCATTAAAATATTCTCCATATATTTGCATACTTCTTATATTCCTTTTTACCATTATTTTTCGACTTATGTTTTTTCTTGGTATTATAGATGTACTATTATTTCTTCTTAATCTTCCATTTTTAAATTCTATTAAAAAATTATTTTCTATTTTCTCTATTACATCTGGTTTTGTTTTAGATATTTCTAATTCATATATTTCTGGTAATAGGTTTAGTTGTTTGTTTGGTTCTACAATATTTAATATGTATTTACATTCTTTGTGAATTTCTATATAGGGTTTTTTAGAGTAAATGTTTCCATAATTTGAATTAGTAAATGTATATAATGCTCTATATTCTATGGTCATGATATGATTTCCTTCTTCCATAATATCATTTCTATGTATTTTAAAATGTAATCCTAATACTTCATTAAAATCTTTATTTTTTATTGATACGCAATATTTTGGATAACATGTAAATATTAATTTTTTATATGCTAAATTTCCTTCTATAGTTCCTAAATGACTATCATTAGTATTAGTATTCTTCCATCATGTAAACTTACTGTTATTGGTGAATCTATTCCTTCTCTAAATAGGGATTTGAACATTAATTGTATTCCTGCTAGATAAACATATTGTATCTTTTCTTTTTGTTTTCCTTTTACTTTTGCCATTAATTGGTCGACTGTGGATTTTGTTAGTAATGCTAATTTATAATTTCCTGAAACTGTTCTTATATCTATTGATTTTTCTATCTTATGATATTCATTTATAGATACTCTTTCTCTTCTAAATATTTTATCGAATATTTTTCATTCTCCTAATTTTAAATCTAATGATAATTTTTCTATTTTTCTAAATGTATTATTATCGAATGTTACTTTTAATCCATATTCTTCAGAATTTTCTATTTCTTGTTTTTCTTCTATAGTTTCAGCTTCTTCTATTTCGTGATTCATTCTGATTCTGATATGTAAACCTCTTCTCCTTCATATTTATTAATATCTATTATTTCTTCTAAATCGCTTTCTATTTCTTCATATTCTTGTTGTAAAATTCTAACTTTCTTTTTAGTACAATCAGAGCTTATATGTCATATTTCTCCACAATTCCAGCATTTGCATTGTTTTTTATCCTTTTTAAACTCTTTTATTTTTTTGTTGATATTTTCTTTTATAATATCTCCTATTTGATTTTTGATATTTCTTTTTGAACTGTTTATATTTTTTATACTTTTTTTGTTTGAATTTTCTTTTATATTTTCTTTCTAGTCCACATCCCCAATTAATAGGTCTCTCTATTTCTTCGCAACAAATTCTTGTTAATTTTTCAGACTTTTTCATTAGTTGTCTATTTTTACATATTTCTGCTAATATTTCAAATAGGAATTTTATTCTACTTCCTAATGTATCTGGTACATGATTATCCTTTATATATCTTTCATATTCTATCTTAAAATATATATTTCACGTTCCTGGTAATTTAGCAAAATACATTTCTAAGTATGATCCTTGATTTTCGTTACTATAAAATTGGGTATAATAGAAATTTCTAAATTGACATGTATATTCTTTTATTTTACACATATCACATATCATAATGTTTATTAATCCTAATCTCGCTTTTAATTTTTCTCTTCTAGTTTCTTCTTCTGAATTTTTTATCCAATTTTCTCCTAATAATTCATCTGATATATATTCTACTAACTTCTTTATTCCCTCTTGTGAGGTTTTTTGCATTTCTGTTTGTATATTTCTTCTCATTAATAATTTAGTATCTTTAGTTACTCCTTCCCACCAATTTCTTACATCTCCTTCAGATGATGCTATTAAATAGTCAATTCTTCTATCCGTAGATTCTCATGTATCATCTTGGTTATATAAAAAGAATAATATTATTGCATCTGCCCATTGTAACAAGGCTTTCTTAGTATCTATTTTACAATCTAAATCTAGTTTTGCTCCTTCATGATTTATTGGTTTATTGTAGTCTGAGTTCGGGGTAAATTGATTTTTATATTTTTCTATTCTATGTTGTGGTATAATTCTATCATAGTACTGCATATAAGGTCTATGTAGTATTGGTGCATATCCTCCTTCTAATTCAGGAAATTCTAATTTTGGATTGTTGCTTGTAATTCCTGGTGCTGGTGTTGGTCCTCCATCAGTATTCATTAATATTTCATAATTTTCTAATTCTTCTATACTTAATTGGTCAAAGTTTTTTATTAGATTATCTATTTCTTCATTCATCATCTTTTTTATTTTTTCTCTTTTTTCTGCATATTTTTCAAATTCTTTTTCTTGTTCTAGGATTATTGGTAATATTTCTTTTATAAATCTATCATCCATACTTCCAAGTTCATAATATCCTTCTGTTTCTATATGTTTCTTTCCTATTCTTGTCATTTCTCATTTTATTCTATCTTTATCTACTTTTTTATCTGTTGGTTTCATATTTTGTTTCATTTCTCTAATTTCTACTTTTAACATTCCTACTTCATCTTTTAATTCTTTAATTTCATTTATTAATTCATTTATTAATTTCTTTAGTTCATCAAATGATTCTGAAAAAGTCATTATATTTTCCCATTTTTTACTTCTAATAAATATGATAATCTACACTTTTTATCTTTATTTTCATTGATGATTTTATTAAAACTTTCGATTGCTATTTCATTATTAGGTAATTGATCATCTCTTACAATTTCAAAATATTTTGCTTTTAATTCTAGTTTTTTGAGTTTTTGTTTCCCTAACATTTTTTCTAGTGATTTATTTATATCTCCTGGTGTTCCTGAGGATTTTTTCTTGTATTTTGTTTAGATTTTTAACAATATTATTAAACTTTCTAATTACTTTATCATTACTCATTTATAGCTTATGATGATTCATATATTTATCTATAATATAAAATACTTTCAAATTCTTTATTAATCATTTCATATACATATCTATCTTTTATAGATCCTATACTTAATTTATGTAGTATCTGTTCTTTTATTTCTCTAGGTAATTTTTTAATTATATTTAATGTTAATATTTTTGATTTATTAGGAATAGGTTCATAAAATATTTTATATCCTCTTTCTTCTTCTAATTTATAATAGTTATCTATCTTCTTAATTTTAATTCTCATAATTACTTATATTATTTTCTATTATAGCATCTATTTCTTCTCGATCTATAGTTTCTAGAATAGTTTCCCATATCATAAGATCTCTTATTATACTAATTTCTGTTTCTTCTATTATTTTCTTTCTAATATCTAAAGGTATATCTTTTAATTTTATAAGTATGATTTTTAAAACTTCTTTCTCTATTATAGATTTTCCTATTATTATCCTAAATCTATCTTTTTTAATCACATATCTATTTCCTAAATTTTTTATTATCATGTTATGATCTATGGCTCTGATACCAATTAAAGTGGGGAGTACTAAGACCGTCTACAAAATCTTCAAAATCTACAAAATATTTTAATATTTTAAAAATTCTTTTATCATTCTTTTGGTTAATCTATTATTTATTAAGGATATGTAAAATTTTAGTGTTAATTTATATTTTAATTTTTTATATTTTAGTGGTAACCTATTTTTTATTGGCCTTCTCATTTAATAGCTTGTATTATAGGGACTAGGTTGCAATTTTTTAAGTTAAGGGTATTTTTGGTAGTTAAAATGATCAAATGTTATTTTGAAAATATTGCTTCATTTTTATGTTACTTTGGAAATATGGGTTTAAATTTAGGTTATTTTCATGTATTTCCTCCTGAAATCCACTATCACCACCTTTATCTCCAGCACCTAGAATACTCTAAAATTAGATCTTTATACTAATAAGCACATTTTACACACTTATTTAGACTACAACATATGGCTAATTGTGAACGTATATGTTGAATTATGGCTTAATTCGGTACAATTTGTGTTTACATGACAACATTGATGGATATAACGAGAAGTATGTGGAAACGAGCGAAAAATTACCAAAACGGAAGAAAACAAAAGTTCAAGGACTAACGTGCAAATATTCAACAGTTGTGTCGAACCAAACGATGAAGATTTGAGAGTAATAGGAGTCAATTGGTTGAAAGAAGACGTCAAAGGGATGAAATATCGTCAAAGTATGATCACACATCAATTTCTAATTGAAAAGTTATGCACCGATTTTTAGCCTCATATTGAGACCCATTGTTGACATGGTAAAAGATCTAATTGGAAGATGATATCTGAATCAAAGTTGTAACTCTTTGAGTTATCTTTCCAATGTACTTTGAATCACTTTAATCAGATATCGATAGAGAAAGTTATGATCAAAATACTAAAAGCTGTCTAGTGGAGAAAACAGTTGTTCCAAGCAGTCGCTTAGAATCATTCAGGGAATCCAGGAGGTGAATTTTACAAACCAAGCGGTCGCTTGGTTCAAATCTGACGCGAATTTTCTAGTTTCTTTATTTGAATCAACTACCTATAGAAACACATCTAGGACTCCTTTATAATTCTAATGACCACCAGAAAAGGGGGCTACACATTATTCTACTACTTGAGACATATTGGAGAGTAAGAAGAAGGGAAGAACGAGGAAATTACTTCAAGATTCAAGATTTACCTCTAGAATTGAAAGGGTGATGTCTTTTTCAATTGAATTTCTTTCTTTTCTTTGTTTTCTTAGTTTTATCATGTTAGGCTAGATTTTATAATGCTAGGTGAACGGTGAGCCATGTAATTTGATATTTTAATTTTTAGTTTTATATTTTTGACATTAAAATGCGTTTTGGATTGATGAATGATTTATATACATTGATTTGAGTCTACAATTATTATGCATGTGATTGCATGATTTATGTTTATTTATTTCATCCATTTGAAAGAGGAGAAATAGATTAGACAAGGTATAAATTATCGTAGGGTCCGATATGGAATATAAATATACCGCTATACTTTACGTGAATTTCTAAATGCTCTTAAATATTCATGTATTTTTGTATATTTGCTCCTATCATAAAAATATAGTAGGTGTCATATATGAAAATAGGTTCAAACTTAATCGAGAGAGAGAGCTTGAATAAAATAGGAACATTGATTCGTCACATCTAAACATGTTGTCAAATTGTAGAACTAGAGTTGAAATAGATCGTTATATGGGGATTCGCGAACCAAGTACGTCTTTTATTTGATTGTCATCTCATCTTTGCATTTAGTTATATCATTGTACGTAGTGAACTTTGCATTTAATTTGATAAGTCATTCTCTTTTGTATAAGTAGATTCTAGTTTACTGCAATTTAGTTTCAAAAACTCAAACAACATCTTTAGTTTCGGTTAAGGTCGAATTAAATACGATCAAACTATTAAATCTCTGTGGGAATGATACTTGAACTTAAAAATCCACTTTATTACTTGAACGAACCGTATACTTGCGGTACTATAAGTCGAACACATTTCGCGTGTCATATACTCTAGCTATCGACAGTGTCCATACTTGCTATCGTCACAGCAAACACAATGTTACCTCCTCAAATCCACCACCACCCAAATATTTCAAAATCGGATCTGTATACTCCAACCACTAAATACTGAAGTGAAAATGTGATAGGCTAGGGCGAGGGAAGAGGAGGTCACGACGACGATGCTACATGCGTTATGATTTTTTTGTTCAAATCTATGTCATCGTCGAGAGAGCTTGCTAGAGGATTTGGTTTAAATGGTGTGGAGAAAGAAATGGTGCTTCCGTGTTGTAGAGAGTAGAAAAAAAAAATAGAGAAATTTTTATAGAGAAAAAAAAGGTGCTTCCATTTTTACAAAGATAGAATAGAGAGATAGTTAAAGAGGTAGAGAAATGGTTAGAGGGAGAGAGAATGAAAATTTTCAATTAATACCTGATTTTTGTTTTTTAAAAAAAAAAAAAAAAAACCTTAATGGCCTTATTTATGATAATTAAAATAAATAAATAAAATAGAAAGGTGGGAATGATAGAGCCAAAATTCAAAGATAGGGGTAGATTAGCAAAATTTGAGAAAAGTTAAGGGTAAACAGAGGAATTTACTTAAACTAATATTATTAAAGTCTTGTGATAGAATTACGAACACATACAAGAGTACCGAACGAATAGAAGTCTCTATTTATAGCTGTTCAAAGTCTATTTTCAATGAACGTGTATCGTAGCAAAATTTACTACCATTATAATCTAATTTTATAAGTATTGGTGTAGTATCATA
The DNA here is from genome assembly GCA_019395295.1 of Osmanthus fragrans. Taxonomy (NCBI): domain Eukaryota; kingdom Viridiplantae; phylum Streptophyta; class Magnoliopsida; order Lamiales; family Oleaceae; genus Osmanthus; species Osmanthus fragrans. The sequence continues at coordinate 10,104,626 of CM033349.1, forward strand.
ATCACGTTTAACCAACTTATTAATAGATAATTAATTTTAGTATCATGTTTTATGTACATAAAAGTTAACACAATGGTTTACACCCATGTGAGTTGACAGATTTTGGTACATTGATCTCAGCAATGCCTTTTTCCAATTAGGTATCGAATTTTTGACACACAAGGCATGTCAATCAAGGTGTACACTTTGTGTGTACAAGTAGTTTAATCCTTAATTTTAATCACGCATTTATAAAGAAAATGTGGTTAAAATAAATTTGATCTCTATGCCAAGGTACTTTTTAAGAAAAAATTAAGTCCATGTTTGCTATAGATTAAAATTTTATTTTAATTTCAAATCGAAGTGAATAATTAATTTCAACCACACAATTCATCAATTTTATTAAAATTTATTAAAAATCTAATTTTAATATACATCAAACAAGGGTTAAATCAAATCATATTGATACACTCCAACATGAAATAGATAATACAGCAAAACCTAAAAGTTAGATGGCATAAAAGAGAGTCAACATTTTAGGACAATCAAAACAAACAATATTCATAAATATAGTTAATATTAACATAAATTTGTAAGGTATTCCGCCAAATGTTTCAAGGGATCCGATTATTAAGGAATTATTGTCAAAAAATATTGACTTAAACTAAATATAGCATGATAAAATACATGATAGAGATTTGCTTGAATCATAACCAAACCCTCTATAAATGCCCTGCCTCCCCACCACCCTTGAACCTTCATTCATAAGGCAGCTACCAACATACACGGGCACGATACGGTGATTTGTTCGACAGATTTTTTTTGCCGTTCTTGTCATTACGTCATTACTTACAATGGAGATGAAGAAGATCACATGCGCCGCTCTCATTGCAGCCGCCTCCATGAGTGCTGCCATGGCGACCACAGCCGCCCCTAGCGAGGCACCAGCTCCGGCAGTCTTCAGCGGTGCCATCGCTGCCTTGCCTGCCATTGGTTCCTTTGTTGGGGCCTCCCTCTTGTCTTTCGTTGCCATCTATATGCACTAAACTTAATATGAAATGGCACTCTTTCTCATTTCTTCAATGTAATGATGTGTCTTATGCAGTCGAAATGAAATGAAGTAGTTACTTATTATTCTGTATTTGATGCAATCGTTTAATCTGGTAATCGAAGTAGAAGTTAAACCCAAATTATCTTAACATTTTGAACAACTGAATCGGGTAATGCCCCCAAACCTATTTATCAATCGCTTGCAATAATTCCTGAGCTAAAAGGATGTGTCACAAATGATTCTGCCACGCAAAAATGTTATCCTATGCGTGTCCACATTATCGATGATATCAAACATTTGTGTGTCCAAAGTGACATCCTCAGCAGTAAGTAAATTCCGAAATATTCAGAAGCCGATGTCCTTGATTATCTACACATCCTCAGTTTAGGTTTCATTGGAAAGGAAAACTTTATGGATTTTCCTTTTGAACTTAATACTCACATTATATCCATTTACTACACCATAAGTCTGAATCGCCTTCTTAAATTTTTGTACAGAACTGAACAATAGACACTCCTGAAATTATGTATCGTGCATATCTGTTTTAGCCATAAACTCTAAGAGTCGATACCTAACCTCATCGTCAAATGACATACCAGACAACGGTTCTTCAAACGAAGGATATTTCAAAACATTGGCCTCCTAGTATTCATTGTGTAATACTATCGCATGATCCTCTTCTTCTCATTTGGTTGCCGCCATCACAACCTAACTCAATTCCTTCCATCACATTTTTGTTGAATATCATATCGTTTTCACCAGACGATATATCATCATTGGAATCACTGAAATCAGGGTCATCCTCCATATTGAAAAGGATCAGCAACAATCTTGTCATCATTGAATAAATATATGATCACACGAAAATGCCATGACCTTGTCATTACCAATAACAACATAACGATGATGCAATTTTGCTAGATTGTACAAGAATAATATGCACCATAGAAAAGTAGCAAAAGCAAGAAACTTGTCTATCAAACTACAAAAACGACAGAAATAATGCTCCAATCAAGTGCCTATGATACGGAAAATGATGGACAAGAAAGTCAATAATGAGAAGGATAAATCAATAAACAAAAATGTGTTGAGAAATTTGTTCAAACAAACAAACGAAGAAGAACTGGAGCGGGCCGGATTTTGTTCTATGCGGCCGCATAGAACAAATCCTATGCGGCCGCATAGAATGGACAGAAACATAAGTTTCTGTCCGAGTATAACTATGCGGCCGCATGGTTTTGTACTATGCGGTCGCATGGTTTTGTACTATGCGGTCGCATAGTACATTTTTAGGTTACCGTTGGAGACGGTTTCCTACCGTTTGTAACTTGAATTTGGTGCATTGTCAACACATTTTTGGCACCAATTCGTGTACAATGGTGAGGCCTATAAATAGAGGAGCCATGTTCTTAGTGAAATACAATTGAAAAACATTGTTTATGCTTATACTCTCTACAATCATATTTTCTACTCACATTCTTTTTTCTCCTTTTGTGTTCTTGAGTTTTGGGTGAAAATACTTGTGCTTTAGTAAGTATTTTCACAACAAGGCTTGATTAATTCTTCAAACCATTTGTCGAAAAACCTTTTAGCATCTCAATTTCAAGGAGAAGGGGCAAATATTGTTTGATGACAACGATCACGTGTTTAGGCCTTATTGAAGTTCGTTTCTACAAGTTTTGTTGCTGTTTACAAGATTGTTTTCTCTCCTCCTTCGATGAAGTTAACCAACAATCTCAAACAATAATTTACTGCAATAGAGAGTGAAACAACAATGGCATGTTAACTAGAGGTGGAAATAGGTATTTTATTACCTTTATTGATGATTGTACTAGATATACACATGTTTACCTAATGAAACATAAAAGTGAAGCTTTTGACATATTTAAAGTATATAAAAATGAGGTTGAAAATCACTTAAGTAAGAAAATAAAAACCTTAAGAAGTGATAGAGGTGGAGAATATTTTTCTAGTGATTTCAACATATTTTGTGAACAACATGGCATAATTCACCAGTGTTCGGCACCTAGAACACCGGAACAAAATGGTTTAGCTGAAAGAAAAAATAGAACTTTAGTTGAAATGATAAATGCCATGCTTAGATATGCTAAGTTGCCATTTAATTTATGGGGTGAGGCCTTGTTAAGTGCATGTAGGATATTAAATAGAATTTCTTCTAAACAAACTAAGGTTTCTCCTTATGAATCTTGGAAAGGAAGAAAACCTAACATTGGATACTTCAAAGTGTGGGGGTGTCTTGCTTATTGTAAGAACACAAACCTTAATAGGACCAAGTTGGATCCAAGAGGCATTAAATGTGTCTTTGTTGGATATGCTAGCAATAGCAAATCATATAGATTATTAAACTTGGAGACCAATGTGATTATTGAATCAAGTGATGTAGAGTTCTTTGAGGATTCGTTATCTTCGGATAATGAATTGAGGGAAAATCTCTTAGATATCCCTAGCTCAAGTGGAACACAAGATGAAACATCTTCTAAAGGTGTTGATGAGTCAAGTGAGCCACGAAGAAGCAAAAGAACTCGAATTGAGAAGTCTTTAGGACCGGATGAAATTGATTCTCAACGCATTTCTTTTTACTTAGTAGAAGGAAATGAATTGAATGTAGTAAGAACAACTCCATTTGTTCTACATGTGGAAACCGATCCTAAAACTTATAGAGAAGCTACGACTTCTCGTGATAGCATGTTTTGAAAAGATGCAATCAAAGATGAAATGGATTCAATAATGTCAAATAATACTTGGGAGCTTGTCGATTTACCACCCGGATCCAAACCTATTGGATGTAAATGGGTATTCAGGAAAAAATACAATGTTGATGGTTCTCTAAATACTTTTAAAGCTAGATTAGTAGCTAAAGGATATCGACAAAGAGAAGGAATAGATTATTTTGATACATATGCACCGGTAGCTAAAATAACATCGATAAGGATATTATTTGCATTAGCTTCGATACATGACTTGCATGTTCACCAAATGGATGTCAAGACTGCATTCTTGAATGGGGATCTTGATGAGGAGATTTATATGGAGCAACCTGAAGGTTTTGCTCTACCCGGAAATGAACATAAAGTGTGCAAGTTAGTAAAATCGTTATACGGTTTAAAACAGGCACCTAAAAAGTGGCATGAGAAATTTGACTTAACTATAATTTCGTTTGGTTTTAAACATAATAGTGTAGATAAATGTTTATATTCAAAAGTATGTGATGATTATGTGATATTTATATGCTTATATGTTGATGACATGTTGATTATGAGTAATCACATGGATGAAATAAAAGAAACAAAGAGGTTTCTATCTTCCACATTCAAGATGAAGGATCTTGGACAAGTGGATACCATTTTGGGTATCAAAGTCACAAAGACTAGTGGGGGTTACCATTTAAGTCAATCACATTATATTGAAAATGTGATAAACAAGTTCAAATATTTGAACATAAAGGAAGCTAGTACCCCAATTGATCCAAGTTTAAAACTTGTAAAGAATGATGGAAGGGAAATTGCTCAATTGGAATACGCAAGTGTTATTGGAAGTCTTATGTATGCTGTTCAATGCACAAGACCAGACGTAGCATTCGCAATTAGTAAACTAAGTAGGTTTACTAGTAATCCAAGCAATGATCATTGGAAGGCCATTGGAAGAGTTCTTGGGTATTTAAAGAAGACCAAGGGCTTAAGCCTACAATACTAAATTCCCGGCTGTCTTGGAAGGATTTACCGATGCTAGTTGGATATCTAGCACGGGTGAGAATAAATCCACTTCCGGTTGGGTGTTCACCCTTGGAGGAGGAGCCGTTTCTTAGAAATCAAAGAAACAGACATGTATAACACACTCGACCATGGAATCCGAATTCGTAGCATTATCGAATACCGGGAAAGAAGCTGAGTAGCTTAAGGATCTCCTTTATGAGATACCTTTGGGACCGAAGAATACATCTTCAATATCTATCATGTGTGATAGTCAAGCCACATTAGCTAAAGCATACAACGAAGTATACAACGGAAAGTCTAGACATATGAGTCTTAGACATGACTACATAAGGAAATTAATCAAAGATGGAATAATTTCTCTAAATTATGTTAAGTCTATCGAGAATCTAGCGGATCCTCTAACTAAACCTCTAAATCGAGATTTAGTAACATCTACATCGAGTAGGATGGGGTTGAAACTCTTAAAATAGAAAGATTCACCAATGATAGCAACCCTACCTGTCATTACTCAAAAGGTAATCCACGGGTTCAAAGGGTAACAACAAGTCATTTGATATGTGGATAGTTTCAGCATTATTCAAATCCGCGATAACCCTATCCTAGTTAAATAATGCTGGTTGTTACTGAAGTGAGGGTTGAGCTTCAAGCTCTTAATGAAATTCAGTGCTAAGAGCACAAACATCTCTAAAAGTAACAAAGATGCTGGAAGAATTTCACCTAGATAAACTTCGAGGTGGTGCCGCCTCAATAGAGAGCTAGAGTTACTCTCTTAAAAGTTTGTCGAAGAGGATGAGCGCAAGGCCATAAAAGCGCTAAGCGAGTTTGAGGAACTTGAGAACACATGGTATTTGTGCGTGTGTTCTTACCGGTTTTGTCACATGGAATAACTTGTTCAAAGCTTTATGCTACCTTTAATTCCGACTTTGCCTTGTTAGAATTACACTACGGTTAGATTCAAATCGAAAGATATCTAATCCTTAGGCATGAGTATCGTTTACGATTGAATGTGATACTTGTTCATTTTGAACAAGTGGGGGATTGTTGAGAAATTTGTTCAAAACAAACAAACGAAGAAGAACTGGAGTGGGCCGAATTTTGTTCTATGCGGCCGCATAGAACAAATCCTATGCGGTCGCATAGAATGGACAGAAACTTATGTTTCTGTCCGAGTATAACTATGCGGCCGCATGGTTTTGTACTATGCGGTCCCATAGTACATTTTTAGGTTACCGTTGGAGACGGTTTCCTATCGTTTGTAACTTGAATTTGGTGCCTTTTCAACACATTTTTGGCACCAAATCGTGTACAATGGTGAGGTCTATAAATAGAGGAGTCATGTTCTTCGTAAAATACAATTGAAAAACATTGTTTATGCTTATACTCTCTACAATCATATTTTCTGCTCACATTCTTTTTTCTCCTTTTGTGTTCTTGAGTTTTGGGTGAAAATACTTGTGCTTTAGTATTTTCACAATAAGACTTGATTAATCCTTCAAATCATTTGCCGGAAAACTTTTTAGCATCTCAATTTCAAGGAGAAGGGGCAAATATTGTTTGAGGACAACGATCACGTGTTTAGGCCTTATTGAAGTTCGTTTCTACAAGTTTTGTTGCTGTTTACAAGATTATTTTCTCTCCTCCTTCGGTGAAGTTAACCAACAAAATGTTTAAACATTCTGATAAATTCCAAGATTCTTGCAATAAAGAGGGGGAAAAAATCAAAAATTGAAATCCCCAAGATTCTTGCAATCAAGTGCTTATTTTTTAAACGTTCACATAAACATAATATGTGCAGTATAGAGGAAAAAGAAGAAGCAAAAAAATGATATGATTTACCTCGATTTCTTTCATTCGTGTGCGCTTCTTGAAAATCCCAAGATTTGTGGTTGCTGTGTGGCCCTTCGACGATGATAGAGGTTCTGTCTCGAGTTTGGGATCACAGTGTTTACATAATTTCACCTTACAAGCTGCAGTTGCTCTAGAGCTTTTGAGATATTAGGGTTTCAATCCGCAATGTTAGTGTTGAAAAGGGTGAAGCATGTTTTCGATATCCGACTTAGTAATTCATTTTTTTGTTCGAGTAATTTAACGGCCACATGTCAAACTTGTCATCCGTATAGGCGATTGGCATAGACTGAAGTTATCCGATTAGCGATGGAGTGCAACTTTACAAAGTTCAGTAAGTAATGAGGAGCAAACTAAAGCGCAATGAGTGAAACGTGACATTATAAAAATTCAATGTGAATTCAAACAATTAACTCCACAATGTGAGTTCATAAACATGTGGTAATTGGTGAACATTATTATGTGCGTACACAACTTTATTTTTAGTGCAGAAATTGTCTCTTTCTCAAAAACATTCCTGAATTGAAACACCAGAGCAACGAAGGTCCCCTCATTTGTAATGCCTATATGCTATGTTACTTGTTCGTTTATAATCTACAACATAACAAACTCACTTGATTGTTTGAGATCTACACCACCATGTGCTTGTTTATTCCCTAATTCTATTTACAAACAAGGTGTCTTGGCATATATTACTATCTGAATAGAAATTTATTTAACTTATAACTAAAATAATAACATTGTCTAATATCAGTGGTGTTGAATCTCAGTCTAGGTATTGATCAAATGGACATTTTTATCGAATTAACCAAAAATTCGGTACGAGAAGTTTGATCCAAAACTCCATCAATACAAGTCGGATCATGGGAAACGTCATCTGAAAGCATAATCATGACATGATTGAAAAAATGTTCCTAGACAACAACGCCTCCCCTAATAGCTAATCAAAAGAAAATTGTGATAGCCTCAAGCCTATAGCATATGTATTTTGATGACCTACTGCAACAGAATTCCTTAATCAATCAAAACCTTTTAAGACAAACGATATCCTACAAATCAAGGTCGAACACACTATAGCTTGTCATTATCAAGTTGGTTAGGTAGCCTATATAAAGGGGTAAAAGCCCCACAAGAAGAATGGATTTGTCAAAAATCTCTGAATTCTACTTGTACTAGAGTGCCAAGACAATTACATTCCTATTATATTGAGTTCTTGCATATATTACACTATTATTAAAATTCCCTAAGTTGTTCTAAAAGTGCCACATTATTTTTAGAATTAATCTACTTGTACAATGATGGTTGACAACATTTGTTGACAATATTTGATGTGACAAAATTTGGACAGTTGATTTAAAAAATTGTTTTTAAATTTTTTTTGAAATAGATGAACATGATGATGTCAAATCATGATTGTCAACAAAATTGTCAACAATCATTGTACATGTAGCATGATTATTTTTTTTAAGCATCAACACACTACAAATCAAATTATAAAGATATTCGAACTTAACTTGAATTAGAGTCATATTAACAATTCAAAAGGCGATGCATACTTACAAGTGTCAAAAGACACGGCCCTTATTCGACAACCATTAAAACAAAGTTCTTTTTTTCTCAAATTGATTTTTAACCACACATTCTCTCAACATAATATCATGTACGTAAACCAAAACGTTTTCCTACTATTTAACCACACACTCTCCAAAAAATCACTATTTCAAAACTCGTTTCTCCTAAAAAAAAAAAATACTCAATGTCAAACGATGGCTAAATAACGCAATGATCTTAGTCAATGATATATCAACAAATGTCATTATTGTTATGGCGACATACTCAATCGACCACTTTTATCATATAGGCAATTCGATTAAAAACTACTAGATACACGCAATGATTTTAGTCGATGGTCCATGACATATCGATAAATGTCATTACAATTTCGGAAGCAAACTCAATTGACTACTCTTATGATTTAAGAAAGTATGAGTCCCAATAAATGCGAAGCAATCAATGTTTATTAAGGTTATCCAAATTTTCCTTTTCAGTATTTTCCAAAGAATAATACAAAGAATTAATTTCAGAAATGGTCACTGAAATTACATGAAAATTAAAAAATGGTTACTGAAATTCAAAACATTCATGAATGGTCACTCAAGTTTCAGGCGCTTTCAGAAATGGTCACTGAAGTTTAAGACTTTCACGAACGATCACTAAAGTTTAGGAGATGTTTTACTAACGGTCACCGAAGTTACAAAAAGTTTCAGGAACTATCACTGAAGGGTAATGCATTTTTTCAGTTTTTTGGGCGACTTTTTCGGCCACTTTCGACCGTCAAAATCGTCGAATTTTGATACCGTAGAAAATCTCACAATCTCCTCTTCAATTACCACCTAAAATCTCCCCCAAACTCCAAATGATTCGACTGGAAAAATCGCCTCAAAAAATTGAAAAAATCTGCCCAGATTTTTTCAATTTTTTGGGCGACTTCTCGGCAACTTCCGACCACCAAAATCGTCGGATTTTGATACATTTGGAAAGCTCACAATGTTCTCTTCAATTACCACCCAAAATCCAAAAGATTCAACTGAAAAATCGCCGCAAAGTCAGCATGAAAAATATGGACAGATTTTCGGCCTTTTTAGATAGCTGACTTTGCGACGATTTTCTGGTCGAATGTTTTAGAGTTTGGGGAAGATTTTGGGTGGTAATTGAAGAAGACATTGTGAGCTTTCCAACGGTATTAAAATTCGGCGATTTTGGTGGTCAAAAGTAGCCACAAAGTCGCCCAAAAAATTGAAAAAATCTGGGCAGATTTTTTCACTTTTTTGGGACAACTTTTGCTGCGATTTTTCGGTCAAATCGTTTGGAGATTGGGGGAGATTTTGAGTGGTAATTGAAGAAGAGATTGTGGGCTTTTCTACAGTATCAAAATTTGACGATTTTGGTAGTTGGAAGTGGTCGAAAAAGTCGCCTAAAAAAATTGAAAAAATGCATAACCATTCAATGACCGTTCCTGAAATTTTTTGTAACTTCAGTGACCGTTAGTGAAACATCCCCTAAATTTCAGTGACCGTTGATGAAAGTCTTAAATTTCAATGACCATTTTTGAAAGCGCCTGAAATTTGAGTGATCGTTCATGAAAGTTTTGAACTTCAATGATCATTTTATAATTTTCATGTAACTTCAGTGATCATTACTAAAATTAACCCATAATACAAATAGAAAGACTACACGTCTGTCTGAAAGTGATTTTTGATAAGTAATGTCGTAAAGAAGGTACGATTTAAATTTGATAAAAAGAAAATATATGATAAATACAAATATATATATATATATTTTAAACTCAAAGCCACGTATCATTTGACAGTGTCCATTTAATATTTTTAAAATATATAAAAATGACAGATCATATCCCATTACACACAACCCATTTTCACTTTATTATAATCTAGTGCACTCGATTCAACTTCGTTCTCCTACAAGCTAAATTTCATTGGGTATAATGGTGGATTACCAATCGAAATCCGAGACATTTTGACGGAGTAGATGAACTATATGTGGAGAATAATTACTCTATTTCTTCTTCAAGTGTGTAGTTTTCTCGATCCTATCCCATTTCTATAGGTTTCTCTCCTCTGATTTTCTCTATCATAATTTCCTGTTCGCTTCTAGGGTTCGTATCCATCACTACGTTTCTTTGTGTGTGTGTGTGTGTGTGAAAACACAGAAAACCGTATGTGTGATGAATAATTGACTGTGTGATTATGATGAATTGTTTTGATTGTAACTGTTTGATTAATTTTTTTTTTTTTTTTTGTTGATTATTATTTTATAGGGAACTAGAAGCGGAATCCCAAAACACTCTTTGGTCTCCTCTGCGAACAGGTTAGTGTCGATGTGCACTTCCTCCTGTTAATTTTATTTTTTTAGTGTGTGATATGATTTTTGTACTGAAGCTGATGAATAGAAATGATTTTTCAGTGGCGATTTGAAATTTTTTTGGCACATATACTTTGGATTGAGGAATTTTTTGATAAAAGCAAATTAATCATAAGGTCCATTGAGAATCAAAAAGTTAAAAATCAGATTTTATTCTATATAATTATTCTGATTTCTGTTGAAATTTATTATTGAAGTAAATAAGCGAATTTAAAAATCAAGGTTAGAGCTTCACAGAAGATGTAAAAGAAAAGAAACGTGTTGCCAACTGAAGACAAATAGAAGGTTGAAGAGGAATATAAAATCTTTAGTATAAGTAAGATAAATAATTAGCCTGATTTTATATGGATAATACCATACCAATACATCAATATATATCCAAAGACAGAAATCAAGTTTCAATGGTTGTTAAGGATTTTAGTTTTGGAAATTTGTTTTCCTAACTGATTTGCAATATCCATTCAAAAGTGTTAGCAACAGGCTCGGTTCTTCAATATTTTGTGATTGATTAGTTGGTATTCAGTGTGTACCGGTAGATGGACGATTGTGGGCCAGTGAATCTGATAGTCAGCCGTCTTAAATGCAAAGTAGCTTATTTTAGCTCCAAATAATTCCATTTTTTCTTCCAAATTGTTGTCGTTTCTTGTAACCTTGCTTTCTTTTCTTTGGCTGCACATTGTTTATTTCTTTTGCGGTTCCCCACCACCCCTTTTCGGCGGCACATTTTTTCTTTTGGGATTGGCATTTTTTCTTTTGGGGTTGGTGATGATGGTTTTAGTTATTAATGGAAACTTGAGAAATATTTATTTGCAAAGCGAATCTTCTATTCTTCTCCCAGTTTGATTTCCTTTGCGCCACGAGCATCACTCTGGGCTTGATCTTGTATATTTTTTATCTGCAGAAATAAATTGAGTTTCGCGATGTGCCTCTCCCTGCTTTTGAGGGTTAACAAATAGGTCACAAGTGTGAAAGCAAGTAGTTAGATTATAGGATTGTTGTCGACAATGTGTAAAAAGGCTTAATCAGCCACTAAGCATTTTACTTCTACAAGTTGGGGCGTAACCATCGGACAAATAAAATAATTCAATACTAATTTAGAAATATGTTCATAATAAACCATAAAGCATCTAAAAAATTCATAATAAAACAAATTAACAAAATTACAATTCTATTTTGAAAATAAAACACAAATACAAAATAATATAAAGTCTCAAACTAATAATATCGTAATGGAGTTATATTATTTTGCTAGAAGTAGAAAGAGCTCAAAATTCTCTTATATTATGATCTTTTAGGGAACCATCAGCATCATCCTCCTTGATGCTATAAATTTCTTCTCATTCATTGTAATCATCTTCCACTTGCAATGGTGTATTCTTCTTTCCCTTTTCCTTACATATAGGTATTTAAAAAAAAAAAAAAAAAAAAAAGAACTAGTAAAAATTTTAGGTTATGAAGAAATAACTCAAAAGGCCAAAGCCAATAATATGTCGTGAAATTGCAAGACAAAAGTAGCAAACGCATTAGTCATCTTGAGGCAAATGCCTCACAAATTGAACTTGAGGCTTATTAGTTTATATATAAAAAATAAAAATAAAAGTAAGTTCAAATAAATTGATTTTTTATATCGTAAATTACTTATTTTGACATGGACTTCTTACAAGCATTTTTTCTATCTATTATTATCAAAAAAACAATCAAGTTATTAATGAGTGGGGTTTTAGGCATATGCCTCAAACAGTATTTTTTATAAATGGTTTTTGAGGCTGTTTATTGGTTGAAGTTTGTTAGTTAAGTACAGACGATATTGGGGGACCCCATAGAATATGCCAGGGTGGTCATGAGGATTGAACTCATTTTGTGTGTATAAAATTGATGCCTGTTAAGGGTGCCTGGTTCCATACTTCTCGGTCTACATCTATCTTTGTCAGAATCTACAATATGTGCCCACATATCAGGTCTCGCACTAAGTATTTCTTTCCAAGTCATCTCTTTTCCTTTCTCCTGTGTTTAGAATTGGTAGAAGTTTTTCCACCCCTAGTCCTGAGTTCCAAGCGATCTACAACTTGCAGAAAATATTCAAATTTATATCTAAGACGAAATCATAGCTTTCCTTCCACGAAATTTTCTTGTAGATTTTTTTTTCCCCTATTCTATTTTGCTGAATGTTCCATGACTGAAATCAGTATCAGGTGACGCTTCAAGCAGTATCTTAGTTAGAAGGAATCTTTTTAAGCAGAATGCGATGAAAGTTAAGAGTTTTAAAATGGCAGTTTTATTTTATTTTGTATTTTTTATGAAGCTTTTTGGTGCATATATTTCAGCATATTTATCATATTTTATGAAGAATGTGTTACGTGCAATTCTTATGCCATTAAAGGCAACACCCATATTCATTAATGCTAAATAGTGCTGCATTCCAGAGTTTCCATTCCATATATTCCTTTTAGCACCTGAAATTTGTGTCCCCTTGCAAAGAATATGTAAGAAAAAAAAAAAAAAAAAAAAAAAAAAAAAAATGCACACAAGCATGATTGAGCCTCTATTTGGCAAAATTTAAAAATCACTTATAAATAATCAAACTTCTTTTTCAACCCCACATAACAATGGACCCCTAAGTTGACATCTACCACTCGTTTCTATCTATGGATAAATGAATTAAACTGTTTGTAAACTCTTCCCAAATGGAGGCTAAGCTAATGGAAAATTTATTTATACCTTCCTCTAGAGGTTGCTGGTGAGAGATGTATAAGCTTGCACATAAATTTTTACCCTTGTTTGAGCCCCATTCTTTCAAATTTATTTTTTCTCAAACTCATTTTCAACCACACATTCGCCCGATGATAATTTTGCACATAAATTCAAAACTTTTTTCTAGTTTTCAACTGCACATTCTCCAAAAAGAATTACTTTCTACAAAATTTATTCTCAAAAATCAAACAGGGCTTAATATAGATATCTATAACTATTTAGAAGTTAAAACTTTGTTTTTTTCCATACAATTGTCTTCTGAATAGAGCATCTCACCTGTGGAGTTGTGCATGTAGTGTCTCAACTGACTTGTGATATTTGCTTGTAAATTTTCTGTGAGAAATTTACTTTTGGATTTTCACTTGAATGAATCTTTGAGTAAATCTATAATGTGAAAATAGGCGAGTGTAAATTAACTGATTACGATGGTTTGAGCAACATGAAAGTCTATGATGATTTACCATATTTAATGAAGAATGTGGTACATGCAATTATTATGCCACTGAAGGTGATTTTCATTGAGATAAATAATGCTATCGTCCAAGTAGACACCATTCCATATTTTCTTTTAGCACCTGACATTTGCCTCCCCCTCCCCCTGGGGAAAGGAAAGAAGAGAAAAAAAAAATGCACATGGGCATGAATAAATAGACTAATGGGAAATTTATTTTTAACTTCTCCTTGAGGTCTCTGGCGTGAGATGATGTGGGTCTGTCAGGGACGAGCTATCTTTTTATGCAAATAAAGTTTTATGCAGTTTTCTTATGACTATTTAGGAGATAGAAACACTGCATCTTTATCCATCATGATTTATTCTTAATGAAGATGAGACCTAGTAGAGATGTGATTGGGATAGTTCATGCAATGTGAAGTTACGATAATTTATCATATTGTGTGAGAAATGCGTTACCTGCAATTGTTATGCCATTGAAGGTTATTTCAAATCCATCAAAGGTCAATGATGCTACCATCCAAGGAGGTTTTATTCCATGTATTCATATAGAACCTGTTATTTTCCTCTCTCTACAGAAAAACATGCACGCAAGCATAAATAAACTAATGCAAAATTTGTTTATACCTTTCTCCTTCAGGTTGCTGGAATTAAAGGTTGTTGGTATATTATGGACATAAGCTTCCTTTCTATGCAAAACAGTTCAGTGCAGTTATCTTATGACTATTAGGAGTTAAAAGCACTGCGACTTATTCCATTATGCTTCTGAATGTAGAATTAGACCTTGTAGGGATTTGCTTTCAGTATCTTGAGCTGGATCTACTATGCTGTTTGTATTTTTTCTTGAGGTCAATTTTACTGGTGCGCTTTTCTCTTTAATGCACCTCTGGTAATGTTGGAATTCGAAAATAAGAGAATGTAAATGAAGTGGTTACGATAATTTGTGCAACATGAAGCTTATTGTGCAGGCTCAGAGAAGTTCCTTGTGGAGAGTTTGATCCAGTGGTGACAGTGTGCATTATTCTCTTCTTGCAACAGAGAAACTTGAATAGTGGGTTGTGCATTTTGTCTTGCTTTATTTTGTGTTTACTTTTGAAGAAAACATGCTACAACTGTTGCATTGTATGTTGAGTGTGTTTTTAACTCCGAAGTGGTATTGCAATCCATGGAAGAAATGGGCAGCTGATTATATTAGGTTTACAATCTTGAACGAGTGTTGCTTTTGTACTGCTTCATTAAATTACTTTGGTTCAGGAAAAATCTGAAAGATGGAGCAAAATGAGACTGGCTGCGAAGCTCCTCAAGCACCAGTCCTCTGTGTCAATAATTGTGGATTCTTTGGAACGGCAGCAACTATGAACATGTGCTCCAAGTGTTACAAAGACATGGTTTTGAAGCAACAACAGGCCAAGCTTGCCGCTTCATCGATTGAGAGTATTGTGAATGAGAGCTCCAACTCTAATGGAAATGGTTCAAATGTTGCCATACTTGCAGATGCACAAACAGCTTCATCGGATACAGTTGTTGCATCAACACAAGTGTCTGCTGCATCACCAGCAACTGAGAAAAGTGAGGTGGTTAAAGGTCAGAAGAGATGCAGCACCTGCAGGAAGCGTGTTGGTTTGATGGGTTTTAATTGTCGATGTGGCAATCTTTTCTGCGCTGTTCACCGCTACACTGACAAACATGAATGCCCCTTTGATTATCATGCAGCTGGTCAGGAATCTATAGCCAAAGCCAACCCAGTTGTTAGGGCCGAAAAGCTTGACAAGATATAGCGCATATGGAGTAGTTGATGATCGTGAACCAAGATGAGGTTGTCTTGTGAAGAAGGCTCATATGTTATATTAGGCGTCCTAGATCATGAGTGGTTGAATGCAGTAATAGGGCGTCTTTCCAACAAAGAAATATTAGTCTTGTTTACCATAAGGATATAAGCCTATTGGCCGTGTCTAGTGCTTGTTCGTGCTTCAGTCTGATGATCTTTTACGTAATTTGCTTTGTATTCGACTTTCTTGTGGAGTGGCTTCTACATCTAGTAATAACCATATTTAGTAGTCTCGTGTCATGCTTTTGTGTCGGACCCAAGTAACTCATCACAAGTTACGAGTTTGCTTCCGGAGAGTTAGTTGTGTAGTAAATCTTTTTGCACTAGTTCATGATCTTGTGGCAGGATAGTGGAAGATTTAGAGCATGTTTTGTAGTTGTTTATAAACTTTTAAATTATAAATAGATAAATATAAATTGTAAATAAGTAGGTTGTTCAATTTATATCAGGATTCAACTTAAATTTCTAATAAGGTAGAGGTATTGTGTTCGAATTTTGATGGATGCGATAGAAATTCGCAAGGAATAAAATATTTTCTAACTCCTTCAAAATGATTAGCACCTATGATATAATGTTTATGGTACAGAGGCTTGACTCGTTTTGTACTTAGTTATCTTTGTATGCGCGGACCCCATTCATTGTTGTGGGGTATCTGTCATAAGCGTGGTCAACCACTTGGCAAAATGGCTTTATCATTTGTTTCTATACCTCATTGAATGCCATGGACTACTTTTTCAATTTCTCATTCAAAACTTCTTGAATACATGTACCTTGTCTTCTTGATTGACAAACACCGCGTGAAGTTTCTATATGATCAACATATTGTAGGAATGACGTGAAGTTACTTGTGCATAGATAAAAGTAAAAGACATTTACTATGTGTAAAGTAGGTTGAAGTGTAAATTTTCAGACTCGATGTGACATAACTTTGCATGGTTTATATGTATTTACTGAACTTTTAGTAAAATTACAATTGGATCACAAAAATTTAATGTTAGCTTTAAATTCTATTGCTTTTCATCAAATTTGGTTTAGTCTTTTAAATTAACAGAAAGTTACTTAAAGTATTTTCAAGATACTCTCTATTTTTAAAGAGTATATTCTATTATTTGAATAATATCTATAAATTTAGATAGTCAAAATGAAGTACTCCAACAAATTTTCTCATTTTTCCTCCATAAAAATGAAAAATATGATCATTATCTATCACATTCAGCCACCATTTTTGACTTTACATCTCGTGTAGGATCCTTAATGGTTATATTTTTCATTCTCATTTTACAACTAATGTGTATCAAACAGTGATAAAGACAAATTAGAAATTAATTGCATTTACAACAAATAGTGACCTGTAATTTGGGACATACGAAAAAATAAAGTAAGATTATTTTTACGGGACGGAATACTAAAATAGTGATTTGTTTCCAGGTTTGTTAAATATTTTTCAATTTTATATAAATCAATGAGCCATCATCCATGCCCATTGGTGGGAAGTATTAGCCTGTCATAAACAAATGTATGACCAACAGCCAATATGAACAATTCATTTATCCAACGGCCATTATTAACAATTATATTTGACATTGTGATTTTTGGTAAGATGTAAACATCTTTTGGAAAGTGGAAACATGTTGCTTATTCTATTGCGTTTTTATCTTAATGAGACTACTTGCACATGTTGTACTTTTCATTGGATTATTCATCAAGGAGCAATATGGGCGGTTGGCGTGGCGCTACTTGTCGCTCCATTCCTTATTATTTTACTTCTTTTAATTGTTCCATTTGGACGGCATATATATTTACACATTTTTTCCAGGTGCGTTTGATTACGAGTATGAAATTTGTATGGAAATAAAATAAAATCATAGGCAATTGAATTGCCTAGAACTTATTTCTATGGAAATTATCAATTAAATGTGTTTGATTGATTTAATTTTCAACTTAGAAAATATTATACATATTCATTTTTTATTGCCGGGTAGATGAAAGTGAAAAGGGATAAATGAGAGAGAAAGAGAGAGTGAATGTACCTGAAAAATAAAAATCACATATCCCTAAAGAAAACATTTTTCCTTATTTTTGAGGAAAATATGGTCACATGACCAAAAGTTGGAAAAAAAAATTGTCAATCAAACACCCTAAAAATAGGAATTTGAGTGAAAAAATACATTTTTCATAGAAAAATAATGTCAATCAAAGATACACTAATTATATTTTGTATAATAAAAAATATTTAAAAATTTTGGAATAACATTATGTACAAGTTTTGGTTCAAAAACTTTACACTGAAATGGGACACATCTACAAGTAAAATAGTGCTCTTATTAACTAAAGATTGCAAATATAAGACTTGACAACTATGTCAAACTAAATATAGTGAAATCATTATTAAACCTTGTTTGATGATGATTAAAATATAAATTTTAATATAAGTTAAAATCAACAATTAATTTCAACCATATATTTTATGAGTTCCGCGATTTTTTCATCACACATTTCATCAATTTTTATCGAAATTTACTAAAAATTTGATTTTAATTATCACCAAACATGAGCTAAGTTACTACAATGAACGATGAAATTTGTGAGAATGATTGGATAAATTACCTTGTCATACTTATAACCATTGTTTGTCAAGCAAGATTTGTCCGAAGTTGAGAAATCTCCTATCATCAACCCATCTAGGCTCGACATCTTGATCAACCACAAAAGGCTCGGGCTATATTCATAATTTCATTGTTGTCTTAATAAATTTGTACTCACAAGTCTTTCTTTATCAAGCACTTGACATGAATATCGAACTACAACATTAAAGGAATGTAAATTTTGTGAATGATCCCTCATAGAATTTAACAAATTACTGTATATGTTCATTAAAGCTTAGGTTCTAAATTCTCTACCAAAATAATAAATCCTCTGAGAAAGAAATATTTTATCAAAACAGTAAAATAAACATCGTTGAAGTGCCCACTTTCCCTTAATCGACAGCAGCAGCAGATACATGAAAGCCGAACAAAGAGGTTGACCCCCTGGGGACCACACGTCACAAAGTATGAATAGAAAGAAAAGGGCCCACTTTACCTTAAAATAAACATGGTTGAAGTGAATTAGAATTCAGCGGCCGACTACGGGACGCGGAGATACGAATACTACAATTTAACTATAAACGTGGCACAATCATTAGATGACGCGTGTCTAAAATGCCAGAATTTGGTATGAAAAGTGGAGAGTTGGTCAGAGTGGACGGCTGACATGACTATGCCTTTTTCGAATTTTTTCTCTTTCTCTCTCTCTTCCCGTGGGTATGATGATATCGTTAATTTCCTCTTTTGCCCATAGAAATGTAAGCAGGATTTTCCACCTTTCCAATTATTATTATTCTCAATTTTTGCTTTTTCACTATACTTGTTGAAAAAAATATTGTAATATAACGAATTTGTCGTGCACTAAATTATATTTAAAATAACATTTTTGATAAATTAAAATTTGGATAAAATTCTACTTACTCAATGAAAAAATAAAGCTAAAATTCTATAGCCGACACATGATTCGGACAATTTCTATTTAAGACGATAATGCCTCGAGTTGGTGCTGATAGTCTTCTAAAACTCATCTCTCAAGATATAATGATCTTAACTTATAATAGAGTACTCCAAATTATAAAATTTGACGAACCTTCTAATTTTTTTAATCTCTCCACACCGGATGTAGACTAAAAATGCAAGAAAATAATATTAAGAAAAACATAGATTGACAAATTGACTTGATATGAGATCGTTGTTGAGAAATCACATCAATCAATCTTAGAAGATCATGTATGGAGGATATTCAAGGGGAAGTGCCTTTATGTGTTGAAGCCTATTTGCTTCAAATTGGTTCTGCAATAGGTCGTATCGCATCACCTTGTCCATGAAGGGTTCGGCCTTTACATGGGGATTCGAAAAAGTCATTACTTCGACTACTTAAGAGCCTCGGACAGACCAAGTAAGATAGTGATGTGGAGCATGAGTTTAAGTTTGCTTATTTTATTTATTTATTTATTTATTTTTGGATTACACGTTATTACTCGCACTCACACCTGTCTATCCTTAGGCCTTTGTGTGAGGGTAAATCGAGGGATATGTTCAAGTTGGCCAGGGTCTGAGTGCGTTTTCACTGAACTACTTCAAATTCTCCTCCTTAGAATTCGAACCCAAAATGTGTCAGCTGCGTAGTTTTTTTCTTCCCATCATTTGCTAACTTGGATGTGCCCATGGGGGCGTTTAAGTTTGCTTATTACTTGGCTTCTATGTGGTCATTTCTTGGAACCTTGTTGGATGAAGCGTAATAATAGTCCTCAAGTCCAAGTAAGAATATCAATATAAATGCATATTTTAGGTTGAGGTTCATTACACGTGTTATGCGATAATATGTTATAGGAGAAGTGATGGTTTGGCGTGGAGTATTTTATCTTTGGTTGAAGCTATGTTGTTGAGGTGACCATTTAATTGTTGAGAGATAACTTATCGCAATAGTTCTCCATGTCAAAGCATGAATATTTATATAATACGTGGATATACAATGTTGATGTTGTGTGAATATCATTTGTGGTAGCTTGTGCGAACGTAGGTGATGTAGAGTCAAAGTCTTTACTTGAGGATGAAACTCTAAAATATAAGGAACTTGGATAAAGCCGAGTTGACGTAGAGGCAAGACCTTTGCTTGAGGGGCAATGCTCTTAGACTTAGCCCTTGTTTGACAACCATTATTTGGGTAAAATGAAGTTTTGAATAGTTATTTTTTGAAGAATGTACTTTGAATTTATATACAAAATATTTTATTTTATGAATGTATAATTATAAATGAGTAAATAAAAAAAAAATGAGTTTTGAAATTATGGTTGTCCGGAAAAAGGCTTAGACAACTTTGGATAAATAGGGTTAGGCAACTTTTAGTAAAGCTGAGTCGATATACAGGAGAGACTATTGCTTGAAGGCGAGGGAGCCTTAGGCATTTTTTTTTTTTTTTTTTTTTTTTTGATGACCCAGGAACTCGCAGCCGCTACTTGCAGAGTCTCGACCACTCATCTTTTGATCAAACTGAGTTAATGTAAAGGCCATCTGCTTGATGGCAAGACGTTTGGCCCCGTTTGAATTTCATTTTTTTTATAAGAATATATTTTTTAATAATATATTGATAAAAAATGTGTGATTAAAAAAATTTAAATTCACGTATAATATTATTTTATTAAAAATTTTTGTGATTGAAATAACGTCATATCATTATTTAAGAATTTTTTTTTTTTTTTTTAAAGAATAAATCTCAAACAGGGGCTTAGATTTAGCAGCTTTTGATAAAGCTGTGCTGACTCAGAGGAAATCAAGCATCGACGGGACGTGACAAATAATTTGAAACGTTGCCTTTTCCCAATAAACCTTTGTTTCACAATCATTATTATTCGAGCAAAATTAGAGTTTTAAATAATAATTTTTTTTAAAAATATAGTTAAAATGTATAAATTTTTTTTTTTAACTTTTATGTAAAATATTTTATTATATAAATTTATAATTGAAAATAAATATATAAAATAAAAAATTTTGAAATAATGATTGTCAAATAGGATCTAAACTGTAGTTGAGACGTTGTGTGTTTGAGTCACATTATTTTGAAAGAACATATTTTAGAATAATAGATTGATAGAGAATGTGATTAAAAATGAGGAAAAAAATTTGAATTTACGCATAATATCATTTTATTGAAAAATATATGATTAAAATGATGTCAAATCATTATTTAAGAATGTATTTTTTTGAAAGAACGCAATTTGCCTTTCTTTCAAAACGGAAGAGGCGCATTTTCACATCCAACTATTCGAATTGTCAGCACAAATGGATGGTGCAATTTGATTTTTCTTGATCTAAAGGTTGAACTCAAAATCTTGAGGGTCCCACACCACCCTACCCTGAAGTATCGTGAGTAAGGTAAATCGCAGATTATGCCTCCAAGAGTACAGGATGGAAAGCTGCTTGTACACTTGCACTTACCTAAAAGTCGAATCCATATTTGAGGATTCGAACCCTTGACGCGGTAGCATTAAACAAAGTTGGATTTCTCCACCCTCCTTTTTTATCACTTGAAAATGGTTTTGATTTTTCTTGATCTAACAGTTATGTTTAGTCGTCTCTGCCGGAGGGGGGGGGGAATGCATTCAGACTAATTATCTGGACTTAAAATAAATAATATTATTTATATTTTATAGTACAAAATCATATTATACAAATTTAAATAAATACTATCTAAGCTTTACCCATTCTTGCACCGTAAATCCACTATACAAGTCTATCCAATACACTTTCAATATTCTTATACTTGATTTTTGCTTTTGTTTATTGAATCATACTATAAATACAAAAAATTTCGACAAACAACACAGAGCGTGATATCATTGAAAGATGAAAAAATACAAAAAAAATAAGGTTTCGTCACTTCAGTATATATATGAATTCGATAAGAAACTCCCTGGACTTGAGTCTTTTTCCTTGTTTATTATCATAAAGAGCAATCTTGCTAAAACATTCCCTCTAATCAACAATAAAATATCATCTAATGGGTGAGGATTATTCTTTATTCTAATGAAAAATTCTTATTACCACGTCAGACCTGATCTAGAAGCACCTACTCCAGCCCTACCCACGCCTCACCTAAAAGCTAAAACCCCACCTGTAATTACTGAAAAGTCACAAGGTCATTTCTGTCCATTCATATCCTAATCCGCGTCTCCATGAGCCCGTTATTCCTTACTTTTTCCCCTTCAAAATCCAACCCACAAACCAATTTCTCATGCTCCTCTCTTTCTTCTCTTATAAATCAATAATATTGCTTTATAAGATTTTCGTGTTAATTTTCAAAATTTTGTGAATTGCTTTTGTAACTATGGCGCAAAAAACAGAGAAAGAAGAGACGGAATTCAAGGTCGTACCGGAGACCATCACGCTGTGTGTTAAATGCGGTGTTGCTGGTAATTCTGTGGCCAATGATTTGTGTAAAACATGTTTCAGCACCAACGCAGCTGGGTCTGCGTCCTCTGTGGTCACGGCGGTTGCGGGATCTAAAAAATCGTTTAGATCCAGCTCGTCCTCGAGATCTTCGCCTGAGAGGAAATTGAAATCTGTGGAGATCAGGAAGGGTTTGAAGAAAGAGGGTTCGGATTCGGCGGAGGTTATGCTGGTGAAGCGACAGGTGAATCGGTGCTCCGGTTGCCGGAGGAAGGTCGGTTTGACCGGATTTAGATGTAGATGCGGCGAGCTCTTTTGCGCCGATCATCGTTATTCTGATCGGCACGACTGCAGCTACGACTACAAAGCCGCTGGAAGAGAGGCCATCTCGAGGGAAAATCCGGTGGTTAAAGCAGCTAAAATTGTCAAAATTTGAAGAAACAATTACCGAATTTATACACGTATGTATCAATCCAGAAGCAACGTGAAGTGAAACGAAATGAAATTGATAAAAATTTGGAGAGCCTGTCTCGATCTCCATCTTTAGCACGCCCTCAATTAACAGAGGAGGAGAAATTGAAGGGGAAGATAGATTTTCAAATGATAAACTGCGATGAAAATGAAATTGTGAATTTTTTTTCCTCGTCTTCTGGTGTTGTTTCATCTTATTTTGTAATTTATTTCTGTTCGAATCAGAAATGGGACGTGCTTTCTTTGGATTCTCGGTGTTATGTTGTAGTTCAAATTCTGGGTTTCATTTTGGAAATTAAAAAAAAAAATTATATTTCATACTTCACATTTCAGGTCAGGATGAATGGTCATTAGACTTTACATTGTGCAAATTGGACTTCGGAAATGCCGTTGATTCGAAAAATGATTTTCGTCTAAAATTAGAATTTTGCTATTTGTACATTCGGCATGACATTTCGAATGACACCATGATCATTTTATTAGAGAATGGGCCTCTCTTTTTGTGAGAGGGAAATGTCATCCGGAATGTCATTCCGAATGTACAAATAGCAAAATTCAAATTATTAACACCTCTTATGGACAACGAATTGATGTGTGATTTGACGTTACTTTGAAGATTCGTTTGATTGCAATGATAAAAAATGGTTAAAAAAATAGATGACAGAGAATTGAATTGAATAAAATTTGCTTTATTGAAAATTCTAATTAATGGTGTTTGATTGGCATAATTTTTCACCTAATTCATTTGACTATATTTTTCATGCAAATTGTTACTTTTTGGAATAATTTTTTTCACAATCTGTATTAAAATTTGTTTAGATTACAAAAAAGTTAAAAAAAAAAAAATTTAAAAAAAATTTTTGAATTTTTTTTGTGTTCGTTTGACTTTATTTTTCATGAAAATTGTCAATTAAATGGATAAATTTTTTTACCATTAGATTTAGAATATATTTCCATTGTAAAAAAAAAAAAATAGAAAATATTTTCCCACCATACCCATTAGATGAAAAATATATTTTAAATGGTTGTACCTAAAAAATTGGTGAAAATGAATTCCTATGAAAACGTTATGCAATCAAACACCACATTAAAAAATGAAAAAGGAAAACATTTTTCTTTCTACCCAAATTCCTTATAATCAAACACTGCCTGATATCTAATACAACAACAAACATAAATTGTACTATTTCTTGGATAAAAAAATATGCTTTTAATGATGCACTTCTTGTTTGAAAATCATTCAAAAAAAAAAAGGAAAATGGTACAGAAAATTGTCAACGGAAGTTTTACAGAAAATTTACATGAGTGAGACTCATGTAATTAAAATATTGTCAAAAAATATATCTCACCCACCCTTCAATGTGCGTCTTGTATAGGTCTTGTCTATACCTATAGCACAACTCTTCAGAAAAATCATTGTTAACGTATTTATGCCAAAGTAACTTGAGATGTGTTGTCGTTTCATCAATCAGTTGTCCTGGTAAGACATCCGAGGGATTTTATTTTTTGGACTAAGGGGATTCATGACTAAAGTTAAGATATTGTTGAAGTTTAATTTAAAGTCTGGGACCATCTTCGCACATAATGTATAGTTTGGGGACCATTCAGGTTGTTTAGACATAGGGCATGCTTTTAACAATTCGGTGGCCGGTGGAGGGTATTTTCATCAGTTGTGAAAGAAACAGCTCATGTGGAGATCGTGATAAATGGCCCCTCGAATTCAAGAGACGAAAAAACGAAGAGAAATTCTTGCCATAAAAGTCTTTAAAATTTATTTTTTGGGAAAAATATGCGCCTATACAATTAAAGTTATTTAGCATTATGGGTATCAAGTATCAATTTATGTAAAAATTATATGATATTAAATGAGAATTATTTTTTAAGTATACTCTTTTTTGACACTTTTTTTTACATTATACTCCCAATGGATGGGGATCCCCGTTATTTTAATTGTGGGTTCCACCGTTTGATTGTGAGTAGAGTGTCAAATTTAGTGTCAAAGAAAGTGTACTTATAGCAAAACTCATTAAATGATAGATTCATTCAAATCTAACATTACATGATTTATTTTATTAAACTTATCAAGTAGCCACTTAGACTGGTGTTAGATAACAATGTTCATATAATTATTAAGTATTTTAAAACGAATAATGTTATTTAGTACCAATAAAAGTAAAATATTAGTTTTGGTTGTATTAGCCCTTGTTTGAGTCACATTCATGTCAAGAAAATGAATTTTTGAATAGTGTATTGATGAGAAATATATGGTTAAAATGTAAATAAAAGTTTTGGATTTCATGTAATATTATTTTATTAAAAAATGTATGGTTGAAGTGAGTCAAATTACTGTTGAAAAATGTATTTTGATGAAAAAATAGGACTCAAACAAATGTGACATTAGATTAAATGTATAATTAAATGAATCACTTAATTTCATATTTCATTGAATTTATTACTTAGTGTCATTTAGGCTAGTGGCGGCATTTGCCCTTGGTTACCACCGGATTTCGAAACTGTGTTACTGCTTGGTGGCAACAATAAAGGCGATCCATACATGAGCTGGTAAGAAACAAATTCGAGCTAATTTTTGTCCTTTCAAATATCAGCTTATTCTTTACCATTGACTTCAGAACCTTCGTTAGGGAACTCGAATAGTGGATGAATAAATTGTTAAAATCTACCACATTTGGTGAAATTTTAATCGCGATACGTAAACGTAGTATTAGTTCGTTATCATGCTCTTGGATCAAATATAGTGGGATGATGAATCTACTTCTAACACAGTTCACTTTTCCCGCAAGAGAGATAATCTTTAGAAAAAAACTCTCACCAAGTTAGAGCATGTGTCGATTGGGACTATGGAAACAATATCATGTTGGCTTTTGCCACTTCTCCAAAGTCGAAAACCGGGATAGAATTAAATAGCATCACTCTGTTTCATTATGAAAGCGAGAAGGGACCTTGTATGGTGTTAGAATTTGGGTGTGATCCAAATTCTTTGTTGAAAATAATTAGGAGATTTAATTTAAGTGCACATTAATTAGAATCTTATTTGGAATGTAATTGAGAAACTTTTGAGTATTTTATTTCATCTACAACTCTACTTTTAAAGTTTGAATTGTTCTCTATTAATACTAGATTCTTCTTCTAATTTTTGTGAGTTAGAAGTATTATTACTGAAATTGTATTTTTCTTTTCATTTAGAGTTGATTCTGCTACAGGGTGTGCTTCGACCCTATTTGGTAAATCTTGAATTCCTTGTGAAATTTTGGGAACCTTGTGTTTGGGTTCGGTATCATTTGTGGATATTGTGAAAGATGAAGAGTGTTTTTCGTGAGGTGGAAAAGTTTGGCTCTAGATGAAGAATTCAATCTATTTTGTCATAGTCTACGTTGTGGGCTGAGTAAATTTATATTTTAAATATATTTGTGTGTGACTTTCAACGAGGTGTTGACACAAAAAATAGTTTAAAGCAATGTTCAAGTTTGCTCACATTTTTCAAATAATAACTATTTACTGTAATTATTAAAAAGTGTAAAGTGTGATTAGACGACAATGTCAAGTGCAAGTTGACTAAATTGCCTAGGTCTAAGAAGTATAAAGTGTGATTAGACAATAAGGTCAAACTTCGAACCTAAGTGATCGTTTTGGAGTGTTGATAATTGTGCGGATCAAGAATTATTAAAATTAAAATACAAAAATTCCATTTAGAGAAATTCAATCCCTGTAATTGATTAGAGTGTAATGACGAAAGAATGATACTTTATCTTACAATGGCTCTAAAAACAAAAAAAAAAAACAAAAAAATATGGAGAAATGGTAGCCAAGTTTGAGTTAAACTTATCGAAATTTTTAGTACCAGCCATTTTTTTCCTAGTATAAATGAGGAATATGCTCTTGAATAACAAATTGACATGAATTCAGAATTATTAATTTGACCAAATCAGTACGAATTCTAAATTTGGACAATAAACATTGGATTATTCTGTGTATACAAAATAATCCTTACCAGAATGTTACCAGATAACTCATATGGAATGGGATCCATGTGAGTTAAATATTGGCAAAATATAAATCACCCATCCCGCCTATGTGAGTATTTTGACAACACTCTGGCAAATTTATTTTGTCATCTCTCATAAACATTACAAACTCAACCCCTATTACCTCTGTATTCAAAGTGATACAAAATGGAATAGGAGGAGGAGAACATTGAGAATCAACTTCGACTAAAATAAAAATCTCATATTTTGAAGTATTTTTAGTAGGGCTTCTATTTCTAGGATATTGCACCAAGAAAAAGTTCACAGGAGTACATAATCAGTCAACTGTTTCCATTAGAATAGAATGCTCCATTTCTGATTGAACAATGTCAGACGATTGATACTCTGCATGGAGAATCTTATGCTAAGGATTAGAGGTATCATCATTATTTATTATTGTTGCAAAAATCAAAGCACCGAAAATAGCACGAGTGAAAATAGACTCAAATTTTGCTCGTTTTTACCCTAGTACATGTCTAAAGCTTTCTATTTGACTATTTCTAAGTGTCTTCTCATGGTTGACAAATGAGATTTTATTTGTTAATGTTCCTTAGGTCTAGGGTTGGGAAAAAATCAATCCAAATCGATCAACCCAATTCAAACTGTTCAATTGGGTTTGATTCAAGTTGGAAAGTCAAATTTGCAGCCGAGTTAGATTAGATCTCGGATAATAACGGACAATGCAACCCAACTCGATAAATTTTAAAAATTAATACCTAAAACAGAAAAAACCAAATAGACATAATAGTGGACACAAGAGAAGGACTTAGAATGCATAAACGTTCATTTTTTATATACGCTGACCGACATGAATACTCTGCACAAATGCAAAGCTATTTGACAGTAAAATAAAAATTAAAAGCATGATGATGAAATGAATTAATACCAAAAAAATCGAGAAAACGCTTCATAATTTCAAACTTATTTATTCATTATTTTTCAAAAAGAATTCCTTAAATAGCACAAAGAAAAACGAAGATTTTCACATGGTCTCAAACTTTAAAAACTTATCTAAATTCAACAAAAAAATAATCGAATCCAATTTAAATTGGGCCCAAATCCAAACCGACTAACTTAACTCATATCGATCAAGCTTGATCAATTTTGAGTAGGTTGGGTATAAACACATAATTGGGTTGGGTTGGTTTGATTTTAGATCAAATCGACTATGTGGAGTTTGGGTTGGGTTGAGTAGAAAAAATCGACCCATCCCTACTTAGTTCCACTTGACAAATTTACCTAGACTTGGACATGGTTCGAGTTAGGTTGATTTTGAGCCCAACCTGGAAATCAAAACCGTCTTGATCAGTTTTGGTAAATTTCAATCCAAGCCAACCCGATCCAGCTTTTGAAATCGAAACGAATCAAAGTAAATCAGTTTGGGCTAGGTTGGTTTGGATAGTCGGTGTCCAAAGGTCCAAGCTAAAAAAAATGTGCTTTACCTATATCGAATTAAAAATTTTGTCTATATATATTAATATTGCTTGCAATGTGCGTATCAATAATATATAATGTAAATGATAAAATTTATATTTTCCCAAAATTATCCTATATATCCTATATTTTACCAACAATTATACTAAAATGAAAGCAAGGCTACAATCTATATTGAAGTTTACAACAACAAAAATATTCTCTCTCTTTTTTTTTTAATCTTTTGGAATTTGGAGTTTTGGTAAAAGAGCATAGGTATAAAAAAGTAAAAAAATGTGTCAACGAGTTGGATAGATTAATTGACATGTTGGTTGTTTAAACCACAATCAGCCCAATCCAACTTTTTAATGGTAAAAATTAACCGAATCAACCCGTTTTTGGTTCAACCCGACTCGATCGACCTGATTTGGTTTGGTCAGTTTTGTCGATTTTTTTGC
This sequence comes from Osmanthus fragrans, assembly GCA_019395295.1. NCBI lineage: Eukaryota > Viridiplantae > Streptophyta > Magnoliopsida > Lamiales > Oleaceae > Osmanthus > Osmanthus fragrans. The sequence goes on from CM033349.1 coordinate 10,133,566, forward strand.
CCACTTCTAGATTTACCCATTAAATTTTTGGACGGACAATACCATTTTTACACTCATTTAATTTATTACACTATTATTGATACTTGCTATGTCATCAACAAATAATTGGTTGAAAAAACTGCTTTTTTTTTTTCCTAAATTGTCCAATTGAACAATGCATGTGGCAATGTGAAAACCATAATGTACGCTAAGTCTCCGTTTGACTCCCATTTTTTGGAAATGAAAATGGGTAGAATAGTATTTTTTTTTTATTTATAAAATGAGTGTTTGAAAAAAAAAAAGGAAATTTTTTTGATTTACGTGTAATATTATTTTATGAAAAATTGTGTGGTTAAAAATAGGAGAGAAAAAAAATAAAATATAATGTAATTTCATTTCATTTAATGAGATTCAAACGGGGGCTAAGCATGATTATTTTTAGATATACATACATTCCCTAAGTATGATTGTTATTTTTTTTTTTTTTTTTAATTTAATCCATCGCTGAATAATTAACTAGAAAGGAAGATAATTTACATATCTATATAAATACTAGTTATATTTTCCCTTCTGAATCTTCATTTAGAAGTGAAAATAATGCATTAAGGGCGCATTTGGTAGTCAAGATTGGGCAGGATTGAACAAAAATGTTCAATATTTTAGCTTCATTATTTCCCTTCATCCTGTCCACTATTATCTAGTCCATCTTTACGTCACAAGTGAATCTTGAAATGTTTTTACTGTGGAAAAGATAGCCTAGAATTTCTTGGTTTGCTTTTTATCGCTCATTTTCTGGTTTGAGAACCTTGAGGCATACTCTTAGTAGGCATGAGTGAAAATTAGTACCTTAACTCTTGGATGTTCAGACCATTTCCTTGAATACTCTTTAAAAGGTCGTCTTGCTAAAAGTATCAAGATCTTTCATTTTTCGAGTTAATTTAATCAATGGTCACTGAATTTTGCTATAGGTCACTACTCGATCACCGAAATTTAAAATGTTACTCTTTGCTCATTGAATTTTACTATAGGTTATTACTTGCTCACTAAAATTTAAAAAATTATTCATTGCTGACCTAAATTTGAACAAAGTTACCCATCAATCGCCCATATCATTTTCATGAGTGTTATCTATTTCAAAGTTTAATAATCAACGAGTAACTTTATTCAAATATATGTTAGCAGTGAGTAACCTTCTAAATTTCGACAAGTCAATAATAACCTATAGAAAAGTTGATTGAGCAACGAGTAAATTTTTAAAAATCAAGGAGCAAGTAGTAACTTATAGTAAAATTCAGTGACATTCATTAAATTATCTCTCCATTTTTCTCATCTTGTTTTGTTTGGTATTTTAAATATCCTAGAAACTAGGATGGTTATAGCTTAAAAATCGAATATTAAAAAATCGGGATGAAACCTGGTAATTTTTCAGTTGCCTGAAAACGAAAAGAACTTTTCGTTGAGCCATTGAGCCTGGACATATCTCATGCTATGTTATGTATATTCTTCGGTTCAACCCCTGTTGGAACCTTGACCGATAAGGTGAATGCCCTGACTCGGTTTTAAAACATTGGTTTTTGTCATTAATCACCTTTCCAACCTCTTACGTGGATTTTGAGTCTCATTATAAATGTGTCCATGCAAGTTCCGAAGAAATGGAAGCTGGATCCGAGTTGGGAAGGGGAATCGAAACAACCACAACACCCTAACTACCTCATAAAGTTTCCTAGCAAATGGCGATCTGTTTCTTCTCAGCAGGACCCTGTAAGAACTGTAAGGATTATTGACCATTTCGTTATAGAATGAACACAAAAACCTGAAACGACATCAATTAACTGATCAACAATTCATTGATCAGTATTTTGATTTGTAACCATAGTGTAAGAAGTGATGTTCTTTAGAAGTAGTTAGGCAAAATGCAAAAAATTGGTATCAATTATAGTTTTATAGCGACAAAACACACTGCTTTCCAACCTGGATATCACTCAAACTTATTTCTTTTTCCTATTCTCTTATTTGCATCATACTGAGTCCAAGAAAAGTAAAATGCTGATATTCATGTTATTTTCTATTTACAGAACTTGATTATGATTCAGGAATCTCTTTATTGGTTTATTTATAGTACTTAAACCAACAGCCTGTCTCGGGTCTTCAGTTGATATTGTTGGCACTGTAGCATGTTTAGTTTGTAGTATTAGATCAAAATGGACAAGATTTCAAGTGTTCTTTGCTTCCTTAATATCGCATTACGGAAAACGACCTGACCAAAACTATGCAACTTAAAGGAACTTAATATTTTATAAAATGTGAAAGCAAAAGAAGCAATTCAAATAATAGCACCACAGGCCACAACAATAGACAAGTACACAGTACAAACTTCAATAAAAATCTCCTGTCATTTTTTCAATCATCTGTTATATTCCAGGAAATCATGAATAATCCTATATCACCTTATCAGACCAAAATTGCAGATTAAGGAAAAAATGATTATTGATTACTCGACTCAGTTTGCAGCTTACTATCAGCATTAATCAATAACCGGACTTTAAGCGAGCATGAACCACAAGGTAGAACAACGGATACTGGTAGTAGAGATTTTGGCGTTCGCAAAAAAAATTCACTCCCATTTTTCATCAATGGATATCCCATATCTGCCAACTCGGAAGAATCGATTATGAAGTAATCACCACATCTGCAGTCATACAAAAGCTCTAAAAGATCGCCAGCATCTTCGATTAACATATCCTCTAATCTGATATATTCAGCAGTTTGCAGAATGCTGCCTCAAAGATTGCAAATCATTATCGTAGAGTGCACGCAATTTTGAATCTCCGAGGATTTCCCAAGCCCTCTGTACCTCCAAAAACCTACTGCCCGACTCGTTTGCTTTTGATGTTTCGCATGTCATTTGCATTTTATCTGGATGGAAACTCAGAATGGCAGTTCGGTAGCATGTGCGAATTTCTTCAAAGCTAGCATCTTCCTTCACATCGAGGATCTCGTAATGAGTTTTGCAGGTTACATTTCCACTCTGGATCATGATTCAACACTGCACGTTTCAAAAGATTCACCAAATGTATATCAGACTACAAGTTTGGCTGCGCTTAATAGGTAAATAAGTAAGTTCTAAAAGAAATAATCCTTCTATTGATCAGGGGCGAATCCAGCATTAATGTTCAGTTAGAGCAGAAAGTTGACAATCAACAATAACGATCGTAATAGCTCGGTCTGACTGGTCGTTTATTAAAATTTGATTAAATAATATTAAAAATTATTAAATATATATGTAAATGCACTAAAACATAAAAATTATATACATATGAAAATATAGTTCAATACAACCCTATGCCAAAATATTAAAAAGTTATACGATGCACCCTACTCTGTTTTCCATATCAAGAAACTCCATTATTCCTCATCATCATAAACTCTGTTTTCAACAAGAAGAAAAAAAAAGTTTCTTATAAGATTGAACCATGTCACAGAAGTTGAATCAGTCATAAAAAATTAGCTAAACATAAGTTTAAGATTCTATTAGGTTATGATAAATCTAGGAAAAAATAGTCATCGAAATTATTTACCCAAAATAAATTATTTCTTAAAACTAAAAATCAAAGAAAAAGGATTACAAAAAAAAACTCCAATAGTCATTCAGATTGTTATCTAATTAAAAATCGCAAATTCAGAAATAAATGGATTATATGCCCATAATTTACTAAGATAATACAAGATTTTCCTACTTGAAACTGAGAAGTAAAATGAAATTTAAATACCGTAATTCAAATCCTTAATCCCATATAAAAAATTCACAGGATATGAATTTTGAAGCACCCACTAGTTCAAGTATCAAATTTCAATATTTAATGGAAAAAGAAAAGAGCAATTAAGAAACCTGTTGTAGAAATTGGTGGAGAGGTTTATGAAGGTCTGAAGGCCCACTTTCTGGTAGAGATTGGTAAAATCAATGGCAAAAGCATCATCTGGATTCACCCCACTCCACTCCGACGCCAGATGTTGCTTATACAGGCTGCAGCTCTGCTTCGACTGGAAAATTGGAAATATGGAATGGAAATTGGAAATTTGAAAGTAAGGATTAGGGTTTGCTCTCCTCTCCTCCTCCCCAATCGCCGGATGTTGGGGCTTGGATTGGGGGAAATGAAATTGGGTGGTGACTTATGAGGCTGGTGGCTGGACTTGGACGATTTGGGTCAGGCTTGCAAAATAAAAATTTAAAGGCCCGCAACATGCAACCCAACCCAACTCACAGTCACAAACCCACTCACGAGCCTTTCTTCTTCCTTCTTCCCTGAGTTTTCTCCCTCCCCTTTCTGGCGCTCAGTCATAGTCACATCTGAAACAGTATTTCTAGCGGATCCAGCTAGAGCGGCCGCTCTAGCTCGCCACTAGCTGGATCCGCCACTGCTATTGATCAAAGGTGGTAATAAATTATTTATGTGGACACTAATATAAGAGTATCTTCGAGAAAAAAAATAACTTTTTATTAATAGTAACTGTTTTGTAAGCTTAGCCAAACATGTTCCAAGAAAAACTAAATGCAAAGTTGTAGACCAAATAGGCAGAAAAACACATCAAATATTCATAAAAATCTATAATGCTTGGACTCGAGTACAGGTATCGAGTACGGGTATATATCTAAATGTTGGATCTTTTATTTTCTAAAATATTGGATACAAGAAACCCTGAGGGGTAGCTCAATTGGTCAAGACTTGAGTTTGCTCCTCAATGATCACCAATTCGAGTCACCTCAGAGCCACTGAGGTAAGTATTCGACTGTAAACTTCAAAACTCCGTGGGATTAATCTAGATGCGTGTAATCTGACCCAAACATTCACGGACATTAAAAAAAATGTTGGATACATGAACATGACTAAAAAGAGTTTATGTTTCGGACACGACTACGTGAGTACTTTTTTAAACTTCAATTTTTTTACTAACCTAAGATGTCATTTTGAAATTAATTATTCACAAAAAAGGAAATGAGTATTGAATAAGGAGTTAAGACGAATAAATAGAATTTTTTGGTTAGTTTTCAATTATGAAAAGTTAATTACTAAGTGTTATATAAAATAGAAAATACAGGACTTAGTTAATATTTGGACTTAGTGGAGCACTAAGTACCACTTTACAGACCTCATTTTCATTTTATACAAACAAAAGCTGGGAACCACTGATACAGAGAGCAAAAATGGAAAAGAAGAAAAGGGAAAAAAAAAAAAAAAAAGGGAAAATCTAGCGCCGCCGCCTTCCTTCACCCTCTTAACGGTGGCGCTAGATTTACAGAGAGCATATCAGGAAAAAAGAAATAGGAAAAAAGAAGAAAAAGAAATAAAAAGCAGCAGAATCGATGTTATGTTTCCCTTGCCGTGTCCCGTTGAAACTTGAAGAATCCGACGCATATCCTGTACCCGTACCCGTGTCGTGATACTCCGGCCATTTCTAAGAGTCCAAGCATCACAAATAAAAATAATTCCCAAATTCTACAATTTCCCCTTGTTTGGCTAATTTATAAAATTGTCAAATCGCTTTTTATCCACATATCTATCTATTTATAATTAAATCGTTTATAAACAACTATTAAACATACTTTAGTACAAACCAATAGTTCCTATGTATACCACCATCGATATTAGATTTTTCTTGCTGTTACGAATGACAATTTAACCCGCCTCATTACAATCTGACAGGGCCTCGCACTGAATGTGGCCTAAAAACCCGTCTCAACGGATTGGTGGGGCAGGGCGGGCATTGGGGGTCTCCCCGTGGTAGGTCGCGGGGCGGAGCGGTGAACCCGCGCAGTGAAAAAAATTTAAAAATAAAATTTTAATAAATGATTAGTTTTCAAGTATTGTTGAATATATTTCCAATTTTATAATATGTTTCTAATCCAACAATTATGTTATACAATTGTTAATTTAAAATCTTACATAACTAACAATTAGTTTATATAATTTATAAATTCCGTCATTCAATCTTTTTATTATAATTAAATTATATAATCTGAAATTTTGAATCATGATAGTTAGAAAAATCTTCTTTGCTTTTGAAAGATTTATACCAATTAATCAAAGCAAGTTAATTTCTTGATCGAAAAAACTAAAAAAACAATTTAAAATATATTATGGCATGACCTTTAAGTTTTGGGTTAAGCGTTGAATTTTGAATAATAACATAACTCGAATTTTAGAAAATATAAAAATTAATTAAACGGGGCAAATTCTCGCCCCGTCCTTGCTCCGATCCACCCCGCGCACAGTCTAAGGCGAGGAGGAGGTGCTCTGTCCCGACCCCGAACCCGCCTCATTGCCATCTCTACCTGCTGTTCTATACAAAGGACACATTTTTGAATCAGATTTCACAAAATCTTCATGTCCCGGTTCTACATCTACTAAGATTTATGTGTTATGTGCATCTTTGAATACTTTAACAATAATAACTAGAGGCTTAATTCATGAAAAAATATCTACTCTTTGGGCCCTAAAGAATGTACTTCTGTAATGTGATGACCAACATATAAGCATAATCATCACATTAAGCCACAAAATAGAAGAATAAAACAAAAGTTTACCGTGTTCGCAAATCCAATCCCAAAAGCCGCCCAATTATCATATTTTTTGGGTAGCCACTAGTTTTTCTCCTCATTTTAACTTGAACCATCAGAATTGAACGGGAAAGTCAGCTTGTTACCCAAATTAATGCGACTCTCAAGTTATTGATGAATGAGTAGGCAGCTTTAGTCTTCGTAAGTCACTCTGACTAAAGGGATTAAAAGATCAGTCTATAACAAAAATTTTGAAATTAAGATCCACAGTTCCAGTGAAACTGAAAACAAGCCAAAGAAACAACAGATCTCCTCAAAGTTGGCTTTCATTTAATTCCTTACAAAAGATAATTTCTAAAATCATACAATGGGCCAATATTGAATCAAGTTTGCAACTATTTGTAACCAATAGGCTAACTAACTACTAAGTTTTGTCGTGTTAAATAGAAGAAAAAGAAACTTTAAGATCCGTATAAGCACTCATATCATTTTCCCATATCAAGACATCTAAAATTTTTATCTTCTTTTGTTCTTATCATTTTAACATTTTCAATAGCTTTCGCAAAGTAACTCGTGGCTCCCACTTCTAATCTTGGCTTTCATTTTCCTTTTGATGGACCTAGTCAATCTAGACGAGGAGGTACGTGTCAAATATCGGCTTGGAATCATGCTAAGTTATATGCATTAGAGGAAACGAATCAAAGCATTACAATAAGCTATCATCAAACATTTTCATTTCAAAGGAATAAATAGCATCCATCAACGGGTAGCGGCAGTACCAAGCAGGCTCACAACACAATTATTATACCCAAGAAAAGTAAAACAATCTGTTATATTTTATACTTTTCATTGTTAAATAACTTTACACCATTTAGAATGACAGTGAAAGCACATAATTTTGCGCAGAAACAGACTGTCGGATAAGCAACCAAAACCCATAGTTCCTCGCAATTTTAACTTCATTTGAGATGCATGTATCAATAAGATGTGAAGAAACAACTGAAGTAACAATCCAATCCATAATAGTACTAGAAGCTTCCATCATTACAAAACGGTGTAGACTGACCAAAATTACCCCATCGATTATAGTAAATATATGCAATATCAATCCGCCAAATTATAATTGAGCCCAAACAAGTAAAAGGTCGGATAAAAAATTATTGGACATTCCTTTTGGAATGACCCTGGATAGTTCATATTTGATTAATTCTGATTTCCCAACACCTAAAACTTCTATGTCATAATCCAGATAGCCCAAGAAGAAAAAACTCAAAAAAGTTATAAACTTTTTAACAACTTAAAGGTGCCAAAGTTCTTAAATTTTCTACTAGCTTTTTATAGAATTGAAATTAGAGATGGAATAAAGGGTTGCCCACAAAACGTAGAACAAAATAAACAAAAATTAGAAGATCATTATGACTTCCACGGAAGCATAAATAGGGAAATCAAGAAAACTTTTCAATTGAATTTCAAAATTAAAAAAGAAAAAAAGAAGAATCCAACCTTCAATTAACCTTTTGCGTTTCGCCAGCCGATGGGACCGTGTTTTTTCTTTCTGAAATCGAGCAAAGATAGGTCACGTTTGTCTCTGGTTCTTCATTCTACATTAACATTACAAAATTAAGTCCGGTATTTTCTATTAAAAATTCGAATTATATGAAATTTTCTCTAAATCACTTTTAGTACTTGAGTCGTGTAAAGACTAGAGTGCATTTTAAAAGGTCAATTTTGTTATGAGGAGTAATTCAAAGTCTTATAAGTTGGTCTATGTTTTCATCATTATTCGATGTTGAATATTTATCCCATAACATGCCCCCACAAGGATGGTGGCTTGTTTGAGCATACCAATCTTGAAATTTGTGTACTCATTTTTTGAGTTTTAATCGGATCGAATCGCTCGTTGGAGTTTAATAGGCTCTGATACCATGTATGAGGGGTATGTTAAGGGATAAATATCCCACACCGAATAATGATGAAAACATAGACCAACTTATAAGATTTTGGGTTACTCTCTTAATAAGGTTGATCTTTTAAGATGGACCCTCCAAGTCTTAACATGATATCAAAGCGGGTTTCCCCCGTCCCCCAATATACCACTTCCGGGCCGTGCCAATACCAATGCCAGTGTTAATTCCCAGGTTTGGGGCGGTGTATCAGATCCCACATCGACTGTGCACTCATATATGAACCTGTTAATATAGTGAGAGCAATCTTCCTTAATTCAACCTGAGTTTTATTAAGTGAGTTAGGTCCAATATCTTGCAACAAGTCCCTTTCATTTCTTTATTGATAATCAAGTCTCCAAACTTTGATAGTCACATGCCATGCACAAGATGTCTTCTTTCAAGGGCTATTTTAGTCAATCAATTTTATTTCTTACACTACATTACCAAAATCTAATATTATCACTTACACTACATTACCCACTACACGTGCAACGCGCGTGCTCTCACTAGTCTCTATATAAATATCAAGAGGTAGCACAAACATTATTAACTTTGTTAAAAAATCTAAAAGTTGGAATTCACTTTTAATCTTTCATAGAAATAACAAAACAATCAAAAAATACTAATGCCTGACATGGCTTATGCTCGTCGATCGAGGTGGACGACCTAAAGCATGAAATGAATTTGATCAGTTCTGCATATTTAGTCATTAATTTAATTGTACAGAATCCATTCATATTATATTCCTTTTTTTTTTTAAAGTTTGAAATGCAATAGGTTTAAGTTCTAATAATATTTTTTTTATAACACGTTGGAAAAAAGAAGGATTATTTCATTTTTTCTTTTCTTTCCATTTGTTTTTAATTATTTTTAAGAAATAAAATTGATTGACTAAAATAGCCCTTGAAAGAAGACATCTTGTGCATGGCATGTGACTATCTAAGTTTGGAGCCTGATTATCAATAAAAAAAATGAAAGAGACTCAAGTACTATAAGTGATTTAGAGAAAATTTCATATAATTTGAATTTTTAATAAAAAATACCGGCCTTCATTTTGTAATGTAGAATGAGGAACCAGAGACAAACCTGGCCTATCTTTGCTCGATTTCATAAAAAAAAAAAAAAAAAACTCGGTCCCATCGACTGGCTCTCGCAAAACGCAAAAGGTTAATTGAAGATTGGATTCTTTTTTTTTTTTTCTTTTTTAATTTTGAAATTCAATTGAAAAGTTTTCTTGATTTCCCTATTTATGCTTCCGTGGAAGTCATAATGATCTTCTAATTTTTGTTTATTTTGTTCTACGTTTTGTGGGCAACCCTTTATTCCATCTCTAATTTCAATTCTATAAAAAGCTAGTAGAAAATTTAAGAACTTTGGCACCTTTAAGTTGTTAAAAAGTTTATAACTTTTTTGAGTTTTTTCTTCTTGAACTATCTAGACTATAGCATAGAAGTTTTAGGTGTTGGGAAATCATAATTAATCAAATATTAAAAATTTCGTGGTTGTGAAATTTGTTATAATGTGTATTCCAGGGTCATTCCAAAAGGAATGTCCAATCATTTTTTATCCGACCTTTTACTTGTTTGGGCTCAATTATAATTTGGCAGATTGATATTGCATACATTTACTATAATCGATGGGGTAATTTTGGTCAATCTACACCTTTTTGGAATGGTGGAAGTTTCTAGTACTATTATGGATTGGATTGTTACTTCAGTTGTTTCTTCACATTTTATTGATACATGCACCTCAAATGAAGTTAAAATTGCGAGGAATTGGGGGTTCTGGTTGCTTATCCGATAGTCTCTTTCTGCGCAAAATTATGTGCTTTCATTGTCATTCTAAATGGTGTAAAGTTATTTAACAATGAAAAGTATAAAATATAAGAGAAGAGTGTTTACTTTTCTTGGGTATAATAATTGTGTTGTGAGCCTGCTTGGTACTGTCGCTACCCGCTGATGGATGCTATTTATTCCTTTGAAATGAAAATGTTTTGATGATAGCTTATTGTAATGCTTTGATTCATTTCCTCTAATGCATATAACTTAGCATGAGTCCAAGCTGATATTTGACACGTACCTCTTCGTCTAGGTGACTAGTTCCATCAAAAGGAAAATGAAAGCCAAGATTAGAAGTGGGAGCCACGAGTTACTTTGCGAAAGCTATTGAAAATGTTAAAATGATAAGAACAAAAGAAGATAAAAATTTGAGATGTCTTGATATGGGAAAATGATATGCGTGCTTATACGGATCTTAAAGTTTCTTGTTCTTCTATTTAATACATGACAAAACTTAGTAGTTAGTTAGCCTATTGGTTACAAATTGTTGCAAACTTGATTCGATATTGGCCCATTGTATGATTTTAGAAATGATCTTTCTTAAGGAATTAAATGAAAGCCAACTTTGAGGAGATCTGTTGTTTCTTTGGCTTGTTTTCAGTTTCACTGGAGCTGTGGATCTTAATCTTACAGCTCCATCACAACAACAAAAACCTTTCGGTTCATCTTTAAATTTTAGAGCTCCACAATATTCACATAACATAGGGCAAGATAACACGTGATTTGTTTGGTATCGAAAACAAACCTTCATTTTTTGTAAATATTGATGGCATTAGCTCTGAATGAACACCAAGCTGATGGTTATTTGTCGAAAACTGGCTATCTATAATTGAGACCACATTACAACCTAAAAAAGATAAAACATGTCCATTTAAAAAAAATGTAAAACGTGCTTATAAATTCAATTTTGATGAAACAAATATATCAAATAAACTTATTTGGTCCAACATCATTGTTACCAACTTCATTACAACGAGGAGTACTGAATATGAATAATTGGAAAAAAAAACATAGATTTCAAAGGAAGCAAAGCATAAGCATTTAAGCTATAATTCAAAAAAAAAATACTCTAAAAACAAATGAAGTAAACGCAATGGAACAATCTAAATAAAAATTAAAAAGGAATTTATTTAATATAAGAAGATTATTTATAGTTCTTGTGTATCATTATCCGCTTCCCCATAATAATCCTTAGTACTTTCAAATAAATCGACAGAATCTTAATGGTTAGACGTATCTACATAACCAAAAAAAATCAAAACCAAAATAACAAAGTTCGGCATAAAAAATAGTACAAATAGGTGAAAAACTGTCCTCTCTAAATGAAATATTTGATTTTAGAAATTTCACATCTCTCTATGAAATGGTTTGACATGAAAATCTGTTAAGGATTAAGCAAAAAATATACACAACACAAATTGAACATGATAAAGTAATCATATTCATCTAAGTAACACATGATCTTTTCACTGCGAAAAACAATATGTAATTAATATAAACAGGTTAAATATTTTATAACATGCTTAATCATCTTCATTTTCACAATTAGTAAAAAGAGTACTTGAATGTGAATTGGTGACACCGACAGCTGTGAAATGTTCATTTTGCACAACCATTTCAAAAGTTAAAGCCACACAAGATGAAAGAAATAATATATCAATACTGTATAAAAAGAGTAAAATCTCTAGTGAAAATCTACGATTTTGTGTGTTAAAAATAATATAGTAGAATTTTTGATAAAGAAGTTCACTTTAAAAATAAATAAAGAAAAGAGAAAAAACATTTTCATTCAAAATACCTTTTCTGTGAGAATAAAGCAATGTTCTAAAAGGCGTAATGCGTTGCGATGCATCGAGGTCGAGAATCAAGAATCACAAATTTAAGCGTGTCAATGCGGAGAATAGGCGTCACAATGCGTTTCGTACTTTTAATATTATTTTAAGTTTAATAAATAGATTTTTATATTAAAAAAATAATTTTTTTATATAAAAATATATATACACATTTACTACAAAAAAAAGAAAAAAAAGTGTTCTAAAATGCGCCGCCTAGGCGCGCATTATCGCGCCTTCTCACGCCTTCTCGCGCCTAGGCGGCGCATTTTAGAACAAAAACGCATTTTCACCGCATATCACGAATTTGACGCGTTTTCACCGCGCGTCGCGCCTAGACGGCGCATTTTGGCGCATTTTAGAACACTGGAATAAAGTGTACAGAATAAATATTATAAATGTATTACTGAAGCATAATAGTTTATACACTTAGTTATCGAAATAAAAAAAGTCTACATAAATGAAAAAATTGACACAAGTCACAAGAGAAGGTGGAAATAGCATCTTTAAGAATGTGTTACTAATATGTTTTCTCTTATAGTTAGATATAGAGACCTTCCAATTGAACAAAACGTTGAGATTTTCTCTTTGGCGCCTGTATGTTGATATCCAATTTCGCACTGTCAATGTACCCATCTCTTCGTCTTTTATTTTTCTTAGATATTGAAGCCATTTTTCTAATTATATTCTAAATATACGTTCCCTCTGTAAATTGGATATGAATAAACACACATAAATTTAATATCATAGAAAAAATTCCAAGGAATTTTGACATACACGAAAACAAATAAAAAAAAACACACTAAATAAGTTCATTGGTATATTGAATTATTTTTCTTCATTGTGGCAGCATGAAGGAAACAACAAAGGTCCTATTTCAAGTTCATGTAGGCATTCGTTTTTGTACCTAAAGATAACTGATATGGTAATAAGAAACAATCCACTGTAACTGACCTTCAGCATCAAGGGAGGTTTACCTCTGACGACAAAATTGAAAACAAATCGTCACGTAGCATATTTTGTTTCAAAATCATTAAATATGATGCAATGAGCCAAACATTAGTCAGATCCCAACGTTAAGCATGTTGCATTGCAGGTAAGTAAACCCTTCCTTTGCCTCAATTCCAAAACCAATTTGCACAAATAAATTGACACTAAAATCAAACAAATTGCTACCAAAAAAAAGAAGAAGCTAATTTCACTTCCAAATACCTAAAAATAAAATAAAATAACAAATGGAAAACCTTAAAATAATAATAAATGTTATAATCCCGTCAAATATCATCCAATTTTCTCAAAATCCAGAAAACAAAACTCAATTTCTAAATCAAAAAAATAAAGCCATCACACACTAAACTCACATAGGACGAAGGACTCACGAAAGAAGGTTGGGAAGTAGGGGCGTCAAGAAGAGACGCCCACCGGAGTTCGAGTTTATTTAACTGTGCTTCAACCACTCTAATCTTATGATTAAATCATTTTTAAGTCTTCATAATTTATTCACTTGAACTTAATAGCCTAAAACAAACACATCTTGGGGAAAAATAATAATCTCTGATGTCTAAAATGATATCTTATGGATTCCATATTTATTTTACTAAATTTAAAGCCTTTGATTAAGAGGTCTTATTACATTGAATTACTTATAATCCTCACTTATAAGTTGTCTTCTAGGCTTCTACAAGATATTGTACTGCTGCAATAGCATACTTTTCTAAGATATGCTATACTTTTTATGCATCTGACTAATCATAAATCAGAAACTAACATCATAATTGATGTTGTCCCTGCAGGTGAATGGTGTAGCTCAACTGTTTCAACCATGAAGCACCTCAATCCTCTCTTAACCTGATGCTAGCCTTTCTCCATCTCAAGTCTTGGTGATTAAACATTTTTCAGCTCACGAATGTTAGAATACCAGAATGCACCACTATGTTTCACTATCTATCTCCCCTCTAATTCCCTACCTTCACCCTACAAAGTACAAGCAACCCCATTCCACCCTAAGCTTTATCCAAATCATATCTATCTGTCCATGTTTGATCTTCCAAATCATTTACTATGTTGTCTTTTCCTGAAATAATGGCCTACAAAGTTAGGTCTCCACAGCATCATGTGCTTTCCACGTGCCAGTCATCTCCAAAATCATACTTTTACAACGTAACTAAATGGTCAGAATGCACCACTATGCTTCACTATCTATCTCCCCTCTAATTCCCTACCTTCACCCTACAAAGTACAAGCAACCCCATTCCACCCTAAGCTTTATCCAAATCATATCTACCTGTCTATGCTTCATCTTCCAAATCTTTCACTATGTTGTTTTTTCCTGAAACAATGGCCTACAAAGTTATGTCTCCATAGCATCATGTTCTTTCCACGTGCCAGCCATCTCCAAAATCATATTTTTACAGCATAACTAAATGGTCTGTGTTTTACCTTCCAGATCCTTTATAATGTTTCACCAAATCACATAATGTCAATAAAAATACCAGAAAATATTCAAGCTTAAAGATAATATGGGATGTAAGCCTCAAGACCATTCCTTTCATTTCCTCGTTTAGAAAATCTATATGACAAATAAGAAGAAAAACTTTATGGCACAAGAGTCTTAACAGTTCCAAGACAAAAAATAAAGTAATAAGATTCAGTTCATGAGATAAGATACCATGTAACCGATAAAAGAAAAGGCAAAGCGTATGTGCATAGTTCTTAAGGGCCAGTGTAGGTGCGATGGCAAGTAAACCTGTGGTCGTCGAAATCTGCTGGCTGCGTATATAAAGGCAGCGAGGTGCCAGTGGTTGGGGAAGAAAGCCGAGTTCGTGGGGGCCGGTGTAGGTGTGACAGCGAGGTGCCGACGGATGGAGAAGAGATCCGAGTTCTTCGGAGCCGGCGTAGGTGTGACCACGACGACTGCTGTGCGGAGGAAAACCTTTGATTTTTTTCTTTCTACTACAATATCTCACAAACAGGACGATTCTAGAAACCAAAAGACAGCGCCAACGGTTAAGGAAGAAAGCCGAGCTCTTAGAGACCAGCGTAGGCGTTACGGCGAGGACTGCTGTGGGAAGGAAAACCCTTGATTTTTTTTCTCTCTACCAAGATCTCTCTCAGGACGGTTCTAGAAACCAAAAGACAGGACGATACTCCCAATGCCTTCCGACCAATATACCAATGGTTGAGCCGACCAGTAGCTTCTGAGCCGACCGAAATTCTTATGGTGGCTTAGTGGAAAAATCTGGCTTCTGAGGCAAGCAATTAAATGTGGCTTGTAGTCTCTCTTTTACCTATAGTGGCTTGCTAGTCTGAGCCATTGGAAAAATCTGGCTCCCGAGCCAACTAATGAATTGTGGCTTTTGAACAGTGCCATGACATCTCCTCTTTTAATTGTAGTTAGAAGATTAGATTAGATGTAAACCATATTAACATTTTTGAAAATTTATAATTAAGGTTATTAAATAAATAAAATCTGGTTTTCACACAACTGCTAAATTTTGATATTGGTGACACCCCAATTGACCATGGTAGAATAGTTGGATCTCTTAACTAGACAGAGATCATTATGCGTTCTCATAAATAGGACTGAACAAAAGTTTCGAATCGAACCGAATCGAGCGATTCTTTTGAAATTAAATATCCAAACGAGTACCCGAAACTAAAACAAAAAAATTTGGTTCGATTCTCGATTTTAGACTAAGAACCGAAGAACCGAACAAAAACCAAATCTTTTTAAATTTTTTATTTTTTTATATTATATAAATCAAATATAACTTTTTCTAAATAAATTAACAAATTATTTTCAATTAACAAATTAACAAATAGTTGGTAAGTATTAATAATACTTTAAAGTATTTTTATTTTTATAACTTCTAATTTATATTTCTTTATTTTATGTAGATTTAAATGTTTGAAGCAAATGAATTATTGATATGGAATGGATCACCAATATTTTAGTATATACTTTTTGATATTTATATACATTTGTAAATTAATCTTATTGTACAACTTGTTATTTATATGTTATTAAGTTGAACTACGTTAATTTGTAAAATTAATATTGAACGTGTTATTAATTATTTTTATTATAAATGTTAAAAAATTTAATAATGGTACGGAACCGAATGGAACCGGACCGAACCCGAAAGGGTCCATAATTATATCTAGACCCAACGGTTCCATTTACTGAATACCCGAAAATTTTTAGTTCGGTTCGGTTCTCTTCAGAACCAAATCGAATCGGACTATGTCCAGCCCTACTCACAAACGAATTAGACCGAACGAAAACCTAGCCGTAGTTTTTCATAATTGACTACTTTGAACTCCCACTAGAATCCCTAGATCAACTAGTAAACTAGCTACTGGAACAATCATATGTGTCGAAAATACTAAGGAGGTGAGAATTACATAAAATAGATGGAACTCGTCAGTCGATGACTCTATCTATAGCTCTCATAGTAAAGTTTTTGCAAAGATGAGTTAATAAATGAAGAATTCACTCTAATAAAATAGGTAAGAAGGTCGTATGGGTGGGAATTATCCCTTCCAATTATGTCACGTTAGGGTTTTACCATGCGAAGTCCCTTCAATTTACTAGCTTGAATCATAGACAATGTACCAAATATGCAGTTTCATAATGCACATCGACAATATGACATAAAAAAATACTAAAATATATAAGATCATATACATGTTCATATATGATCGGAATAATAGTAGACGCGTATATATGTACAATGAGAACAACTTTTAATGCTATACAATGTCTAATATTCTAGAAGTTTTGCTACTACTTGGAGACAAATGTTGCATGGAGTAGGTACTCGTGATACTTATAACATACATCTATCAATCTTGTCTTTTATTTTTGCGTTGCTTTTGTTGGTTGGCCAATGATTGCGGGATGTAGTAGACTAGAGAGAGGACCAGGGGTGGACATGTGAAGGGCCCAGTGGGTCATTTTTAACATTTTCAAAGTAGTCCTCAAAATATTTAGTCCATAATTTAAGTTTTGAACCCATAATTTTTATATAATTCTATTTCGCCCCCACTAAATCATGTTTTTGGTTTTGTCCCTGGAGAGGATCAACCATATTGGACTACCCACCTCCACCATGCTTAGACGTCAAATTGTTGCCTTCAAGTAGGTTGACTTAGTTATTTAAGAATCTATTGACTGTCAATAAAACTTATCTAATTGAATATTCAACTGGAAATATAGGATCTAATCTAAATTATTCGCTATAAACTAATGGAAATCTAGTGAGAGGGATGCTTTGCAACTTGCTAGTATTCATTTTCGCCTTTTGGTTTGGAGACAAGGCACTTTAACAAATGCAAGTTTAGACCTAAACCTACATGATTGTACGACCACTGGCACGGCATGTGCATGTAAATCTACATCTAGATCGGGGCTGAGAGTGAAATTGTCCTTTTAAAAAATAATTATTTTTTATTTTCAACATGGTGTTGTTGACACAAAACTAAAAACAGTTTTTTAGCAAAGTTTGGTTCGCTAACTTTTTTAAAATAAAAACAATTCATTGTAAATTTTAGTGTTCTAAAAAATATATAGTTTAGTTAGACGGAAATACAAAACTTCAAACTTGTACGAGTTTAAGAGGGCATCAGCGGCGAATCCAGCCTAAATGTTCAACTAGAGCGGAAGTTAACTTTTAGAAAACCTCACACGGCACAAGCTGGCATAGTTGAAAACCTCACACGGTACAAGCTGGCATCAAGCCATCATTCATCAAGCCATAACATACAGACAGTCACACACACTGCACGACACAACATTGCACAGTCACAACTCACAAGTGATTCAAAAATCACACGTCACAACACAGTAATCACAGACTCACAAGGCTCACAAGTCACAAGTGAATCGAATCAATCAACTGAAAAGTTATAACTGAAGTTAACGTTGAAGAGTGTGAAGACAGAGTCAAAGAAAGAAACCGAACTTACCGAAGTCGAAGTGGCGAAGTCCGAACACAGCTGCACGCAACCAAACAGCCATTCACACAATATTCACACAATCCATCTCTGCTCTCAACAAACACACACACACTCACTCACACACACACATCTCTAACCATATATACATACTTCTTCTTCCTCCTCAAATACATTCAAGGAAGAAATAAAAATTGAAAGATGAAGGAGTTTTGGACGACCATAGCTTCAATGATGGGGTTGTGGGCATTCTGCCAGACCATTCTACACACAATCTTCCCACAAGAACTCCAATTTTCCTTTCTTAAATTCTTCCACAAAATTTTTAACTCATTCACTTCATACTACTACTACGAAATTGTAGAAGTCGACGGTGTCAACACCAACGACCTTTACAACGCCGTACAGCTCTATCTCAGCAGCTCTGCCGCCATTTCCGCCAACCGCCTCAGCCTCAACCACGGCCTTAATTCCAGCTTCATCACCTTCGACCTCAAACAGCCATTCACAGAAGCCAGTGATGCGCCTCAATTAGTGAACTCCAAGTCTCCAACCAACGCCGATTTTTGCTTCTGCCTTCGAGGCTTCGACTGGAAGTCTAAAATTTGGGAGTAAGGGTTTGAGATTTGGGAAGAATCTCGGTCTCGTCTCTCCTCTCCTCCTCCTCCTCAACCATCGGCATGTGGTGTGGCCATGGGTCAGAATTGGGGAAAATTGGATTTGGAATTGGGTCACTTAACGATTTGGGCTGGACTGGACCCAAATGATTTAGGCCAAGTTTTTTTTTTAAAAACGGCCCAACACCAGAAACAATTCATCCTTCGTCTCCAACTTCCCAGCTCCAAAACCAGAACTAGTCTTCTTCTCCGATCTCTCTCCATCAGTCCATCCCACAGGAGCTCAAACTTTCGACGGATCCAGCTAGAGCGACTGCTCTAACTCGCCATTAGCTAGATCCGCCACTGGAGGGCATAGGTATAAAAAAAGTGTAAAGCCTTAGCCAATTTGGACTTAAACTTACCGTAGTTTTAGGTACTGTTTTCTTTTAATATATATGAGGAAGCATGCTCTTAGTAACAAATTGACGTGAATTTCGCATTATTAATTTGTTCAAATTCAGTACGAATTCTAAATTAGGATAGAAACGTTCATTTTTAAAACCCACATACGACAGTACTTAACAATAAACTTTAATAACTCGACCCTTGCTAGTTGCTACCTCTATATTCAAAGTGATACAAAATGGAACACGAGGAGAACATTGAGAATTGACTTTGATTCTCAGAAAAACCTCATCTTTTGAAGTATTTTTACTAGGGCTTCTATTTCTCGGATATTGCGAGAAGAAAGTTCACACGGGCAAGTATCTAATAACAAACTCACGGAGTTCCAGACTAGGGATGTCAACGAGTCGAGTCGAGTCAGCTCGCGAGTCGAAATTCAAGGCTCGAGCTTGGCTTGAGTAAAACGAATCGAGCTTTTTTCGTGCCCGAGCCAATCAAAAGCTTGTCCAAAAATTTTCGGGCAGGCTCGATTTTTTTGTTGTTGTTAGTGTTTCTTCCTTAAATGGTAGCCAGTTCGCTGCCTTTAAATAATTAAATCAATAACCTCTCCCAAATTCGCAACCTGTTGGCTTTGGACAACTCTCCAAGCTTTGAAACCAGGATGCAAGTAAATTAGCATTCCTCCACCATTTGAACTTGTAAAAGGAGAAGTGAACTTGTATGTTCCCCTGATGATCCACATAAAGCCATATGTTAGCATTTTTTTGGAACAATTCCATCACCAATTCTTCCTCTGAGTTTTCTATAGGCAATTAGTAATCCCTTAAATCAATCACGTCTCACAAATCCGCAACTGTAATCAGTTTACTATTTTCATTGGCGTCGAGCTTAGAATGCTCCATTTCTGGTTGAACAAGGCCATGCGGTTTATCCACTGCATTCACTTGTTTACAAAAAAGGGGCACAAAACTATGGAGAAGATTCTACTCCATGAGATGATTGATATGATATATTTATTTGTCGAAAATATTAAGAATTGCAAAATATTTAATTTTAAAGTTACTTTTTTGAAATTTGAATGTTGAAGAATTTGATTGGATTTGTTGACATTTGTCCCATATAGGAAACCTTGAGGAAAAATGATATTGCTACATGTACATTAAGATTTACAAAAGAAATAGAGGAAAATAAATTGGAAAATGTCGCTTGGCCCGGCTCAATGCTAGGGCCAAGTGATGGGGGGGGACAAATGCCCCTCCACCCCATTGGCTAAGGGGCCTGGCCCCCTAGCATGATTGAAATAAATTTTGGTTTATAAGATGGCAGTTTGGCCTTTGGATTTGGACCCCAAGGTATACCACTCTCTTTAGAAGGGAGGTGACCTAAATGGCTAAATCATATTGAGCTCAGTTCAAAAATCACATGTGTGCACATGTCGACTTTGCTCAGCATGATATGGCACGTGTACGAGCATGGGCTCGGGTCAGGTTTGAGTTCTGGATACTGAATGAATTACTTCCAATGGTATTTTATATACCAACCATTAGTTATTTTCGTAGAATTTTTCTGAATTAACCGACATTTGTTGGTGTAACCATTTTGATACTATTTTTTCGAGTACACAAATACGATATTGAGTTCATTGAAGCTTTTACTGATTGTTGTGTTGTTTTTCTAGAAGACGAAATTTGTTTTATCTAGAGAGATGATTGCAGACTAACTTTAAGTACTATAAAAGAGAGAAGAAAACTATTGTTAAATGCTAAATTCAATTATATTTCCAAATATTACTAGCTAAAATGCTTATGCTTGGATAAGGCTGTCATTATTTATCACTGTTGCGACTGTCAAAGTATTGAAAGTAACACTACTGGAAATAGAGAACCAAATTGTCCTATTTCTTCCACTTGTTTGAAACTCCAATAGAAAGTCTGACGTGAACCCGACCAAGAACAAATTTGGGAACTCACTAACAAGATGAATCCAATCTAAGAAAGCTAGAAATCACACTGCTCAAAGAGCAGCCCGACCCATTGTTCGACCTATACCAA
This sequence comes from Osmanthus fragrans, assembly GCA_019395295.1. Classification (NCBI taxonomy): domain Eukaryota; kingdom Viridiplantae; phylum Streptophyta; class Magnoliopsida; order Lamiales; family Oleaceae; genus Osmanthus; species Osmanthus fragrans. Next base: position 10,154,727 of record CM033349.1, read on the forward strand.
GAACTGAGATTTCACGCGTGAAATCCGACCTGTTAATTACCCGTAATAAGAACCGTGAAATGGGAACACCACAAAAGAATTGCGACACTTTTTGATAAGTTCAAAGTGTAAAATCTTTAAACTACCAAGAATAAAATAATAAATCTCTCAAGTTTTTATAAAATTCTCAATAATAATGTTCAAAGGTTCTATACAATGAAGAATAAAATTCTATTTATACTAAACTGGGGAAATATGAGAAAAATTGAATTTTAGAGTCCAAAATTAAGAAAGCTTGCCAAAAATAATGAATTCTAGTCAAATAGAAAGAAAATGCGAAAAAATAGGTTCTACCGGACGATCCTATCGGACGTCTGGTATGACGCGTCCAGATAGCCAGAAGGCTTCATCTGAATGTCCGGTTGGTCTTTGCCTGTCCGGATGGGCAAAACTTCGCTCCCGTCTTCAGCCAGTTTTATCACATTGATCCAAATCTTTTCGGTCTTCGACCCCAACATAAAACTTGGTCTTTGGTGCATCGTCTCCAACATGTTGTGCCCCGTAACTCGAACAAGCAATTGCACGACTTTTGTTGATTCCTTGAAGACCCGAATCCGGCTTAGATCTCTTTCGCTCATTCGCCAAACCTTCATGAGTTTGTAACGCAACCCGGATCATATCATCCCCTCTCTTCGAAAAGATTCGACCTCGAATCTGAACCTGTATCAAACGAAACAACATTAAAAATTTCAAAAATGTCAACGAACACCAACTTAACCCAAGGAACCAAGCCGTATCAATTGATCTCGCTCATAGTCATGTTATTGATATGTCCATCGATCATCCACCCAACATCGCCTGGATCAAACAACACACATCCTGAAAAACTCAATCGGTAATGCTGATACGTGTTATGTAGGATCACTTGTATCTCACAAAACTCAACACTAACACCAACAGATGAAAACACTAAATTGAACAAGAGTAGTGAGTTAGAACCACTTGCCAAATTGAAATGTAGGATGGAATTATTAGACATTATACTCACTCCTAACACATTCCATAAATCCAACCTAGGACAAGCAATAATATCAAAATAGGAATTCAAACACACTTGCCTACAACTCCCAATAATGCAATACAATTGCCTAGCACATGTAATTAACTCGATGTAGCACGCTAGAACTTCGTAATATAACAAGTGCATATCATAGACAAGCAAAAAAAAAAATTCATAAATGCATGGGACGGCCGACTTACTATCCCTATAGAGTCATGAAGAACATTTTCATGTACCCAAGTAAATAGTCCATGTGAAGACCTATTCCTACAATCTAGCTCATAGTCTAACCATAGAGATTTGATACGTTACCTCGACGTGATTACATCAATTTTCACTATTACTCACCAAATTCTCCGTATGCCTGCACCCAATGGATAGTCAATGTATGACGCCTCGCGAATTATCCCGCCATGTATCAAGTTCTTGAATTCCTACAAAGGAGAAATATCCAAATTAGGGGAGGGATTGTTAGCTCTTACTAAATCCCTCTCACGCTCAATTTTTCTTGTATACAAGCTCACCTTAGAATTTTCTCTCGCTTCTCTTTTTTGTGGCTCTACTCCTTGTTTCTCACTCTTAGCTACCTTACTTTCTTCTCTCATGCTCTCCTTTTTTCGCTCTTTATTTTTGTTCTCTCGCTCACTTTTCAGTTTTAATTGGTCCTCATGGACCTGCTGTGGCCTGTGGTGTCAAAGGAACAAGTGTAATAGTTTTTTCACCCTTCACAAAGTTGTACCTATTTGAAAATTCATCATACTCCACCCTCTTATCGTATTGCCATGGCCTACCCAACAAGAGATGTCCCGTATGCATTGGAACCACATCACATAACACCTCATCGCTATACTGCCCAATGCTAAAGTTCACTAATGCCCTCCTAGTAACCTAACATATCCACAACTATTAAGTCATTCTAATTTATAGGGTTGTGGATATCTCATGAAAGGTAAACACAACTCTTCTACAAGAGTCGTACTAACCACATTTGTACAACTCCCTACATCTATAATCAAACTGCACACATTATCCCTAATATGACACCTAGTGTGAAATAAATTCTCTCGTTGCTGCTCTTTACCATCTACCTTCATTTGCGTAGTAAGAGCACACATCACTACCAATGATTCTTCAACCGAGTACTCCATACAAATTTCACCCTTAGTATCCTCCAACCTAGACATACTGTCACTCTCACTCCCATCATTCGACTCAATCTCTCAATTCTCCCTAAGGATCATTACCCGTCGATTTGGACATTGTGAAGCAATATGCCCTGCACCCAAACACTTAAAACATCTAATATATCTCGACCTACCAGTTTGAGACTCGATATTTGGTTTATTTTTATTCACCTCATCTTTAACCTTAGACACCTCAACCTTTTCCCTAGTCATCACTCGATCACTCCTATCACCACCACTCCATTTGGGTTCTGCAGTAAGCCTAGCTACCCATTTTTTTCTAAGTTGTCTCTCCATCTTTATAGCTACATGCACTAAGTCATCCAATTCAACATAGTGTTGCAACTCCACTATGTTGGCGATGTCCATATTCAACCCATTCAGAAACCAAGCCATGGTAGCCTCCCGATCCTCCTCTATGTTCGCTCCAATCATTGTCACCTCCATTTTCTTATAGTAATCCTCCACACTCCTAGACTACTGAGAAAGAGTTTGTAATTTTTGATGAAAGTCCCGATAATAATGTCCCGGTACAAACCGCTTTCTTATACAAGCCTTCAACTCTTCCCACGTCTCAATCGGCATATCCAAGTTCCCCCTATGGCTAGTCATCAACTGATCCCACCAGATAATGGCGTAATCGGTGAACTCCACTACAACTAACTTCAATTTCTTCTCTTCCGAATAATTATGACAATCAAACACCATTTTCACATTCTTTTCCCAATCTAAATAAGCCTCAAGATCACTCATACCTTGGAAAGCTGAGATATTCAGTTTTATTCTTCCTAAATTTCTATCAACCCCTCAATCAAACATATCTCCTCTATTCCTCATTCGCCCCATATCACATTCCAAATAATAATCATCACTCTTTACACTCATCGCCTCGTATTCCTCATCAAGTTCAGCCATAATATTCCGCCCTCGCCTATCTCCTCTACCCCCGCGAGGAACCTTTCGGGGCGTCTCTCGCTGCTGACTATCAATCAAAGTTTTATACCTAACTACAACGCCACTAATACATTCAACTGCCACATCCAATTGATCAAACCTAAGATTTATTCATATTTCCATCTATGTATATAAATATATTTGCAACTACTAAAAAAATTCAGAAATTAATAAAAATAAAGAACGAAAAAGCAAAATAAGTTGCCTCACGTGTTTGCACTCATGTATCACTCGAATTTGACTTTTACCCGATATTGAGCCCACCGCTATTGTCTTTTACCGCTCGTCCTCCTTTCTCAATGGCTCGAGAAATAACTGATCTCAATAAAATGAATTGCAATTCCCGCAGCGACCACCACCACAAGTACAAGTTTTGGGTAATCAACACATTTTGCACGGACTAAAGTAATGGACTCAATTCAAGAAGAAAAATAAACTGACTCAAATTTCTTTTTTTTTTTTGCTTTGTTGTCTCTAAACGTTCAAGTAATATAGAGACTTTTGTTCATCTTTTTTTTTTTTTCTTTTTTTTTTAATGGAATTCAATAAACAACTAACCAATAAATTTAGAGGCAATTAACAATACAATGATATGAAAACAATGACTTAAAACTCAAAATAATAAAACTGGAATTTTTTTTTCTGAATAGTACGGATGAACAATATTTTTTTTTATTCAAACGAAAATTAAACAACAAAAATTTAAAGGATGGGTGACCTGAATTCTATAACCGTACTCTGATACCACCTGATGTGAACCCAACCAAGAACAAGTTTGGGAACCCACAAATAATATGAATCCAACCTAAGAAAATTAAAAATCATATCACGCAAAGAATAACCCTACCCGTTGTTCAACCCATACCAAGAATCGAGATTCCACGCGAGAAATTCGACCCGTTGATTACCCAAAACAAGAACCGTGAAGTAGAAACGTCACAAAAGGATTGCGACACATTTTGACAAGTTCGAAGTATAGATCTTTAAACCACAAAGAATGGAAGAATAAATCTCTCAAGTTTTTATAAAATTCTCAATAATAATGTTCAAAGGTTCCATATAAAGAAGAATAAAATCATATTTATACTAACTTAGAATTTTAGAGTCCAAAATTAAGAAGACTTGTAAAAAATAATGAATAATAGTCAAATAGAAAGAAAACGTGAAAAAATAGGTTCTACCGGACGATCCTACCGGATGTTCGGTATGGTGCGTCCGGATGGCCAAAAGGCTTTATCCGGACGTCTAGTAGGACGCGTCCGGTTGGCCTTTGCGCATCCGGATGGGTAGAACTTCGCTCCCGTTTTCGGCCAACTTTATCAAGTTGATCCAAATCTTGTTGGCCTTCAACCCCAATATGAAACTTAGTCTTTGGCGCGTCGGCTCCAACATGTTGCGTCTCGTAACTCAAACAAGCAATTGCACAACTTTTGTTTATTACTTGAAGACCCGAACCCGGTTTAAATCTCCTTTACTCATTCGCCAAAGTTTTGTGAGTTTGTGTTGCAACTCGGATCACATCAGAGTCAATGCTTAAAATAAGCTCCAAGAGACTCTTTATTTTAGGGTTCGTTTGGTTTGTATTTCAATTTTCAATTTTGAGTTCATTTTTAATTTTTCTATTTTGAAGGTCTGTTTTAAGTTTGTTAAATATGTGTTTGGTTTGTCATTTTTAAAAATTATTTCTCAACACAGAAAACTAGAAAACACATTTGATTTGAAATTTTGAAAAATTATTTTATAACATTCTATTTCATGATATTTGATTATTCAATGAAAATAGAACAATTTTATGTTAATATATTATGAAGTAATATATACATTTTAACAATTTTATTTGTTAGAATTTTATATTTTATATTTTTAAAATTTTATTTAAACATTTCGAGTGCATTTGATTTGTCTTTTTGAGGCCATTTTCAATTTTTAGTTTTAAAATTTTATTTAAAAAATGTGGTTTTAAAAACAAGGAAAATTTTTCAGCACAAAATTCAAAATGATTTTTTGACTTTAAAAAAAAAACGTAAAACAAAGAAAATGAACTTAAAAATTTCTCAAATTAAAATAATTAATAAAATCACACAAAACTTACTACAAATACAAATACAAATACTCATCTCCCTCTCCCTCTCTTTCTCTTCCTATGCTCCTTCAAAATGTCATAAAACTATTTTTAAAGTTTTTAAACCAAACGCGTTTTCTAATTTTTTTTGTTTTGAAAAACAATTTTTCAAATTGATAAATCAAACATTTTTTCTACAACTTTAAAATAATCTCTCAAAACAAGAAACATAAAATGAATTCAAAACTGAAAACGAGAAATGGAAACACAAATCAAACACACCCTCGTTCTTCATGTTTTGAGTGTTTTATGTTACAAGTTGATTCTTATTTTCAAAAATGTATTTTCAGAAAATACTAGAACAAATATGTTTTCAATATTTAGCAAAATTAAAAACTGCAAATCAAACACACTTAACTTTTTAAAATAGAGAATGAATTTAACTTTTCGAGTTTAAAAGGTCAAACTCTCTTTTCTTAACGACAATTATTGCATTCAAACCACATTTAAATTGATTAATCAATTGTCATGTCAAAAATTATGTTAAATAAAATATGAAAAAAATTAATAAATATTTCTTGAGAAACAAAATAGAGAACTTGTTGGAATGTGTAAAAATTCTAACTCTTTAAATTTAAAAATACTGCTCTTTATAAATAAAAAGTTTCTCGATAAACGGAAAGCACCCAATTTTTCAGAGTCGCGTATGTGAACATCCTTCATTTCAAATCAAAGTAACCAGGGGAATTGATCGACACACGATATTCGTGGAATCAAATGTGTAAACTTTTCAAATTGTTGAAGACTGAATATTGAATCGTCACAAAATGTTCGAAGCTTTTCAACTTGCGTACCAAACATTCAAAGTGTCCCTGTATCATTATGAGGATTCTCATTACACGATCGAAAGAAAAATGATAGTAATTTCAGCCTAAAACACGAGATTGATACCGGAGCAAAATGCCTGCTGTCAACACAAATCAGGCCCCGTCTGGCTCGACAAATGGATTTGCGATCTCGTCTGTTCCTTCAGTGGGGGAGACGAGCATCACAGCAGTCCCTCTACAAACCTGCAATAGAAGAAAAAACACAAATTTCTACATCATCACAATATTACTTCAACGCAACTTACTACTCATCACCATTCATATGCAATAAAATGGCTTGGACCAGCATAAAAACCGAGAACAGTTACCATTTCAGATGGATATTAATCCAAATAGGTAGATACCCATAACAAAATAAAGTTGTAGCAAAAAACTTAAGAACCGTTAAGCGATAAAATATGAAGATCACAAACTTTGACACCATTGTACAAGGCCACACGACTAATTTAACTGGATATTAGTGTCCATAAAATAAATGGACCTCACAATATCAGAGATCCAAGAACAGAAACCTCTGTGAGGACTCAATCATCTTCCAAATAATTCAACACGTCATAAAATGCTATCATAATTTGCAATAGTTGAACCAAAACTATAATGCAGTATGATGCAAAAAATGGTAATGCATATATGGTGATGAAACATACTATTAAGCCAAGACTCCGGGTCTGATCAGTAGTCTTCAGTGGGTCATCGGGGTCTACAGTTCATAACAAACACGAAGTAAGAAGGCATAAAAAAGTAACGGCATTTCTAGCATAACAATATGCAATACCAACTTCTATAGCAGGAAGATGCCAGGACAATTATCACAAGTACAATATAACTTTTAAAGAAGGAATAATGGTATTTTTGTTGAATAATATCATTTATATAAACAAAATATTGAAGCAGGCTTCCTTGATAATTTTCAAACAAAAGGCTTGAGAGTCATCAAATAGTAATTTGCACATTTGCAGCTTTTATTAGTTTACAATACAGAAGGCTCCCTACCCGTAATAAAAACATTTTTTCAGAAATAATGTGTCAACTCATTTGTCTGTAGCTGTTAAATTTTAAAGACGGAAATGGGCAACTAATGTATCATTTACAAGTCATATGCAACATGTGAGAGATGAAACCATTATTTGTAACAGCTCAATAAACAAAAATAGACAAAAGTTTAAGACTTCGTGCCATGGATGCAACAAAATAAACCACCACAGAGAATCTGGCGTCTATAAATGTTCATTCTAGCAGACACTAGTCACACTACCAAATCCACAAAATCTACCATTGTCATGATGGAAAGGAATACATTAGAAAAGGATAGAGATGTTTTGATCGGAAACTCAAAGTTATCAAAACGAACAAAAGAAGCTCTTTATGGAATATATATTATTGAGATTTGGTAAGATGAAAGAACCCCTTTAGATCAAAATAACCAATAGTTCAACAAAAAGCAAACATAATTAACTTGTGCTGTATGGCAAACCGAGATTGAATAACAAGTTTCAACAATGAAAATAATCTCATTTAACATACTATCTACAAGTATTCCATCGATTTCGGACTATAAAAGATTGAACACGTATTAATCACCTCTAAGAAACTCTGTTGCTTCATCCAACACAAGATTCAGCAATTGGTCATATCCTTTTAGCGTACCAGTCACTGAAAGGAAGAATCAAATGTTAACTTTCCTAAGTTATGCTAAAAAGAATCAATGCATCTGGATACCAAACGAAGAAACAAAATATATATCCATCATTATGGGAACTAGATATGATCTTTGTCACTTTGGCATATAGCATGATATGGATAATTGCATTGACATTTAGTGTGTCAAAACCTAACTATTTGGAGGCTTTCCTTGAAGCATGAGAGACAGAGGACTGAACAGATTACATGGAAAAGAATTTAAATTCACAGATAAACGGCCATAACGATATTAGTATTTATATAGGATGTCTTCAACACTAATAAATTAGAAATCTTCCCAAAACTCATCAAAAAGGTGACATGCCTCCATAATCCCAACTCATTAACATCCCCAATACATTTGATTTACCATTGTCGATTCTTACTATTTTCATTCCGACTCAGTTTTTTAACATCTTCCTACAACTCTATGGATGAATATGATATTGGCTAAAACATCAACCAAATCTAACAAAGAATACCTAGTAGCCAACTTAAAAACACGTTTATAATTTCCCTTTTTAACCATGGATTACGAATTAATTTAGTCATACTGCAACAAACTTGACCCTACAAGACTCGAGGTAAACTGCAAGCACAGATAGAATTAAATTCCTAGCATAAGAATTTTCCTTTTTACTCAAGAAAAAAATGGAAAGACAACAAAAAATGATTAAGAAAATAGTAATAAACTGCTGACAGTTGCTTACAAAAGATAAATATAATCATAAGCTACCGACCTTGTCTTCCACCAGTGAGCTTGACTTGGACACCCTTATCAACAAACTTTGCTAGATCCAACACTGTTTCTTTTCTTCCTGACTGTACAGAAGATTTAAAAGCATAAAAATTAAAACATTTGCTTAAAGATACAAACAGAACTGAAGTTACAAGACAGCTGAAATTCTCTACCATTCCCCTAATTTGTTACTCACTTATACCTCTCGAACACCTTAAACTGAAGTTTGCAACATCTAAAAACCTCTCCTGTGATGCAAATACAAGCAACGAGAGACTACTTCTTTTTTTTCTTTATTTATAAAATTTCCATTTGAGACATTATAATTAATTTAGTTCTTATTAATCACGTTGAAATTACAACCATAAAATAAAGAAAAAAAAAATCAATACGTTTGCTCTTCAAATCCAAGGTATTATCTAAATACCATTATACCTGTAAATGTGAAGAAAAAAAAAAGTGTATGTTGTGTGTGCCTGAGAGAGAGTACGATACCATGTAGGCAGATCAATGGACTGTAAAAAAGGCCAAAAGATCTGAGCTAGTAAGCGAAAAAGTAAACCTGGAGACAAAAGAATTTCTGTAAATTCAGTGTGCTTCGAGCATAATATTACAAATTTGCTAAAAATTTTGAGAGGCTTACGATCTTAAATGGGACTACAAAGGGATAGCAGAAAAGAGATTATTGCCCTAATTTTCTCTCGGCTATCGCTTTTGGCTGGATTTGAGAATGCGCTCCTGTTCAAGATAAAGATAATTTTAATTCAATCACTTGAACATCTTTTAAAAATTACTTGTTATTTATTTATAAGTTACTATTTTTTAAAAAATTTTCATTACTTACTAAACTTTACTATAGGTAACATTGTCATGGGAATGTCAATGGGACTGGTTCGAAATGGGGCACCTTCACCCCGCTCCATCTCACTCTAACCTCGCCCGCCCCACCTTAGACGGGACAGAACGCGAGACGAGAATTTACCCCGTTTAATTTTTTTTATTTTTAAATTCGAGTTATGTTATTATTTAAAATTCAATCCTTAACCCAAAATCTAAAAGTCATTCCATATATTATAAATTTTTTTTTAATTTTTTTTATCAAGATATTAACTTACTTTGATTAATAGGTATAAATCTTTCAAAAGTAAAAAATATTTATTTAACTATCATAATTCAGAATTTCAGATTATATAATTTAATTATAATAAAAAAATTGAACGATCGAATTTATAAATTATATAAACAATTATTAGTTATGTAAAATTTTAAATTGATAATTGTATAATATAAATATTGGATTAGAAACATGTTATAAAATTGTAAATAAAACTAACTATTTATTAAAATTCAATTTTTAATTTTTTTTTTTCACAGGACAGGATTGGGGTGGGGCATCCTAGCCCTGCCACGTGGCGACCCCCGACATTCCACGTCGTCCTGCCAACCTGTCGGGATGGGGCCTCGTCGGATCAAGACAGACAAGTTAAATTGTCATCCTAAACACTGATGAAAATGATATGGATAATTGATAAATAACTTTGTTCACATTTGGGTGAATAATGAACAATATTTTAAATTTTGATAAGCAAATAGTAACATATTACTTATAGAAAAATTTAGTGAGTAAAGAATAATTTTTTTAAAATTTTGATGAACAAATGGTAACTATAATAAATTTTAGAGACCTTCGATTGAATTGACTCGTTCAGGATGCAATATCATATTTGCCTGCAGAAAAATGTAAACTTACCTTTCATCGTGGGAAATTTGCAATTTTCATCCTTCACCTTTGTGAAACCCTTCATCTTTTTTTTTTTTTTTAGCAAAATATATTCCAACATTTAAATTATTTAGCAAAACTCATCTTTCCTCCATTTTGTTCATTAAATGAAGAATTTACCCATTTTTTAAAAATAAACAAAAATAAAATAAATCAATAAAAAATAAGAAGAAACTGTAAATGGAATCTCGTTACTTTTTTTTTTTTTAAAAAAGTATAAATAAAATACACTTAAAACAATTAAATGTATATTAACACATAAAAAATTAGAAAAACAAAAAATGCAAATTTTCCTTTTATCTTTAAAATTGGGGGTTTTGGACATCCACCAAGTATAATATTTAGTGGTTGTATGAAAGTGATTTTTTGAGAGTGACAATAAGAAAAGTTATGGAAAAATGTGAAAAATTGATTTTTTTTTTTTTTTTTTTTTTTTTTTGAAAAAAAAAAAATGAGTGCTTGGAAATAAGTGTGAGGGAAAAATAATTTTCCAAAAAATCACTTTCTGATAAGAGCTTACTAAAAATTACTTTTTTTTTTTTTTTTTTTTTTTTTACTTTGATCAATAAAAAAAATTAACTCATTAAATAATTTTAGAAAATTGAAAAATGCAAATTTTCCTTTTATCTTTAAAATTGGGAGGTTTTGGACATCCAACACGTATAATATTTGTATTATGCTACTTGTACATAAAATATGGTACATAATTGATTACATAAAATGATGTGGAAGGAAAAAATTGGATTAAAAAGTTGACTGTATTTTAAATTGACAAATTATAAAGTGACATGTGGCATTATGTAAAGTTTAATGTACATATAACAATGTCTATAATATTTAGTACTTGAAAATAAGTGTAAGGGAAAAATAATTTTCATAAAATCACTTTCAAATAAGAGCTTACTAAAATTACTTATTATTACTATTTTGTTTTTTACTTTGATCAAGAAAAAAAAAATCACTCATTAAACATTTTCATCTTATCCAAACATGCTCCATCAATGTGCTTTGGGTATACTTATGTTTTAAAACATATTTGAATAAAGCACATTCTTCTACTTTTAAGTAAAAGTATTACTTATTTCAAAAATTTGTCTTTAATAATCAAATTTTAATTCTTATTTTTGAATTCTCCCTCAGCTTTGAGTAGGTCTTTAGAATGGCATTTGATATTTGTATATGACTATCATTAAACAATTTTAATTAATATTAGGAAAAAGGTATGTGACAAGTGATCAAATTTGAAACCAAATTAGAGTAATAATTTAATGCCTTCGAAAACTTTTCCTTCAACACCTTAAGAACATGATTTTACGTTACAAAACAATTTCCTTGGCCATGCAATGTTTTTCTTTCACACAATTTGAATAACTTCCCAACCTATGGGTTTATTTTTTTTTCCCACTCACTGTATGTGTAGAAAAATTTCATTTATTTCGGCGAGCTTTCAATTGTAATACATGAGCTGATGAGCATGTTTGAAATATGACGAGTCTTTGTTCGGTATATGACCCAATGGCACATTCATAAGGTGTATTTCCAAAGGAGCCCCAAATGGATTATTGGGCATGATTTTGAGTATATAAAGCGAATTGTACCTCTTCATGAGCTATAGTTTTGTGATATACTTGTTAAATCTCCATGCATTAATTGGTATCAAGTCCCATATTTGTGTCAATGTTGGAACAATTTTATTGAGTGGATATATAACGTAGAAGTATGATTGAAACGAGTGTGGATCTATCCTTGCTATTTGAGTATGGCCCAATAGCACTTTTTGGAGAATGTGTAGTTAAGAAGTATTTTTTTTTTTTTGAATTTACGTGAAAAATATTTTATCATGAGAAATATGAGAAAAAAGTTTTGAAAAGAATGATTACCAAACAATGACATAATAGCGTGGAAACCCAAAACTATCCAAGAGTAAATAGTGTAAAGTTGTATTTGTATCACTACAATCACTCAATTTTCATTCCGTTACAACAATAGTAACTCATTAAACCACGGTTAGTAATATTAATGGAAAAATATCAGCATTACATTTATTGGTATTATAATGGTATAGTTATACATGTACTAAAAAGTTTATTTTCAAAGTGCAAAAGTGTAAACAAAAAAAGGAAAAAAGAAAAATACATAATTAAAGTTGAGTGACCGAATTGAAATTTTATTGTAAGTTTAGTGACTAAAATGAAATTAACCCCTTCCCTTTTCTTTATAAAAAAGTTGAACCCCAACTTTGAGGGTCTTACATTATCTCTGTCTTGAAGTATCGTAAGTGAGGTAAATAGCAGGATTATACCTTCAAAAATATAGGATAAAAGACTACTTATATATTTGTACTTATCCAAAAATCAAATTCATATTTTAGAATTCTAACTCCTTGACGCGGCTACCTCAGGTGGTGTACTGCTGAAGTTTGGAAAATTTCTTGCTTTTCGAAAAACAATTCCCGCGTTGAAAACGTACCGAGGACTCTTGCGCGTTTCGTTTAAGCTTTCTCATTGGATTAGGGCTTTTATAACTCCATTCTCTTTCTCTTTTTCTCTCTCAACAACCGCTGGTAAGCAGATCTTCTCTCTAAATCCCCTTTTCACACACACGCATTCATACATAGAATGAATTAGCTGATGAATTCCGAACAATTACTCAAGTTTGACTCAGAATTTGTGAATTAGAATGTGCAAAAAATTAAAATGCATTCGATGTTTGCACTAAAGCATGAATTACTATAAGAAGCAATTCTTTTAGTCCGTGATGTAATGGTTATGTTTTAGCAAACAATTATTTAGGCTTTTCTTTTGAACCCTTGGTTTACTGAAGTTCAGATAATTTGCATTTTCTTGACATAAGTTTAAATTTTCTCGCTTCTATAGTATGCTCGACTTTCGACTGCTAATACTGGCTTTGTCTGGGTAAGAAATCGTTTATGGCATTTTTTTCTTATTTGTTTGTATGGGTCTTTAAGCATTGGGATTTACTCAGTTGTGTGTATGTGATTTTGTACTTAGAAATACAGTTCATAGATTTGCATACTATATAATCTAACTTGCCATTTACTGCCTGTGAAAATGAGTAGGCAATTTTTTAGGTGAACAGGCATAACTTGTGGGCAAAATTCCAAACTCTGCAGGAAATGTATAAAATGAAAAAGAGGATCTTTTTGGAAATTAAAGAAAGTGAAAACCATAAGGAAGAATTGTGAAAAAAATTTAACTTAAAAAAATAAAAAATATTAAACCTACTGAGCTTCTATAACACTTCATACAAGAAGAATTATGAAATCTTAATGAAATAGGTTGTTAAATCAGCAGACGTGTATATATATATATATATATATATATATATATATATCACTGTCATGGGCAAGAAGCCAAGAACTCGGTCAAATTCAAAGAAACGTCACTAGGATCATGTTCAAGCTTGTTTGGAGTTTCAATGGATTTTTGTTAAGAAGCTTTACATCCTTTTAAGTACTGGTTAATAGGACAGATTCTGAAGAATTAATTTTGTAGTGTTTTGTGATCGAAGGTAAAAAACCTATCTTTCTAAAATCAACCTATTTTCGGAATGTAGACATTTGGATGTTTTACATGTTCATGTGTATAAGTGACTAATTCTTCGTGCATTTTGCTGCTCTGCGTGTGTGAATGCTCTGGTGTTCAAAAGAGGTACTTAGATAATGGCCTTGTTGACAGCTTTTCAAAAAGTTATCCTGAGGATGCTATTATGATACTGATTTATTATTATTTTGCCACTAGAACTCACTCGTTGCATTTGTAATAACTTTTGAGTGATGGAAGGCAGCCTGCAAAAGTCTCCACAGTTAAAGCATCCTACTGATAGTCCTGATGCTAAGTTTGTATCTGGCCTTAGCACCATACTGGTTGCCACAATTCAGGAAGCAAAAGATAGGATTTCACAGATAGAGTACATATTCTGCAGCCAACTCTTTCCAAATTTTCAGGCAAAATCTAAAAGCTGGCAGAAAGTGTATTTGGAAGCAAGGGAAGCTGCAGATGCATGGAAAGAGAAGGAAAAAGATCTGTTACTCCAGATTAAAAAGCTTGAGTTTGAAAAAGAGCAAGTTCTCGAAGAATATCAGTCTCTGAAGATGCAGAAGGAAAACTTTACATGTATAGAAAACGTATCCCCCAGTTGTGTCCACAAGCTCCAAGAAGAATTGAAGCGTAAAACTGATGATGTAAGTGAGGGGAGAGAAGTGCAACAGAATTTGCAGAAGCTTCTTGACTCAAAAACTTCCCTCATTCTCAGTCACGAAAATACAAGGAAAGAGCTTGAAGAGAAAAATCTCCTGCTCCTGGAAAAGAAAAAATATGTGGAGGTTGAAGCTGAGAAATTGCGGTTAGAGCTGATGATGAAGTCTAAAGAAGTTGATGAGGTAATGGAATTGCAGAACAAGCTTCTCCAAATAAATCAATCAAAAGCCTCTCTGATAGTGCATAAAGAAATGCAACTAAAGGAGCAAGAAGAGAAGGCAAATGGACTCATTTCCAAACTCCAAAGTATGGACAAAAAGGTTGATGAGCTTCAGCAGGGACATAGAGAAAAAACTGAGGAAGTGGTAAAGGGGAGGGAGTTGCAAGGCAATCTACTTAAAAAAATTGAAATTCAAGCCTTAGAAATTATGAATCATGAACTGCTGTTGAATAAGCACGAGAAGGACAAAAGGCTGTTCACAGTCCAAATAGAGAGTTTGGCAAACCGTGTTGATGAGCTACAGAAAGAACTCGAGACAAAAGAAAATGAAGTGAAGGAGGAAAGAAATGTCCAAGAACAACTTAGCCAGCAGATTAACTCCTATACTCTGGAAAAGTTGAAGAGAGAACAGGAATTGGAAGAGTTCGAGAAGGAAAAGAAACAGCTTCTGGCCAAAAAGAAAGAGTCAGAGGACAAAATTGATAAACTCCAACAAAATCCGCATGAGAGAAGTAAGGAGTCTTCTGAGGGGATGGACTTGCATGCGAAGTTACTGCAACAAATTGAAGTGAAGGATTTGGAATTACAGTCTGAAAAGAAGAAAAGGCGCGAAGTTGTTGCTGCTTATAAGAAGCTGAAATCTCAATACAACTTTCTGTGCAGAAAATGTGGTCTCACTCCAGAAAATATGCTTCCTCTCCACAAATTAGGAGATGAAAGTGAAATTTTGAGGCATAATCATAGCCCTGGAACTTCTCATGGTAATTTTTGCATTTTTGGTATGACAAACTTCTAGTATATCAAATTCTGTCCGTGAGATTTCAATTGAACTGCCTGAAAAATATGGTTCTCTTATCCCACTTTTGTTGAACATATAGTTGATCACAATTAGATGAATACTGCTATTCTGTTCTTCATAGTAGCAGAATATTTTAGGTCAAAAATGTCTTGGAATCTGCTTTCTTTATCAGTGTTTAAAATGCTCTTACCCTCGGTACAATATTTCTATCATTACAGATGCTGGAAATAAAGTTTTAAAACCCGTTGGCCTTGTTAATGAAGTGATGAAACAGAACGGTGACCAAGAATTATTGGAGGATGACAAAGGAGTTGTACACATTCAAAGGTCAAACTCTGTTTCACCTTCGACTTCAAGTGTTGCCATTGCACAGAAACGTCAAAACAGTGCAAAATCTTCTCCCCCAGCCGGTACAAAACGTCCTGTTTCTTATTGGAGGGATACCAGGTCCCATCAGAGCCGAGTTGGACCTGATCTCCATGATGATTTTCTTGACACCCCTTTGGAGAATCTGAGAGGAAACTTCGGGAAGGTTGTAAAGGAGAAAACTAATGATCTTCCTATGCCGGTCCCAGAGAATATGAACTTCGACAACTCAGATGATGAGACAGAGGACATGAACATTGATCGTGGTCTGCAAAAGCAACAAATGTCACCTCCAAAGGCTGGGACATCGGGTTTCAAGTACATGGAACCAGTAAGAAAGAAATCTGAAAGGGAAAGTCTGAAGGGTATAGAATGCAAGCAATGCAGAAAGTTCTATGATGCTGTTCTTCCTAACGAGGGTAAATATTCTGATGGGAATAAGCAAATACGCTGCGAACATCATGATGGAGTTTCTAGGCATCGATATAGGTATGCTCCTCCTTCAACTCCCGAAGGATTTTGGAATATTGGATTTGAATCTGAAATGTAAGTTCCTGAATATTTGATTTCAGATTAACTTTAATTACTAGGAATAATAAATTCATCTTACCTGCTTACTATTTAAAGGGTATAAAACAAGGTCAGGTCAAATTGGAATCAACATCACTACTTCACAAGCTTGAAGATCCGTATAGTATGCTACAAAGATTAATGTAGTATTGAGTTTTATTCTCGTATTCTTTTAGATATACTAAGAAGCATCAGACACATTCCTCATGTTGTTAAGTGTTTTAACTTGAATACCTGGTGCAATAGGATATTCAAATGTATTCTACTCATTCTAAAACCTTATACTGATCATTAGTTGATCAGGTCTCAAGGGGCTTGTAGAGTATAGATTTGGCTCTCTATTGTTACGAAAGGAACGTCAATAAAATAAAAGGGTACGTTTATTTGTACCAAAAAGAGAGAAATATAGGAAGGACAATCAGCATATCCTTTCTGATCACTTTTCCCCCCTTAATATTTTGACTAAAGGTTTTTTGAGGTTATAGTTTGCATAATAGAATTGTATCTAAGATTTCGATTTCAGTATCTCCACGAAGCAATGAATTTCTTTCTTGAAAAGGCTTTCTATGCATATGCATTCAAAAGGTATTTGTACACAAAATCTCTTTTGACTCCTATATTTTGTAAAATTAAGCTCCTGTTTGATGACCATTAAAATGAATATTTTGGGGGAAAGTGATTATTTGGAGAATGTGTGGTTAAAAAGTGGAAATTCTTTTGAGTTTAAGTGCAAAATATTTTATAATGCAAATGTGTGATTAAAAATGAGTTTGGAAAAAAAAAAGTTTTGTTATAATAGTTATCAAACAAGGGCTAAATCTTTAGTTTGCATCAATGTTTAGTGATAAATGACAGATTTATTTATTTGGGGGGGGGGGGGGGGGGGGGGGGGGGCCTAATTCTTATGTGTTATATCATAGACATATGCTTGGGGCTTTGAGTATGGAGATAACAAATTCATGTTAAGAACAGAATGTGAAATTGTTGGGTTTGATAATCGCTTATTTTTATTTGCATTCATTTACACGATATTGAAAATATAACTAACATATAGAGGTTTATGCTACTCATCTTAATGAGATTAATCTTTTTAAAAAGAAATTTAAGAGTCATTATGATATTAGAATCCATAAAGTTTAAAGGCTTGTTTGATACTAATTAAAATTTGATTTTAATTTAAGTCAAAGTCAAACAATCAATATCAATCACATCTTTCATGGGTTTCACAACTTTTCAATCACACATTTCAAAAACTTCCATCACAATCTACTAAAAAATCTAATTTTAATCTCCATAAAAAAAGCAATTCAGTCCGTCTAAAGTAGAAATGAGTAATTAAATTTCAAAATTAGATTGGTTAGATTCTAAATTATGACGAAAACGATGTTTTGCTCCCATTTGAGGTAGAACTTGGGTAGGGGTGGAAATGGGTAGAGGCCCCTCCAAGCATGACCCGCCTAGATGTTCGACCGTTTCAGAAAATGTGATGTTTGGGCATTTTAATAAGAGGAAATTACATTGGGTGTCAATTTCCTTGTATGAAATTACAAAAATGTCATTTTTTTGGGCCATATCAAGAATGTCTCTTTTTGACATTTTTACCCTTGTAAAGAAATTAATTCTCCAACAGGTACACCATTAAATGAGACTGACATGGGCTTGAAAATTGTACAAAAGTACTGTACGGATCAGACAAACTGCTGTACGACTGTCAGAAAATGTTCGTTGCTACAGTAATTCTCGACAGATGGGTAAATCTCGACAGATGAAATGTCGTTCTCGACAGATGAAATGTCGTTCTCGACAGATAAAATGTCGTTCCCCGACAGTTTACCTCAATAATTCTCGACAGATGAGTGTATAAAATTAGATAAAATTTGACTTGTCAATCAGATGGGTGCATAAAATCAATCAACATTACAATTAAATAATAATTTTAATTGTTTATGTATATTATTTGTTTAATTGTTTATTTAAAAAGTAAAGAGACAGTTAAATTAAATATGAAATAAGTAATTAAAATAATTCATTAAAATAAATAAATTAAATATTAAGTATACATAAACAATTAAAATAATTGATGGCATATTTAAATAAAAACGAAATTAAATATTAGATAAATAATTAAAATAAGTAATTTAAGAAAATAATTAAATAAAATAATGAAATATTAAGAAAATAATATACGTAAACAATTAAAATAATTAATGAAATATTTAAAAAAATTCAATTAAATATTGAATACACAATTAAAATAAGTAATTAATATAAATAACTAATTAAATATTAAGTAAAAATAATATACGTAAATAATTAAAATAATTAATGAAATTAAATATTACATAAGCAATTTAAATAAATTATTAATTAAACATTAAATAAATAATATACGTAAACAATTAAAATAATTAATGAAATATTTAAATAAATGGTGAATTAAATAATAAATAAACAATTAAAATAAGTAATTAGTGGAGTTAACATGTCAATTTATTTTATTTTATTTTTATTAACAAAATTCATATTAGACAATATAATATACATATATCTAATGTTTATAATATAAAAATTAAATCATCACATCAATACATTAATGATAATGAAAGGTAGCATTAATGTGCATTAAATGCTCCTAGAATTGTGTGTAAGGATAATATGGACCATTCACATCCAAAAAATGACATTTTTGATAAAATCAAGTGCCAATGAAAATTTTTGGTGCATTTTCAAAAAAAGTGACATTTTTGAAAATTCCCCTTTTTATAATTGTATTCACAACTCGGAAATTTTGGCTCTATACCTATCCGCGATGCATTTAATTTAGAGGAAGTTACACCACAACCTACTTTAAAATTCCGTATTCTAAAATCAGGGTAAATGCTTCATTGTTCAAAAATTAGATATTAGATATTTGATATTTAAATATTAAAATATAATATATATATATATATATATATATACAAATTTCATCCAAAACCCTAAAAATCACTTACCACTCTCTCGTCCTCCCTCTCTTCTCGCCATCTCTTCCATCTCTACCTAATTCTTATGTATTATATCATAGACATATGCGTGGGGCTTTGAGTATGGAGATAACAAATTCATGTAAAGAACAGAATGTGAAATTGTTGGGTTTGATAATCGCTTATTTTTATTTGCATTCATTTACACGATATTGAAAATATAACTAACATATAGAGGTTTATGCTACTCATCTTAATGAGATTAATCTTTTTAAAAAGAAATTTAAGAGTCATTATGATATTAGAATCCATAAAGTTTAAAGGCTTGTTTGATACTAATTAAAATTTGATTTTAATTTAAGTCAAAGTCAAACAATCAATATCAATCACATCTTTCATGGGTTTCACAACTTTTCAATCACACATTTCAAAAACTTCCATCACAATCTACTAAAAAATCTAATTTTAATTTCCATAAAAAAAAGCAATTCAGTCCGTCTAAAGTTCAAATGAGTAATTAAATTTCAAAATTAGATTGGTTAGATTCTAAATTATGACGAAAATGATGTTTTGCTCCCATTTGATGTAGAACTTGGGTAGGGGTGGAAATGGGTAGAGGCCCCTCCAAGCATGACCCACCTAGATGTTCGACCCTTTCAGAAAATGTGATGTTTTGGCATTTTTATAATTGTATTCACAACTTGAAAATTTTGGCTCCATACCTATCCGCAATGCATTTAATTTAGAGGAAGGTACACCACAACCTACTTTAAAAATTCAGTATTCTAAAATCAGGGTAAATGTTTCATTGTTCAAAAATTAGATATTTGATATTTAAATATTTAAATATAATATATATATATATATATATATCTACAAATTTCATCCAAAACCCTAAAAATCACTTACCACTCTCTCGTCCTCCCTCTCTTCTCACCATCTCTACCTATCCCACATCTTGTGCCAGCACCCTGATCGGGCCGAGAACGAATGTCGCAAGCGTACGGATCAAGTAGTATAATAGAGCTTTTAAAGCCCAAGTCGATCCCACGAGGAGTGTTTTTTTTCAATTACAAGTTAAAGTATTTCAAATTAACGATGAACACACACATTTTAAAAATTGATTTTAAAAGCTAGAAAATAAAATAAAAGACTTGATTTAAATTTTAAAAAGACAAAATAATTGACGGAAAGGGTTTTTGATTTGGAAAATGTTGAAATTTATGCTTTCACTTAACCATTGTTTCATTAGTATTAAAATCGATAAAATAAAGATGCTAGTGTTACCAAAGTGTCAGATTAGACCCGATTCTCCAATTTTAGTTAACAACCTCTTCCGAGCGAAATTAACCCTAATTGATTAACCTATCCACTATATCTCTATGTGGATACAATTTAACCAATTGCATTAAATTGTTGTGAGAATACTCTAAGGGTCACCTAGGGTAGATGTATATTCGTATAACACCTAAACGAGTATAGTCGAAACTATACAAACCTAGGGTTTCAATTACCTTGATCTAGCTAGTACAACAATTTCTCAATAATTGCACCAACCATTTAACCATATCACATATTGATCAAGTACATGATAGTTAATAAAACACAATAATTAAAACATCTAAAACTTGGAAACACATGCATCTTACCATACAAAACAACATACTAATGAAACTTTTGGCTAAGTTACTACATAAATTCCAACATAAAACTATTTAGCTCATTATAAAAGTGGTGTAACAAAGAGATTTTTGTTCTATTGCAATGCAAACAAGGAAAATAAAGGAAGAAATTCAAAAGGATAGATAAAACCCTTGTAGAATAACTTTGAACTCTTCCATTTGTTCTCCAAGTTCTTCTTGTTGCTATCTCCTTGATACACCACCTTCACCCTTAACTTACCTACAAAAAAAAAACACAAACAAAGCAAAATTAAAAGAAAAAATAAGAAAACCAGAGAGCTTGAAAGAGAGAGGACGAGAGAGTTAGAGAGAGAGAAGGATGGATGAAGATAATCCCTTCAAATGAATTCATTTCTCTTCTTATCCCCTATCCTCTTTCTTTCCACTAATTTTTGCTCCACTCATGCAATTAATTATAATATATATAATATATAATATTAGATATAGATAAGCTTAACATTAAACAATTAGAAAGTAATCAAAACTTTGGCCAAAATTCGAGAGAAATGTTTTAAACCGCCATTCCAAATTTGTTCTAAGCGACCGCTTAGTTCAATCCTGGGCAACCGCTTGGGCAAACAAAAATGCGGTCTAAATTTCCTGGTGGCCACTCAGCGACCGCTTAGTTCAAGTTCACGCGGTCGTTTAGTTCATCCCATAATTGCTGCTCAGGTCCTTGAACATTCTTGCTGTTGTGCACTTTGATCCCTCATCTTTGAATTTGTACAATTCAGTCCTCAGATTTTGAACTTCATTACATTTAGGCCCTTACTAAATTGCAGTCAAAGTCCTCCATCTTTTGGTCAAGTGCATTTTAGTCCTCAACTTCACAAAATTGTACACTTTTAGTCCTTTTTCTCCTCTTTTACTCGTTTCTTCGTCTGGTTGGGGTTTTTGCCTATAAAACCAAATATTACACAATTATGCCTAGAATATGCTCAATTTCATCAGTAATTATAAGCCAAAAAGTGTCCAATAAGTGTGTAAACGCACACTTATCACACCCCCAAACTTGAGCTCTTGCTCGTCTCGAGCAAGATTAACTTCTAACACACAATCATGCAAATGTGAAAATGATCAATATACGAGATGACTCGCCATATATATAAGAGTTTTAAAATTGTCTATCAATTCATAACCATGCACCAAATACTGCTAATTTAAAATAAGTTTAGATTGTCCAATGTTCGATCAGTGTGTGCACAGTCACTTTCAATCGACGTCTAAAATAGGAAACAATCATCAAGACAGAAAAGGAATCAGATTAGCTTAATCCCAACCCTTAATGGTCAACTATATCCTTTCCCGCTCGTGAGATTCACACCTCCAAATATATGTTGCTTTCTCACGCCCCGGTGTACATTTAAAGGTTGTTCTCAATCACTTTTTTCTTTTAAGTTCACACAGGTCAACTAGCAAGTATTTCAAATGAAGATAGAGTAACTGAACATGTAAGACCTCACAAGATAATATATAAACACTCAACTCTCATGTGTTTAGGATTAGATAACTGTTTCGCTCAAAATCATTCCAATGATAGAGTTCTACCATAAGCTTGCATATTTTCTCGTTCACCACCACTTAGATCACATGCACAACACAAATCATAAGGTCTTTGCAGGATTAATATGTGGCTTAAGGTAAAGGTGTGGAAAATATTTAGATAAGTGACTAATAAGCCTCAAACATCAATCAGTGGAGTAAAAGTATTCAACTCAACTTGCATAGATAAGATCTGTACACAATCCTATCCCTCCAAACAATAACTTCTCACTCATCATCAATGTCAGTACAATCACCTTTTTTTTCTTTTGAATATCTGGAGGAATCATACATATAGACATATAAATCAACCTCCTCCACACATTTTTTTTCTCCTGTCATTTTTTTTTTTTTTTTTTAAATTCCAACATAAAACTATTCACACCAAATATAGCACCACCTTCAATATTGATACCCCCAAACTTATTTTTCTCGCTCACCCAACATTCAATATAATCAACAATACTCCACTAGCTTAAAAGGCTGGATAAAGATATTGTTTTTCTGGTTATAAGCTTGTAATGTGGGTAAATCAAGGAAAATGTCAACAAGGCACAACGGGGTTGATCAAAGGAAAAATTAATTCAGGGTAGGCTATTTGGCTAACATGGTTATAACAAAAATGGCCTTAATCATATTCATGCCTGCATGTGTCAATGTGGTCTTGAAGAGAATCAATGCAAGTTCTAGAGAAGCACAATCATGGAAGAATGTCACACATGAAGAAGTAATGAGACTGTAATGAATGTGTCAGTCTGTAGGCTCAAAGTCTCACCAGGTTTTGTGTCTACACCGTCCAGATACTACATCTTCAATGAAACTACTCAACTAGTAAATACTCAGTTTACATACACAATCAGGTAAAGTGACAGAGAAAACTAATGTCTTAATCATTTCCACATCTAGATGACAATAAAACATGACTATTGTGCTCAATGAACTCAAAATCTCACATGGACAAGCAATTTTTTCGAAAAATTTTAGCCCAAATAGCATATTTGGTTTGCGCATGCATAGTTTATGAATCCATAACAATTTCACACTCACACATTCCTATGCCGGCAAGGCCATCTAATATATCAACACACAATCACCAATGTAAGCTCAAAATAGCCGGCAAGGCTATAACATCAATTTAAAGCACACAATAGCCGGCAAGGCTCAATACCCCCAAACTTAATTCACACATTGTCCTCAATGTGAAAGAAAACAAGATAAAGAGGATAACGAAACTTCCCTGAGCTATATCTGTGAATTGTACCCATACTTATACTGGACTTGTGATGGAAGTGAGTGATTAAATCATAAATTTGGTCCAGAACCTGAAACATCCAAAAGTGGCTGGGATATCCAAAAAATTTCCTACAAAAATAGTTATATTAGATCAGCAATATAAGAAGTAAAAGCAGTAAACACATATAATAACAAAAAGTTAAACAGTATGAAAGTTGGGTTGCCTCCCAACAAGCGCTTGGTTATAGTCGTTAGCTTGACTATAGGGCATCTTTACTCCGTTTTAGCAAAAAGAACGGAGGATTCTTCTTTCAAAAAGTCACCTCCCAAATATGATTTTAGTCTTTGCCCATTGACTGTGAAGTTCCCATTTCCTTCATGATGAAGCTCAACCGCTCCGTTTGAAAAAACTTTAATGATGGTGTATGGACCTGACCATCTAGAGCGAAGCTTACCGGGGAACAACCGGAGTCTAGAATTATAAAGTAGAACTTGTTGCCCAACACTGAACTCCCGCTTCAGAATATGTTGATCATGCCATCTCTTCGTCTTCTCTTTATAGATTCTGGCACTCTCATATGAATCCAGGCGGAGTTCATCAAGCTCGTTTAATTGGAGCAATCTTCTTTCACCAGCTAATTTCATATCGAAATTTAAAGCTTTGATTGCCCAATAAGCTCGATGTTCTAGTTCTACTGGGAGATGACAAGCTTTTCCAAATAGGAGTCGATAGGGGACATACCAATTGGTGTTTTAAATGCAGTACGGTATGCCCATAATGCATCGTCTAGTTTCCTAGACCAGTCTTTTCTCGATGCATTAACTGTCAATTCGAGAATTCTTTTCAACTCCCTATTTGAAATTTCTACCTGGCCACTAGTTTGTGAATGATAAGGAGTGGCCACACGATGTTTCACCCCATACTTGGCCATAAGTGAGGCGAATAGGCGATTGCAGAAATGTGAACCACCATCACTAATGATAGCTCTGGGTGTGCCATAGCGAGAGAAAATATTTTTCTTCAAGAAATTTACCACCACCCTAGCGTCATTAGTAGGTAAAGCTGCCGCTTCAACCCACTTCGATACATAATCAACCGCCACCAAAATGTATTGATTGGAATACGACGACGGGAAAGGCCCCATAAAGTCAATACCCCACACATCAAAAAATTTCACCTCCAAAATAGGGTTCATTGGCATTTCATTGCGATTAGAAATATTGCCAGTACGTTGGCATTTATCGCATTTAGAGACAACAGTGTAGGCATCTTTGAATAATGTGGGCCAATAAAATCCCGCTTGTAACACTTTTGATGCGGTTTTGGCGGCACCAAAGTGACCACCATATGGGGACGAGTGATATCGGTCAAGTATTTGTTCCATCTCTTCTTCTGGAACACATCTCCGGATAATTTGATCCGGTCCCCGCTTAAATAACAAAGGATCTTCCCAAAAATAATACTTGATATCGGAGAAGAACTTCTTCCTTTGTTGATACGAAAGATCTGGGGGAATAATGCCACTTACAAGAAAGTTCACATGGTCTGCATACCATGGTGTATGAGTGACATGTAACAGCTGCACAATTTGCACTAACTGCTCGTCAGGAAATACCTCATAGATTTCCCCTTCTACTACCTCCTCGGCCTATTCAAGTCGAGACAGATGATCGGCGACAACATTTTCGGTTCCCTTTTTATCTCGAATTTCTAAATCAAATTCTTGCAGAAGGAGAACCCACCGAATCAATCTTGCCTTGGCATCTTTTTTCGCTAACAAGTATTTGATAGCCGAGTGGTCAGTATAAACGATGACTTTTGACCCAATGAGGTATGACCGAAATTTATCGAATGCAAATACTACTGCGAGCATTTCTTTCTCAGTAGTAGCGTAGTTTAATTGTGCATCTGTTAGAGTTCTACTTGCGTAATAGATCACATGCAGGATTTTATTTCTTCTTTGCCCTAAAACTGCACCAACGGCATAGTCACTAGCATCGCACATTAGTTCGAATGGAAGATTCCAATCTGGAGCTACGATGATAGGAGCCGTAATGAGTTTCTCCTTAATTATGTTGAAAGCTTCCAAACATTCTTTGGAGAAATTAAATGCAGTGTTCTTTTCAAGTAGGGAGCAAAGAAGTTTCGAAATTTTGGAAAAATCTTTAATAAACCTCCTGTAAAATCCAGCATGTCCTAAGAAACTCCTAATTCCTCTCACGGTGGTTGGTGGCGGCAATTTTTCAATCACTTCAATCTTGAATTTTTGCTTTATCGACCTCAATACCTGCCAGAGAAATGCGATGGCCAAGCACTATGCCTTCTTGGACCATGAAATGGCATTTCTCCCAATTCAGGACCAAGTTGGTCTCTTTACATCTTTTCAGTACCTTATCGAGATTTTTCAAACATCCATCGAATGAACTCCCAAATACTGAGAAATCATCCATAAAGATCTCGATGCAGTGCTCGACCATGTCGGAGAATATAGCCATCATACATCGTTGGAAAGTAGCCGGTGCATTGCAAAGGCCAAAGGGCATTCTTCTATATGCGAAAGTTCCATATGGGCATGTAAATGTAGTCTTTTCTTGATCCTCAGGGGCTATTGGAATTTGATGATAGCCCGAATACCCATCTAGAAAGCAGTAGTGTGAATACCCCGCCAATCGCTCAACCATCTGATCAACGAAAAGAAGAGGAAAGTGATCATTTCTAGTCGCGTTGTTGAGTTTACGGTAATCTATGCACACTCTCCAACCTGTCACAGGTCTGGTAGGTATGAGTTCATTGTTTTCATTTTCCACCACCGTGATACCACCTTTTTGGCACGACTTGTACAGGGCTTACCCATGGACTGTCAGAAATTGGATAGATTATGCCTGCATCAAGCCATTTCACAACTTCTGCTCTTACCACTTCTTTCATATTCGGGTTTAATCACCTCTGATGCTCAACTGATGGCTTATAGTCATTCTCCATCAGTATTTTATGCATGCATACAGATGGGCTGATTCCCCGAATATCTGCAATCGTCCATCCTATGGCTTCTTTGTGTTCCCTCAGTACTCGAAGTAATTTCTCTGTTTCTACCTCACTCAAGGAATTAGAAATGATAACTGGGAGTGTAGATGATTCTCCCAAATAAACATATCTCAAGTGAGGAGGAAGAGCTTTTAATTCAAGTGTTGGGGCTTTTTGACAGGATGGAAGCGGTAGTGAGGAAGTCTTGTGCAACTCCTCAAAATACAGTGTCCTTCGAAAAGGTGTAGCGTTCAAATAATATGCCATATGCGCAATTTTTGGGTCTTCATCATTGATATGTGAAGAACGCACTAGGCATGTCTCAAGAGGATCCTCAGAGCGTCCGTAAAGTGATCCAGCAATCAGTTGATCAACAACATCAACCCGAAGACAAGTATTGGGTTGAGAAGGGTACTTGAGGGTTTTCAAAATGTTGAACGTGACTTGTTCATCTTCTACTCTCAAAATGAGTTTTCCCTCTTGTACATCGATCAACGCCCGACCAGTGGCAAGAAACGGTCGTCCCAAAATTATTGGGATACCTTCATCTTCCTCCATGTCTAGAACAATGAAGTCCGCAGGGAAGATGAACTTATCCACTTTGATTAATACATCCTCAACGATACCTCCAGGATGTGTAATCGACCGATCAGCCAATTGTAATGATATCGTGGTAGGCTTCACTTCTCCTATTCCCAACTTTCTAAAAATTTGCAGTGGCATCAAATTAATGCTCGCTCCAAGATCACACAGGGCTTTACTAATGTTTACATCGCCAATGGCACATGGAATAGTAAAACTACCTGGATCCTTGATTTTAGGTGGTAACTTGTTCTGAAGGATAGCGCTACATTCTTCCGTTAGCATCACTGTCTCGTGATCTTTCAATTTCCTTTTGTTAGAAAGAATATCTTTCATGAATTTAGCATAGCTCGGCATTTGAGCTAGTGCATCAGCAAATGGGATGTTTATGTGTAGCTTCTTGAATACCTCCAAAAACTTACCAAATTGAGCGTCCATTTTCTGCTTTTGGAGCCTTTGCGGAAAAGGAATAGGTGGTACATAAGCTTTGACCACTGGTGGAGCCTTTGATGTTGATGCTTCCTGGTCATGCTCCTTGGATTCCTCAGCACTTGATTGAGGTTCCTGTACTACCTCTTGTTCTTCGATTGGCACCTTATCAGTTTGGATTTTTGGGGGTACTACTGTAGGTGCAGGTAATTGAAGCCCACTCCTAGTAGTAATGGCCTGTACATTCTCTCTAGGGTTTGTTTCGGTGTTGCTAGGCAACGCCCCTGGTGGCCTTTCAGAGAGAAGTTTCGCAATTTGGCCCACTTGCCGCTCCAAATTTTTTAATGAGGCATCATTGCGCTCTTGATACTGTAATTGCTTATTTGCCAACTTGGCAATGGCCTCTTCCCATCCCTCCTTCTTCTCTTGTGGTTTAGGGTTTAACACATTTTGATTATTCCCATACGAGAAGTTAGGGTGATTACGCCATCCAGGATTATAAGTTTGAGCATAAGGATTATACCCTGGACGTTGAAAGTTTTGAGCGTATGCCAATTGCTCAGTGGATCCCGAACTACTGGCAAGTAATGGACAGCTTGAACTCGCATGATTAGCTCCGCACATTTCACAAGGCGGTGAGGATTGAATCATATGAGCTGGACGAGAGCCAGATGTGGATGGAGATGTAGAAAGACCTTCTATCTTTCGCGTTAGAGAGTCGATCTTTGATAACATAAGATTGTAGGCTTCACTATCTCTAGCTCCACCAACTCCCCTTTGTATACCTCTATCAGGCCACATGGCACTCTGCTCGCTCATGACCTCTAGTAGATCATATGCTGCTCGCATGCTCCTATTAAGGAGTGACCCATTTGAAGATGAATCCACATTGGACCTATAAGATGGAGTCAGACCAAAATAGAAAATTTGAACTTGTTCTCCTAAAGAAATCCCATGATTAGGGCACTTTCTGAGCATATCTTTAAATCGCTCCCATGCCTCATGAAAAAGTTTTGTATCATGTTGACGGAAAGTGGTGATATCATGTTTAAGTTTGACCACACGAGCAGGTGGGAAAAACTTAGTTGTGAATTTTTGTATCAACTCTACCCAACTCGTGATACTCCCTGAAGGCAGAGTGTCAAGCCACTCTCTTGCCTTATCTTTCAGAGTATGGACAAACAACCTCATCCGAATCGCCTCCATATTCACACCCTCATAAGTGAAATTATTCACCATTTCCATGAATCGTGCGATGTGATTATGTGGATTTTCATCTAATCTCCCATAAAATGATATGTTACTGGAGAATAGATTAAAAACATCTGGGCGAAGCTGAAAGTTCGGATGCCCATAAGAAGGATAAATGATACCACCTTGATTTTCAACCACGGGTCGGTTTAGGTAATCCCTGAATAACATGTCTTCTTCATTTATACCAGGATTTTGAACCCCACCCGCTTGGTGATCAAAACCAGGCGGTACACCTTCCCGAGGTGCTGGCTCATGATGAATTATCGGTTCAAACTGACCTTCTTGACGCTCCATTCGTTGTTGTTGTCTTCTTAACTCGTTCTGTTCCCTAAGTCTTCTGCGAAAAGTCTCTTCTATTTCAGGGTCAAATTGAAGAAGATTGAGACTTCGCGAACGGTTCATAAATAGTGAACGATTTAGAAGATTAACAACAAAAAGTGACTTTTGGATTTAAAGGGTAAAATAAAATAAAATTCAAAAGTTCGTTAAAATGAAAAACAATTAACTAGTAATTAAATTTAACACTCCCCGGCAACGGCGCCAAAAACTTGATCGGGCCGAGAACGAATGCCGCAAGCGTACGGATCAAGTAGTATAATAGAGCTTTTAAAGCCCAAGTCGATCCCACGAGGAGTGTTTTTTTTCAATTACAAGTTAAAGTATTTCAAATTAACGATGAACACACACATTTTAAAAATTGATTTTAAAAGCTAGAAAATATGATAAAAGACTTGATTTAAATTTTAAAAAGACAAAATAATTGACGGAAAGGGTTTTTGATTTGGAAAATGTTGGAATTTATGCTTTCACTTAACCATTGTTTCATTAGTATTAAAATCGATAAAATAAAGATGCTAGTGTTACCAAAGTGTCAGATTAGACCCGATTCTCCAATTTTAGTTAACAACCTCTTCCGAGCGAAATTAACCCTAATTGATTAACCTATCCACTATATCTCTATGTGGATACAATTTAACCAATTGCATTAAATTGTTGTGAGAATACTCTAAGGGTCACCTAGGGTAGATGTATATTCGTATAACACCTAAACGAGTATAGTCGAAACTATACAAACCTAGGGTTTCAATTACCTTGATCTAGCTAGTACAACAATTTCTCAATAATTGCACCAACCATTTAACCATATCATATATTGATCAAGTACATGATAGTCAATAAAACACAATAATTAAAACATCTAAAACTTGGAAACACATGCATCTTACCATACAAAACAACATACTAATGAAACTTTTGGCTAAGTTACTACATAAATTCCAACATAAAACTATTTAGCTCATTATAAAAGTGGTGTAACAAAGAGATTTTTGTTCTATTGCAATGCAAACAAGGAAAATAAAGGAAGAAATTCAAAAGGATAGATAAAACCCTTGTAGAATAACTTTGAACTCTTCCATTTGTTCTCCAAGTTCTTCTTGTTGCTATCTCCTTGATACACCACCTTCACCCTTAACTTACCTACAAAAAAAAAACACAAACAAAGCAAAATTAAAAGAAAAAATAAGAAAACCAGAGAGCTTGAAAGAGAGAGGACGAGAGAGTTAGAGAGAGAGAAGGATGGATGAAGATAATCCCTTCAAACGAATTCATTTCTCTTCTTATCCCCTATCCTCTTTCTTTCCACTAATTTTTGCTCCACTCATGCAATTAATTATAATATATATATAATATATAATATTAGATATAGATAAGCTTAACATTAAACAATTAGAAAGTAATCAAAACTTTGGCCAAAATTCGAGAGAAATGTTTTAAACCGCCATTCCAAATTTGTTCTAAGCGACCGCTTAGTTCAATCCTGGGCAACCGCTTGGGCAAACAAAAATGCGGTCTAAATTTCCTGGTGGCCACTCAGCGACCGCTTAGTTCAAGTTCACGCGGTCGTTTAGTTCATCCCATAATTGCTGCTCAGGTCCTTGAACATTCTTGCTGTTGTGCACTTTGATCCCTCATCTTTGAATTTGTACAATTCAGTCCTCAGATTTTGAACTTCATTACATTTAGGCCCTTACTAAATTGCAGTCAAAGTCCTCCATCTTTTGGTCAAGTGCATTTTAGTCCTCAACTTCACAAAATTGTACACTTTTAGTCCTTTTTCTCCTCTTTTTACTCGTTTCTTCGTCTGGTTGGGGTTTTTTGCCTATAAAACCAAATATTACACAATTATGCCTAGAATATGCTCAATTTCATCAGTAATTATAAGCCAAAAAGTGTCCAATAAGTGTGTAAACGCACACTTATCACACCCCCAAACTTGAGCTCTTGCTCGTCTCGAGCAAGATTAACTTCTAACACACAATCATGCAAATGTGAAAATGATCAATATACGAGATGACTCGCCATATATATAAGAGTTTTAAAATTGTCTATCAATTCATAACCATGCACCAAATACTGCTAATTTAAAATAAGTTTAGATTGTCCAATGTTCGATCAGTGTGTGCACAGTCACTTTCAATCGACGTCTAAAATAGGAAACAATCATCAAGACAGAAAAGGAATCAGATTAGCTTAATCCCAACCCTTAATGGTCAACTATATCCTTTCCCGCTCGTGAGATTCACACCTCCAAATATATGTTGCTTTCTCACGCTCTGGTGTACATTTAAAGGTTGTTCTCAATCACTTTTTTCTTTTAAGTTCACACAGGTCAACTAGCAAGTATTTCAAATGAAGATAGAGTAACTGAACATGTAAGACCTCACAAGATAATATATAAACACTCAACTCTCATGTGTTTAGGATTAGATAACTGTTTCGCTCAAAATCATTCCAATGACAGAGTTCTACCATAAGCTTGCATATTTTCTCGTTCACCACAACTTAGATCACATGCACAACACAAATCATAAGGTCTTTGCAGGATTAATATTTGGCTTAAGGTAAAGGTGTGGAAAATATTTAGATAAGTGACTAATAAGCCTCAAATATCAATCAGTGGAGTAAAAGTATTCAACTCAACTTGCATAGATAAGATCTGTACACAATCCTATCCCTCCAAACAATAACTTCTCACTCATCATCAATGTCAGTACAATCACCTTTTTTTTCTTTTGAATATCTGGAGGAATCATACATATAGACATATAAATCAACCTCCTCCACACATTTTTTTTCTCCTGTCAATTTTTTTTTTTTTTTTTTTTTTTTAAATTCCAACATAAAACTATTCACACCAAATATAGCACCACCTTCAATATTGATACCCCCAAACTTATTTTTCTCGCTCACCCAACATTCAATATAATCAACAATACTCCACTAGCTTAAAAGGCTGGATAAAGATATTGTTTTTCTGGTTATAAGCTTGTAATGTGGGTAAATCAAGGAAAATGTCAACAAGGCACAACGGGGTTGATCAAAGGAAAAATTAATTCAGGGTAGGCTATTTGGCTAACATGGTTATAACAAAAATGGCCTTAATCATATTCATGCCTGCATGTGTCAATGTGGTCTTGAAGAGAATCAATGCAAGTTCTAGAGAAGCACAATCATGGAAGAATGTCACACATGAAGAAGTAATGAGACTGTAATGAATGTGTCAGTCTGTAGGCTCAAAGTCTCACCAGGTTTTGTGTCTACACCGTCCAGATACTACATCTTCAATGAAACTACTCAACTAGTAAATACTCAGTTTACATACACAATCAGGTAAAGTGACAGAGAAAACTAATGTCTTAATCATTTCCACATCTAGATGACAATAAAACATGACTATTGTGCTCAATGAACTCAAAATCTCACATGGACAAGCAATTTTTTCGAAAAATTTTAGCCCAAATAGCATATTTGGTTTGCGCATGCATAGTTTATGAATCCATAACAATTTCACACTCACACATTCCTATGCCGGCAAGGCCATCTAATATATCAACACACACACATTCCTATGCCGGCAAGGCCATCTAGCATATTTGGTGTGCGATGGTGGTTAGGTGCGGTGCTATGTGCGATGGGGGGTTATTTGCAATGCTATTGACCAATGGTTGTGTGCGGTGTCGTGTGCGGTGGTGTTGGCGGCGTGATGGTGGCACTAGTGGGTGTGCAGTTTGTAGTGGTGGTGGTGGTAGCTTCCATATTTTGGCAATCGGTGGTGGTGGTCGTGATAGTGGTTGTGGTGATGGTGAGAAGTTGGTGGCGATGGTTCTGTTGGGGTGGTGGTGGACCTGGCGCGATCTGCGATGTGTTGATTTGTTTGAGGTGGTGGTGGTGGTGCTGTTAGGAGGTGATAGTAGTGGTTCTAGCAACGACAATAGTGGTGCTGGAGGCAGTGGTGAGATGGTGATCGCAAGCGTTGGTGGTGATCACAAATTATCTGGTTGACTGTGAGTCTGTGACCATTAAATTGGTTACTCTCTCACCAGTAAATAATAGGTTAAAAAATATAAATTGTGACCAATAAATAATGTGTGACCTAAAAAATTGTTAATTTGTGACCGATAATTTGATAATTTGTGACTGTATAATAAGTTGTGACTTGTAATATTTGTGAATTTTTTTATCAATGAACAGACTATGACCTGAAATTTTTTTGAATTGTGACTGTAAAATAATTCGTGACATCTGACTTGTAACTTAAAAATAATACGCGAAGAATTAAATAGTTAATTTGTGATTAATTAATTAAATTATAATAAATATTTGATTTTTAAAAATTAAAATATTAATTTTTAATTTTAAAATGAATGATACTTAACCTTTTAATTATGAATTTTTCCCTTTAATTTAACCCATTAAGGTATGGAGGTGACTCGATATGTCATAACTTTGCACGATTTTTGTATAATTAATGTAGAACAGTACGAGGGAAAGGCTGTTCATCTAAACGTTGAAAAATTCAACCGAGTCCCGGAAAACAATGAATAATTGCATTGCTTCACGAAATCCTTACTTTTTCATTCATATTAATGTTGATTTAAATGATCCCTTCATTTATTGCTGCATTTATGTAGGATTGGGCCAAGACCCAATGACACAGTCGTTAGGTTGTCGGAAGGATTTTTTTGGATTCAATATAAAATTTAA
This sequence comes from Osmanthus fragrans, assembly GCA_019395295.1. Lineage (NCBI taxonomy): Eukaryota > Viridiplantae > Streptophyta > Magnoliopsida > Lamiales > Oleaceae > Osmanthus > Osmanthus fragrans. The sequence goes on from CM033349.1 coordinate 10,188,983, forward strand.
ATATATTTTCAGTTATTATATGATTAATTTAATTTGCAAATGTATTTTAAAATTTTAAATTGCAATGAACTTAGGATCCATTTAATTGTAAGAATAGAAAATGAGTGAAAAGAAAATGAATGGCAATGAATAGAATTTGTTTGAGAGGGAATTGTAATTAATAGTATTTGACTGGTATCATTTTTTACATAATCCGTTTGATTTTATTTTTCATGCAAATTGTTATCTTTTGGGATAAATTTTTTTACAATCTGTATTAAAATTTGTTTGGATTGCAAAAAAGTAAAAAAAAATTAAAAATAATAATTTTTGAAATTTTTTTGTGTTCGTTTGACTTATTTTTCATGCAAATTGTCAATTAAATGGATAAATTTTTTTATCATTGGATTTAGAATATGTTTCCATTGCAAAAAAAAAAAAGATGAAAAACATTTTCCCATCATACCCATAGGAAAATAAAATATAGAAAATGTATTTTAAATGGTTGTACATAGAAAATAGGTGAAAATGAAATCCATAAAAAAGTTATGCAATCAAATATCAAATTTAAGGGTGGAAAATAAAAATGTTTTTTTTTTTACCCAATTTTACCCCAATCAAGCGGAGCCCTAGAGATTCTGTCAGCGACTCAGCAGTTCTTGGAATAGGACAAGGTTTAATTTTTATTTTTTAATTTTTTTCCCAATGATCTTTGGCCACTGATATTTTACTTTGCTTACTCATCTGACATCTCTAAATTTCAGAAAATAATTCATTCAGACAATTAATCAGCTGATCACCGATGCTCATTTTTTTACTGAAAGTATATGCATCCGGGTGTCAAGTCGTCATACCATTAATTCATGTATGAAAAAATGGATGTCAAGATGAATCGAAGGTGTGACGAAATAATTTTGTAAAATTCAGTGATAAGTCTTGAAACAAATTCAAGTCCAGTGGCAAGATGACACTAAGTGCAAATTTCAGTGACCATTAGTGAATTAACTGAATAGGATTAACGTAGTAATTAAGTGTTACTAAGCTAATTTTTTATTGGGTATTATATTGTGAGGAAATGTCATTATTTGTGGGAATTTAGTGAAGTTGGGTCCACAAATACATGTTCATTTGCAGGCAGGCAGGCAGGCAGGTCACATGGGATTTCAACATGTAACATCTTGACCTCTGTTTTTTCGTCTTAATTTTATTGTTTAATGCTTCCCACTTTTGGTTCTCACGGTCCCTGCCATGCATGTGCCTTTTCTCAAAACTCCCAAGTTTATCTACTACACTTTTTAAAGCATCATTCCACTCCATATGTTAAGTTCTAAATAGCGATAATATGATCATCTCTATCTCAAGCACGTTCCTGCATTATATATACGTTCTATGAAAATGCTCCAGTATTGACTTGAACTTGAAACCTTCAGTTCTGATACCACCGTATAGGGGAATACAAATGCTTTGCCCAAAAGTTATGCTAATGGGAGAATTGCAATTCACCCTAAATCATTAGAATCAAGCTCGGGAATCTACTTCAAACCCACTCCATCACTTTGAAGGACACCTTATGAATGCACTATATGACAATAGGTTCACCCACATTTCAAGTAAGCTCAAGCATAAACTTAGTAAATGATAGTGAATTTTTCTGTGACCACTATGTAAGAATAAAAGAAGACTGGATATGGAGGTGATAGCACTAAATAACCATGATAACTTTTGTTATAAAGACTTGTTGAAGTGATGTCAAGAATGACAATATTTGACATGTATTGCAACATGCAAATTGATGTGTCGCTATTATTAGAAAGCCATCGATTAAGCTCACCAATCGAACCATTTTGAACTTGTAGTTCGGTAATTGACTTCGAAACTAGAGGATTATGATTGCATCTCTCTCACTCACACTATATGAGGAAAAATCTCATTCATTTAGGGTGATCTTTGAAAGCAATTATACACTTTTGTATAGTCATGCACTAATTTAGGTATCGGGGATCCATACAAATGTCAACCTCCTAGTTCGACCATCTTATGAAAATTAGATTGAAAGGTCGTAATGATCATGAAAGTCGATGTCAAGTAATTACATCAACAAGTCCCATGTAATAATGTATATCAAATACATTTGCATATTATTACATATCGACTAACAACAATTATTTAACTTTTACTTTGCCATTAAAACCAAAGACCTTTGTTATCGTACACTATTTTTATTTTTTTCATACCAAGTTATTTATTCTAGTAATTTTCATTCTCGATAACTATACCATATTTTGACTTTCATCAGGTAAATGTACTTCAATTTTATTGAATATAATATCAATTGGGTAACTATAATTTAACTTATTTTCAATCAAACTAATCTATCAAATTTCACTAAAGGTCTGTTTGATTGCAAGGGTGGAAAACGGATGGAAAGAAAATGAATGACAGAGAATTGAATTGCCTAGAAAACGTTTTACAGAAAATTGTAATTAATGGTGTTTGATTGGTATAATTTTTCACCTAAATTTTTTTTTGTTTTGTTTTGTTTTTTATGTAAATTGTCAATTAAATGGATAATTTTTTTTACCATTGACTTTAGAATGTGTTCCAATTGCTATAAAAAAAAAAAAAAAAATTGTCAAAAAGTTGGAAAACGTTTTCCCACCACTATGGTGAAAAAACGTTTTCTAACTTTTGTGCATCAACCGCTTATACCTTGGAAAACGTTAGAAAACGTTTTCCCTGAAAAATTAGTGCAATCAAACAGGTGAATAGTAAAAAGTAGGAAAACGTTTTCTACCTTCCACGGAAAACTACGGTAATCAAACAGGCCCTAACGAAAATCGATGACATGATAGTCAATAGAAGATTTTTATCACTACGTATCTATTTTTTGTTGATGTGAAATAAGTTCAATTTCATTTAAACAAGTAACACATATCATTCATTGACTTCTATATCATTGGTTTCTGTCATTCAACGAATGAAATTAGTCGAAGTTACCTGAATGAAATAAAATTATAGTATAACTATACAATAAAAAAAAAGGTACAGTTACCAGCAAAGTAATTTTATAATTATGTCCAATAAAATTTATCTATTTTATTTTTATGAATAATGCATTAAGGACGTTAGCTATGTAGAGAACATGAGTAACGTGACAATTAATAATTTGTCTTAAGATCAACTTTATTTATGTCATCTCAAACATTTATATTTTGTCCCATTCGACAAGCTATTGCACTTTATTGAGCAACTTGATCAAAATATGATGGAGAACTTGTGTCATTACCAATGTTTCAAACCCACAATGATTTCCACATACTATGATTTTTTCCATGACCGTTGTGCATAAAGTTGACAAATTCTAATTATTAAGAATCCCAAAAAAAAATAACAATGATATTTAACAAATGATTACACTTGATAAATTCAATTAAATGAATCATTTAACTTTGCATTTAAGCGAATTTATTATTTAACGACATCTAAATGATTATGTAATGGTCATCTAAATTAGGATCCTGTTTGATAGGAAGAATGAAATTTGGGTGGGAAAAAAACGAATATCATAAAATTGAATTGCCTAAAATTTGTTTTGCTGAAAATTGTAATTAATTATATTTGATTTGTATAATTTTTCACATGAAAAATGTAATATTTTTGGTGTCCATTTGACTTTTTTTTCATTGAAATTGTCAATTAAAGTGATAATTTTTGCTATCATTTGGTCTAGAATTTGTTCCATTTGTTGAAAAAAATTAAAAAAAAAATAATAATTAAAAAGCGATACCGAATATCATTCATTTGGCTTTATTTTTCATGAAAATTGTCAATTAAAGGAATAATTTTTTTCTATCATTGATTTTAGAATTTTTTTCCTATTGCCAAAAAAATTTAAAAAGAAAGGGGGCAAAAGTTGTGGGAAAGGCAATTCAATTAAAAGTGAGAGTTTGGGCGCGTGGGGAGTGGGCTGAGAATTGATTTTCCTAAAAAAAAAAAAAAAAAAAAAATTGGTATCAACCAATTAAAAAACTGGAACCAAGGGTGTGTTTGATAGGGTCTTATTTTTTCAGAAGTTGGAATCGAATCAAATACTTCCACTTAGGGCGCTGTTTGATGATTTTTTTTCCATGAAAAATTGGGTCCACCCAAAAAAAATGTACAACCACTTGAATTGAATTGCCTAGAAAACAATAACTTGCTATATAGGTGAGAATTGGTTTCCAATTTTGGTATTTTTTAAGTATAATTTCTTCAAGTGTAAAAAAAATTTTTTCGTTTGACAAATTCCGTTTTTTTAAAGCAAATTGTCAATTAAAAAAATAAAAAAAAATGTTCCAATTTTTACAAAAAAAATTTTGTCAAAAAAATAAAAAAACGTTTATCCATTTAATTGACTATGCATGAAAAACAAAAAAAACGTTTTCTAACTTTTGTGCATCAATCACTTTTATTCAATTCTTGAAAAAACGTTTTCAATCAAAAAATTAGTCCAATTCAATTCCTTTCTACACATTTTCACTCTTGCAATCAAACGGACCCTAAGAAAACTCCATGAAAAATGTATCTAATCAAACAGGCTTAGTGCTTAATATCAATGATTCTGAATAACATTACTAAAAAAATAAATGGACTTGTAAAGATTGTGATAAATCAAAAGGACATAAATATTCCTCGTTACATTATAACAAAATAATAATTAAATCAAACGTTATTGCAACATAAAATATATATAATTAATAAAGCACAAAATCTTTGCCCACTAAAAAGCATACTTTGATTCTCATTAATGTTGTAGCACATTTTCACGTGATTCAACCACATAACCATTGCTCGAGGATAACATTAAAATCACAATTACAACAATAATACAGAACAAATAATCACACATAAACATAATTTAATTAGCCAAATTAAAAAAATTAACAAACACGCAATAATGGAGATCCACACAGGCAGTCATTGTTGGCAAATGATGAGGCCTCGAGGTGATCGAATGGCGACCCGACTGGAATCGACCCACAAAGATGATTGTGACTCAGATCCAAGTGACCGATGTACTTAGCCGATGACATTGATTTTGGAATCGAACCTCTCAAATTATTATACGATATGTCGAGTGCTGTGAAGTAAGTTTTGGGACCAAAAACATCGGGTAAGTGGCCGCCTAATGAGTTTCGGCTCAAATTTCAGAATGTTTAGACCCGAGTTACTTAGTAAACTTGTCGGTATCTCGCCCGAAAGTCGGTTACTGTCTAAATTTAGGGTTGAGAGAACCGGCATTGACCCGAACTCGGCCGGGATGGTACCGGTTATTTGGTTTGTTGATAAATCTAGATCGGCTAGCCTATATATTTTGGAAAGAGAAACTGGGATTGAACCGGTGATTTGGTTTCGACTCAGTAAAGCTCGGCTCATCATGGACAATTTGCCGACGTCCGATGGAATCGTCCCTGTGAGTTTGTTGCTGCTGAGATCAAGGTGCATTAAGCTGTTGAGGTTAACAATGGAAGCTGGGATCGAACCTGATATTTGATTGTCAGCCAGGTTCAACACAGTGAGTTTACTCAGCTTGCCGATATCCGCCGGAATGTTGCCGGAGATTTTATTTCCGACGAGGTCAATAATGCGGAGGTTGGGAAGTGAGGTCAAGCAAGCGGGGATTTCTCCGGAGACATCTTTCCAGTCGGCAACAACGAGGGTGGTGAGCCGGTCGAGCTGACAGATGGAAGGAGATAGCGAACCGGTCATGTACCCTGATCGGCCGGCCTTTTTCTAAAATCGGGTCCTCGGATTCTCCCCGGAGGGAAATGTCGGCGACGCGTTTAGTTTCGGGGTCGCAACTGATGCCGTACCAGCTGTTGCAGCAGTCGGTGCCGGACCATGTTTTGAATATGCCCAAGTATGGCTCGTTGAGTGCTGCCTTGAGCGCTAGCAATGCTGATCGGTCTGCCGGTGGGCAGGCATTGACGGTGAAAGTAACGGCGAGTAGCACCGTGAGTCTGACCAAGAATTCTCTGGTAAGTTTCATGTTTGTCTATCTATATAATGTATATGTAAATGTAAATGTATGTGTATGTATATAGAAGGTGTTTCAAAGCTGAAGTGTGTGTGTGTGAGAGAGACCCGTGACTGTGTTTAATAAGGTTGGGGATGGGTTTATAGAAGGACGGTGTATTTATAAGTGGGATTTGGGACGAAAATGCCCTTGGGATGGGGTTGAAGGAATTGCTTTTTTTAAAAATAGGCCAGTGACAGGTAATGGGGGTGGGAGTTCGTTCAGTGATTGGGTTTGATTGGTCAGAATTTAAGCTTAATAAAGTAAAATGAGATTTATTTGCACAAACGGTCTCCAATCTATGGACGCTATGTAGAAATGGGACATATCTTTTCAATCTTGTGACGTCCTCGAATCTTTTGGTGCGTAAATAGTTCTTACCATCATATTCCATTTATTTGATAGTTAAAAAACAATTTTGAGTTAAACCCCTTGGACAGGGTAATCTGAATTTTTTAATTTCAGATATGATCAGATCTGGGGTTGAGGTGCTGCCACCTCAGCCCCCTGTTTTTGTAGCAGGGTTCAACAATTTTTATAAGATAATTAGGACTCTGTTCCCTAATTTTTCACGTAGTGTGGCTACAAGTCTCCAATTTTTATGTATGTAACCTATATAAATTTGTGAATTCGGATCCTTGCATGATTGAAATTGTCAATGAAAACATTAAAGTGACACTCAACTTCAATTGAACTGGAGAAAAATATTAAACCGTTTGATAGTTTTGCCTCCTAACTTCTAATCAATTGAGTTGCTTGCGATTTTAACATATATACATTGATGATTTCAATCACATACGAACCCAGATTTATAGTTTTTAATAAGACGGTAACCCATAATCACATCACGTAAAAAGTTGGGAGTCCATTTTGATTTTTCCTTTTTTATCAAAAAAGATTATCGTACGCTTACTTTTATTTAAATAAGTAGTTAATAAAATAAAATCAAAGAGAAGAGAAAAGAAAAGACAAAAAAAAAAATTATTATTATTATTATTTTTTTTTTTATAAATCCTAGAAAGCGCCAAATCGACCCCCCAATACAATACCCTTTACCTTCGTAAAAAACTTGAAACCAAACTCCTTTCGATCATTCAATGGCCATTGACTCGGACTCTTCCCGATGCTATTGATCTAGGGGTGGCAAAATGGCTCGGTGGCTCGGGCCGTCAGGGCTCAGCCCGTGAAAAGCCCGGACCAGGCTCGGCTCGCGGCCCGGAATACTGAACCAAGCTCGGGCCGAGCCTCATTTTTGGGGATCGATCCGAGCCGGGCCGGCTTGTATCACGGGCTTTTTGGGCTCGCGATCAAAAAAATGTAAAAAAATAGAATAGTACTGAATTTTTTTTTAAAAAAATAGAAAAATACGGGCCGGCCCGGGCTCGGGCCGGCTCGGCTCGGGAAAAGCCCGAGCCGAAACCCGGGCCGAGCCCCAAAAATTTCACCGAACTTGGGCTCGGCTCGGCTCGGGCCCTGAAAAAACCCGGATCCTCCGAGCCCGGGCCTAGCATTTTGGCCCGCGAGCCGAACCAGCCCGGCTCATTGCCATCCCTAATTGATCCAGTGCAATAACAGAAAATTAGGATTTTTTTGTACTCAAAAGCGATGAATAAGCTTCTGCTTCACTATCCTCGCGTCCTAGGTTTGTTATAAGGGGTACATTCTTACTAATTTATCACTAATAAAATTAATTTGCCTCTGAACCCACCATACTTTCTCGTATTTGTGTGGATAATTGTCATGACCAAATACTAATTATTATAGTCTAACTGTGACAATGAAATAAAAAATATGCACTAATGTATATAGGATAAAATGAGAAAAAAGCCTCAGGGTGCTGTCGTATTAGAACCCTGCTATTTTTTTTCTTTTAATCTTCCAATGAAAATCCTCCGGGTGTTATTTCTATAAAATTTTTGTTGATTTTTTCTGTACTTATAATATTGTTCTAAAATGGAGGGCCACCATTTATTAGGTCTTGTACACATTTAGTTGAACTAAAAATTGGGCAGTTTATTTTTTAATTTTTTCCTTTGACAAAATCAGGAAAATAGAGTTTCATAAGTGACAAAACATCAATTGCTTAACGTTAAAGCCAAGTGCGAAAATCATTGGTTCAAAATTTAAAAACTTCCACAATTTCTGCCTTAAATTTATTAACTATGTCGGCTTTATTAATTGATTGTTCATTGTTTTGCTTACTATTGTCAATTAGATTGTCCTTCCTAGGGGTGGGCGTGGATTGTGTTGAATCGATTTTTTATCTAATTCAAACCCAACACAACTTGATCGATTTGATAAAAAATCAAATCAACCCAACCCAACCCAACCCAACCCAACCCAACCCAATTATTGATTTAAACCCAACCCAACCAGATCAAAAATCGAATTGGGTTGGGTTGGATTGGGTTGATCGGTTTGGGTTTCGGCCCAATAAAAATTAGATTCGATTTATTTGTTAAATTTAGATAACTTTTTAGAATTTCAAATTACTTGAAAATCTACGCTTTTTAAACACACATATTAGGAATTCTTTCTAAAAATAATGTATAAATAAGTTTAAAATTTAAGAAGCATTTTTTTTTTTATAATTTTTTGAAATTCAATAACTTCATTATCATGTCTTTAATTTTTATTTTAACGTCAAATGATATTGTATTTTAAATAGTGTTCATGTGAATCGGTCTATGTGAAGAAAATTGACATTTATATATTATAAGTCATTATCTTATCTTTACTATTATGTCTATTTAATTTATTTTTTTCATCTTAGATATTAATTTTTTTAATTCATCGGTTGGGTTGGGTTTTAATTCATAACCCAAGACCCAACCCAACCCAACCTTAAATTCAATTTTTCAACTCAACCCAATCCAATTGAACTTAAAAAATCAACCCAAACCGAGTTGGTTGGGTTGATCGGATTGGTCGAGTTTTTACCCACCCCTAGTCCTTCCCGTACTTTTTAGCCTTGAGTCACCATTTTGCTAAAAAATAATTTTGAAATATAATAGTAACACATGATCCACAAAATCACAAATCCTCTTTCATTCACGTGAATGTTACATGCACACTCGAACATTTATGTTAGACTGCTCGTAATTGTAACTTCGATCGAAAACTAACAATATCTCATCAAAGGGATATTGTCATTATTAAAACTTAAAAGGTGAATAGGACGAAAATTCAATTTTTGTTATTGGAAAGCATAGATCTTTGTCATATATCAAAACATAAAATATATAACCACCAAAGCACCAGTGGTCTAGTGGTAGAATAGTACCCTGCCACGGTACAGACCCGGGTTCGATTCCCGGCTGGTGCATAAAATTAAAAATGGCTGCAATGAAGAAATATTTGTGCTAACAGTGGTGATTGGGTCTCCACAACCGTCTGATCTTCAGACGAAAGAAGCGCATCTGAGCGGTCAAATTTTTTCTTATATAATAACTTATTGTCTGTTAACTTTTCCTATTTTATTAATTAATCTGTTCTCACGTATACGTGATGTATGATCAAATTGGACTAATGGAATTCAAAGTCAATTGCAAGTGATTCTAATCAAACTAAATAGCTCACTATTGAACAGTTCAAATTAAAGTTAGACTACTCGATGACTCGAATAGAATTTGCAAGAAAAATTAGATTAATCTATTCAATATATTTAATAAAAATAAGAACGCCATAGCCTTATCAGCTGTGTGAAATGGGTGACCGGTCAAGTTTTTTATATAAGGATAGTTTGACTATGGACAAAAAAACGTAAGAATAAATCACATATCCATACATAATAACAGACCGAATTATTTATGTGATTGAGATATTTTGTAAACGTAAATACATAAAAAGTTTTTAGTTCATTAAGAGTGAAAGGATTATAATAAATTATATCGTGACAATCTAGTTGTGAATTTGTGATTATTAAGAATCTAACTGCATTCAATATTTTATTAACACACAACGTAGTTGAGAAAAAGGAATTAATTATATTCAATCCTAAATGCACCGATAACAAATTTAAACCGACTGATATGTTCTCAAGTAAAATTTTGATAAGCGATAGAGCATATAAAAATGTGAAAATACGAAGGAAAAAAAAACAGTTACCATTAATCCACTCATAAATACCAAACAACTAGTAATCAAAGACTCATTGGTTCTTACTAAATATAAAATTTTTGGAATCTTTGATTCAAATAAATATTGAGAATTTGACTTCGTTTCACAAGTCCTTATTATCAAAAGATCATAGTAGTCTCATTTATACAATTTTATGAATATTAAAGTGAAATATCAATAATACATGACCAAAATCCTAATCTAAGATACTAATTCAAAAAATACCTAGAGCAAAACTCTAATGAAAAGAAAAATTCGAAGCTTAAAAAGTAAGTAAAAATTGTAAGAAGCTTAAAATAAGTAAGTAAAAATTGTAGTAAAAGTCCATTTTGGCCCATGTAATTGTGGTAAATTAAAATTTAATCAAAACAATAAGATTGTGTTCTTGTTAGATATTGTCTTGTATGTTGTGTGATTATGAATCTATGATGCAATTGTACATGCAAATATGATAATTTTTATCGAGAAAGTGTGTCATGATAAAGTAGATAATATTTAATATAATAATAAAAAAAGATGCGTACTAAAATTCTTATTGGTAGTAGTATTTAACTATATTTTATTCGAATTTATAATACGCAATGATTGCTAGAAATTTTAAAGTAATAAAAATTCTAATTGTAAATGTCTCTGCCTTGTCGGAACGAACAAGTCTAAAAGATGAAAGTGTTGAACCAACCAAAAATTAGGCCAAAAACGCATGATTATAAATTGAAAAAGTCAAAAAAAAAATAATATTTAATTTGACAGAAAAAATTGAAATTTTTTCTGACGCAATGATTCTAACTTTCGTAATGCTTGTAAAGAACAAGTCTAAAAGATGAAAATTAGGCCTCATCCTGAAAAAGCATAAAATTTGAGCGTTGCTCCCTCATTAACAACAGGCGAGGGAACAGTTCTCTACTCCAAAATTCGTCCTACCGTTCAAGCGGTGGGCATGGAGTAAGCTAGCGTCGTTGTGCCTATTTTTCCTCTTAGACCTTACTTTGTAATTTTCAAACCCAATACTCTAAACCACGCAAACCCTAATCCGAATTTAGGTTACAAAACACAAAAATTGTTATTTCTTTGTTATATCAACTTAGCGTAGAAGAAATTTCTGAAAGCGTTATCTTCATTTTTATTTAAATACTAATTTATAAAAGGTAGTACTTTGACTATCACAATATACTGTAGAAATCTGTAAGATTTTCACTGATTTCACCAATTAATCACCTTATCATCACCTCCTATCATCTTTGTATAGTGACCTCCTTCCTTTATATGTCGGGTGTATTAATTGATTGTTCATTGTTTTGCTTGCTATTGTCAATTAGACTGTCATTTCTATGCTTTTTAGCCTTGAGTATTCGTTTTACTAAAAAATAACTTCAAAATTCGATAGTGACACATGATTAACAAATCACAGGTCCACTACCATCCACATGAATGTTACATGTACACTTGAACATTCACGTTAGACTGCTCGTGATCGTAACATCGATTGAAAATAACAATAACTCATCAAAGGGTTATTGTTATTATTAAAACTTAAAAGGGTGAATAGGACGAAAATTCAATTTTTGTTGTTGGAAACTGGAAAAGCTGAGATTTCATCTATCTTTGTCATATAAAAAAATATAAAATACATGCCCTGTAAAGCACCAGTGGTCTAGTGGGAGAATAGTACCCTGCCACGACACAGACCCGGGTTCGATTCCCGGCTGGTGCATAAAATTACAAATGGCTGCTATGAAGAAATATCTGTGCTAACAGTGGTGATTGGGTCTCCACAACCGTTCGATCTTCAGACGAAAGAAAGCGCATTTTTTCCACTGATTGCAAGTGAATTGCCTAAATTGTAATTAATGGTGTTTTTTCTTTGACAAATTTTTCGTTTGGCTTTGTTTTTTACGCAAACTTTACATTTTTTTTTACCATTGATTTATGTGTTATTGTTATAAAAAAAAAAATTTGTCAAAAAACTATTTTCTATGGTGTTTTCTAACTTTTTTTCCTATTTTAAAACATTTTCCCTGAAAATTAGTGCAATCAAACAGATAAATAGTAAAAAACAGAAAAACGTTTTCCATCTTCCGCGAAAAACTTGGCCAATCAAACAAGGCCTAATTTATTATATATAATAACTTATTTTCTGTTAACTTTTCCTATTTTATTAATCCGTTCTCACGTGTACATCTATGATCAAATTTTACTAATGGAATTCAAAGTGAATTGCTAGTGATTATAATCAAACTAAATAGCTCACTATTGAACCGATAAATTTAAGTTAGACTACTTGATGACTTGAATAGAATTTGCAAGAAAAAATAGATTAATCTAATCTATTCAATATTTAATAAAAATAAGAATGCTTTAGCCTTATCAGCTGTGTGAAATGGGTGACCAGTCAACTCAACCATGATGGTCAAACTAGACTATGGTCGAGTGTATATACGTGCATGATTAAAGGGTGCTCCAAATAAACCTTACTTTCGTATAATAATTATTACCTATTTGGGTTTCATTATTATTAAAACTTGAAGTTTTATATATCAAAATGTCAATATTGTTAATCGGAGTAGCACCAAATTATATAGATTAGTTGTTTATTTAATGATCTTCTCAATTCTTCAATGTTTTTTTAATATTAGCTGCCACTGCCACTGATCTCATTATTCACTTTTTCATCAACTCCATTTCCTTCTAACAAGAACTTTTAGCAGTGATTGCAATAAATAAATAAAGATAAACAAATTATTTTCAAATTCAACAATAGGGACAATGACAGACCGAGAAAGATGAATATTTTTGTCAAGTTATAGATCTTTGGATGAAAATCGTGAGAGGTCTTTTCACCGTGCATTTATTAAAGGTTTTGGACCTCCATTGCACAGTTTTAAGAAGTTTGTGACTTTTGATGCAAATTACTTCTTTTTTTAATAAAAAAAAAAACTAAAAAGGTGAAAGATTATTTTGCCCTATTTAAAATTGATCGAACACTTACTTTTGATTTATTGACGGATTTTTGGATGAGAATCATCCAGATGTCCTTCTATACACGAGTTTGAAAACCTTGGGGACCATGACTGCAAATTATTTTAAACAACTTGTTTGATAACCATTATTTTAAAACTTTTTATTCTACATACTAATTACAATCACACATTTACATAATAAAATATTTTGCATGTAAATTTAGAATTTTTCTTACTTTTTAATCACACATTCTACAAAGATTCACTATTCAAAATATATATATATTTTTAATCAAATAATGACCATCAAACAGGAGTTTAATGTATCTACAATATCAAAGTTAAAGAGATTATCAATACCAAACAAAGGTTCTACGTTTGACAAATTCCACAGTTTACATCAACATAATTAAAACAATAAAGTTTGCAGAATTATTTTCTTAAATAACGTAAAAATTACCCCCAAAGAAGATATGTGATTAAACCTTAATTTTAGTATTTTTATTTTTTTTATTTTTGAAAAATTACAATAAGTAATTACACATAAATCTAAATTACCCAAAAGGAAACAAAAGGAGAGCGTTGTCCTTTTTGTTTGGGTAATTATATTCACATTACATTTTTTTATTTATAAAACTACATTTTAATTTTATTTCAAGTCCTCAATTTTTGCTTATGGTATCCCTTATGTCATAAATTTATGTTTTGTTCATTCTTATCTTCAGCATTTTATTAACTAGCACATTTCATATCTTATAATACTTTCTATCAAACAAGTCCATTTGGAGGCCAAAAAATAACTTATTTTTCAATCATATTTTAAAAAAATAATAAATACAAATGTGCGACAATTTCCCCCCTCATTTTAAAGTATGCAAAAAGATATTTTAACTGAAACATCATCAAATACAAGATTTGCTAATTAATAAAATATTGAAAATAAAAGTTCGATGTAAAAGAAGTATGGAACAAAAAATTTACAATGAGCAGATATTGATGATCTTAAGTGAAATAAAAATTGTTGTGTGAATATAATTGTCATTTTCTTTATTGAATTTTGCTATTTGTACATCGGATGAATCTGAAGAGTTAAGGAAAAAAAAAAACAATTAATTAATGATATATTTTTTTGATCCACAATTTCTATAAACTTTTCATCCATACATTCATCAATTTTTATCAAAGTCTATTAAAATTTTTATCAAAAGTTTCGTCAAACATTCCCTGAATATTAAATTGAGCCAAAATAAAATTTTGAATGGGAGGGTTAAATGTAAAATTTTATATAATGATAGTTTGACCATGAACAAAAAAACGTAAGGATAAATCATAAAAGGGGTAAATTACATATTCATACATAATAAGAGACCGGGTTATTTATGTGATTGAGATATTTTGTGAACGTAAATACATAAATAGTTTTTAGTTCATTAAGAGTGAAAATATTATAATAAATTATATCATGACGATCTATTTGTGAATGTGTGATTATTAAGAATTTAATTGCATTCAATATTTTATTAACACACAACGTAGTTGAGAAAAAAGGAATTAATTGTATTCAATCCTAAATGCATCGATAACAAATTTAACCGATTGATGTGTTCTCAAGTAAAATTTTGATAAACGACAGAGCATATAAAAATGTGAAAATACGAAAAAAAAAAAAAAAAAAAAAAAATTTAGTTACTATTAATTCACTCATGAATACCAAACAACTAGTCATCAAAGACTCGTGGGGTTCTTACTAAGTATAAAAATTGTGGAATCTTTGATTCAAATAAATATTGAGAATTCTCATTTATACAATTTTATGAATATTAAAGTGAAATATCAATGATACATGACCAAAATCCTAATCTAAGATGAGCTTTGCTATAGTTCTCGCACGATTGACATCTCAGTTGACAACATACACACATGAGAAAAATATTATTTTATATATGCGAGATCCACGCATCCCATGTGAGGGCGGTGTCATTCGTGCAGTCATCCATGGTGGTCATTTAGCATTTTTCATCTAAAATACAAATTCAAAAAATACCTTGAGCAAAACTCTAATGAAAAGAAAAACCTGGAGGTTAAAAAGTAAAAAAAAAAATTGTATGTCCATATGAAAAGTTATTTGAATGAGAAAAAATGTGATTAAAAATAAGTTAAAAAAAATAATTTTCAAATAAGCTATGTCAAACACATTTAATTTGATGAAATAAAAGCATCATTTTGGCCCATGTAATTGTGGTAAATTTACATTGACAAGTTAAACCGTTTCTTGTACCTTCGAATAAGATTGTGTTCTTTCTAGATGTTGTCATGTATGTCGTGTGATTATGAATATATGATGCAATTGTACATGCAATTATGGTAGTTTTTTTTTTTTTTTTTTTATCTCGAGTGTCATGATAAAATAGATAATATTTAATATAATAATAAAAAAGACAAATACTAAATTTTTTATTGATTGTAGTATTTAATTATATTTTATTCGAACTTATCATAAATGATAAATGTTGTCAGCATATGATGCTAGAAATTTAAAAATAAATAATAAAAATTAGGAATAGGGCTGTCCTTTCCTTGGGTTATTAGTCTATGCCTTGTCGGAACGAGACAAGAGTTCTTTTTTTTTTTGATAATCCAGTTCTCACATGAAAGTGTTGAACCAACCACAAATTAGGGGCCACAAATTTATTTTCATTTTTGTTGTATGCATACAAAAAATTATTTTGACAAAGAGATTGAAGATTTTATTCAACTATGATAAAAAGAAAATACAATAATTGTCTTTCGACACAATGATTCTAACTTTTAGTAATAATTCTAATTGTAAAGAACAGTCCAAGTCTAAAAGATGAAAACTAGGCAAAAAAATGTGTGTAAACTGAAAAAGAAGAAAAAAAAAATTGGCGACGTGCTGCTCGAGCTCTGGCCTCACTCCAACAGTGCCGCTTGAGAAGCCCTCTAGCGACAAGCGAGTGAACAGTTCCCTGCTCCAAAATTTGTCCCACCCTTCAAGCAGTGGGTAGGTTGTAAGCTAGTGTCGTTGTGCCTATTTCTCCTCTTAGACCCTACTCTGTCATCTTTCAACCCAATACTCCAAATCACGCAAAACCTAATCCGAATTCAGGCCACAAAACACAACAATTGTTATTTCTTTGCTATATCAGCTTAGACCTGTTTGACATGATTGCTATTTTTGCTTTTGCTTTATGTAGAAGAAATTTCTGAAAAGTTATCTTAATTTTTATTTAAATACTAATTTATAAAATATAGCACTTTGACTATCACAATAGACTGTAGAGATTTGTAAGTCTTCACTTATTTCATCATTCAATCCCTCTATCACATAACCTCTATACTTGCCTTTGTAATGTCCATGTATTCTATCTCTGTTATAGACAAAGCTACTATATTTTGCAAAGTGATTTTTTGGCTGATAGCACAGCCTTTAAGAGTAACACATACGCTATAAGTGATCTCATCTTATCAAGATCTCAGCACAATTTGAATGTACATACCCAATGATTCCATCTATATCTCTACAAAAATGCAAGCAAGCATTAGTAGATCCACTCAAGTATATAAATATCCATTATACTGCTTTTCAATATTTCTTACCAGGATTTGTCATGTACTTACTAACTGCACTAACTGCATGTGCCAAATCTGATCTTATATAAATCATAATATACATAAGTGAACCAACTGCACAACAATAATGAACTCGAGACATATAATCAATGTCTTCATCTAATTGAGGACACAATCTAGATGATAATTTGAAGTGGACAGCCAAGGGAGTACTGAAAGCATTAACATTAAGCATATTGAACATTTGAAGTACCCTCTCAATGTACCCATTCTGACTCAAATACATTCTGCCACCATTTCTATCCCTCGGTATTTTTCTTCTTGCACCCAAATTTTTCATCTCAAACTCCTTACTAAATTGAGATTTCTCACTTCTAACCTCTACTTTATCCTTGACTACAATGAGCATATCATCAAAATATAAGAACAAATATTTGATCGATCCACCATCTTCCGTTTTGAAGTACACACAACTATCATAATTACTTCTAATGAAATATGAGTAGTCATGAATGAATCGAACATTTTATACCACTGCCTAATGACTGCTTTAGTCCATACAAGAATTCTTTCAACAAGCACATATAGTCTTCATTTCCAGAAACTTTGAAACCTCTAGTTGTTGCATGTAAATGCTCTCCCCAAGTGAATTTGATTTTTTTCTGTTTCCTAACTACACAATACTCACAAAATTTTATCTTACTGATTTTCTGCCCATCAAGAAGTCCATTTCTACTAATTATGTTATAACAGTCTCACTCATATGCCCAAATTTAATAATTTCCTCACCAGTCAAATAAGTAGTAGAAACTGTTGCATCCTCTGAAATTGTGGAACTCTATAAAATATACAAATGCGTGGAGCTTTTATGTCCCTTCATAACAACAAGAGCACCCCAGCTTACCTTCGAAACTCCACCTTCACTAGTATATCTATGTTCATTTGAGTCAAGTGTACTCAAAGATATGAGATTTCGCTTTACTTCTAGAATGTGCCTTACATATGTAAGTGTTTTAATTGCACCATCGAACATTCTAATTCTGAGTATACTAACTTTAACAATTTTGTACGACTCGTTGTTTTTCATAATCACTGCTCATCTCGAAACTCCTTCATATGTTGTAAACTGGTCCCTGTTGGGACACATATGAAAAGTACATGCCGAGTTAAGAACCCATTCCTCACAAGGTTTGAAACTCACGTCAGAAATGAGAAACTC
This sequence comes from Osmanthus fragrans, assembly GCA_019395295.1. Classification (NCBI taxonomy): domain Eukaryota; kingdom Viridiplantae; phylum Streptophyta; class Magnoliopsida; order Lamiales; family Oleaceae; genus Osmanthus; species Osmanthus fragrans. The sequence goes on from CM033349.1 coordinate 10,206,903, forward strand.
TCATTCGATTTGCTCATTTTACACCACATCAGCCTCTACTGTGTTAACATGTTGCTTTCTTTTATTAGTAGTATCAACAACTTTATTTCTATTTTTCAAAGAATAAGAATTAGCTATGATATGTCACTTCTTCTTATAGCAATGACATACTTTCTATGTATGTTTGGATTTCAATCTGTCCCTCATATTCTTATCAAGATTCTGATCTTGATTTCTCCCATGAACAACCAGACATTTAGCCTCACTCTCATATTCATTTACAATATGCCTCATCTTCTTCTTTGATAGTAAAATATTTTAGACCTCATCCATAGTGAGTATCCCGACTATAGAGAATAATATATCTAAAATGTCACATACAATGGCGAAAATGAACACAATAACATCAATGCCAAGCCCTCCTCATCATACTTAACTTTCAATATCTCCAAATCAGTTACAATTTCTTTGAACATGGTTAATTGATCATCCAATGACGTACTTTCGGACATCTGGTTAGAATACAAGCGCTGTTTCAAGTGTGGCTTGCTGGTCAAGCTCTTCGTTATACAAAATTGCTCTAACTTCAACCACAATGCAACGACATTTTTCTCATTTAGAATATCCTGGAGAATTTGATTTGATAGATGTAGATGAATTTGAGATTGGACTTTCCGATTCCTACGTTACTTTCATCATGTGTCCAAGTTGAAGACATCTTATCAAAGACAATAAATGTTTCGTCCAAATCCATCTGAGCGTCAATTGCTTACATCTTCACTTGTCATAAAGTGAATCTCGTATTTCGATCCAATAACTGAATATCGTATTTCATTGTTGCCATGCGGAATAATAAACATTTCTCTGATACCACTTGTTATGAATTGATAGCAAGATAATAATAATAATGAAATAAATATGAACAAAATAAGAACTCCAAGATTTATGTGGAAACCCAAGATGAGAAAAAATTACAGGTAGATGAGAATTTTACTATAATCAATAGTAATTGTGTTTTTACAATATTAAGATCTCAATACTCAATTGAAATTTAAGCTCTCTAACTTTCAAGATGTTATTGAATGTGTATGTGAAGATACAACAATGTGGAATATATATATATATATATATATATATATATGAACCTCTTCTTGGAGTTCTAGATGATCATAAAAAAAATAAAAATAAAAATCAGAATCTTCATATATATCACGGTGGCGCCATATATCCTGGGGCTTTTTGGCAACATGGGCGTCAGCGTTGCAGCTCCCCATGCCTAGAGCTGCATGTCCCAATTTCCTTCACGGGCACTGCGGCGCGCACCTTTGGCAATGAATGTTTCAAAGTGTTTTTCTTCATCTCAAAGTTTTTTTCCAAGCCAAACTCCCAATCCTTGATGAAATTTGATCTTTATCAATTTGGACTTATCAAACCAGAACTCCTTAAAACTTCCTTTATCCTTCCAAATACCAAATTACAAAGAATTTGGATCACACCACAACAATTATTCCTATATACTTTGACTTCGATTTATGGGCAAAACTCAAAAAGAGCCTAAGTAAGTTGTTTAAGGTGCAGAACTTGGCTGTGTTCTATTCAAGTAATTATAATCCTGCTGACCTTACTTCACTATCCTTGTCTGAAGCTTCTTTGTTAGACTCCATAAATAGGTTTTATATGTTTCTCTGTATAGTTAAATAGTAGAGATTTGAACATTGACAACTAGAACTGGAGTCTTCATATACGTATATTAGATTCGTTCGAGGAACGCTCTAACCTAATTGCATAATGTGCAACAATAGACTGATGTAATTACGGCGCAAACATCACTGTTGAATATTGGTAAGGTTGAATTCTTGCAATTTTCAATCATGATGAGAATAATATTTCTCACTTTAGACGCTTATGCTTTCCTACTAGCCATAGATTGACCTCAAGTATGGAAAATTTCTTCCTAGTGGTAGATTATGTTGCTTTTAGGATGTCCCTGGCTAACAAGACTAAATTGAAATAAACATACCCGGTTAGCTCTTGCTCCTCTTTGATAGAAGGAGCGGAAAATTCTTAGAGAAGAGAAAGGAAGTGAGAGCACCAGGTGTTCGAAGAGCAGATAGGAAGTGAAGAAGAAGTTTCAACTAGATTTAATAATGGTGAGTGCTTCGGTTGGAATGAGATGGTTAAATTTTCACAAGAATGATTTATATAGGAGGATTACTTGGGTATTTCTATATATGGAATTGTTTGTTATGTAGGTAGATTTCTTATATGACATTGATGTCTAAATGAATGGATACTCAAGTTCAAACTTGGTTTCTATTCGGTTCTATTTATAACTCGATAACTATTTTCAAAGTATCTTTTCAGAAATTTTGTTGTGGCGGAGTGTGTAATGGAGTTACTGAATCTAGATTTAGTTTTAGATAATGTCTAATTTTTTTGCGTTAGCTTCACAAATCCCTATTCAACTCGTACTAAATATTTGACAAGTTAAAGCACAAGTGTGCTTAAAAGGTTAATATTTAACAAGTTAAGACTTACTTTTTTGGTTACTTTTCAATGGTTCTCGATTAACTTGTTATCATAATTGGACCTAATCAAACCATGTGGGTGTTTGATTCCCATTTTTTTTTTTCTAAAATGCATTTTCTCTATCTTCTTTTCAATCACATATTCTTCATTAAAATAACATGCACGTAAATAAAAAAATTTCCTTCTTTTTTTATCACACATTCTCAATTAATTTACTATTCCAAAATATATTCTTAAAAAAGAACGTGGATCAAACACATCGCATGTCTATTCATAGATTATTGCAAATCTATTTGTGCATATTTAGTGGGATCAAAATTATTCTTAAGGTATGTAGAGAAATCTAGCACCGCCATCAAGGCTTAACCGAGTTCAGTTTGCTCTAACTGATTGACACCACCAAGAATCACCAACCGACCATTTTCATCAACGCTTCTCCACCTACAGTTGCTACTAATGGTACCCACAATCACACCCACATAGTGACACTCACAAAGAGAATAATGTAATATGGGTTGCACACAACAGAAGCCAAAGTAGCAAGAAGGCACGAAGAGAAAATCACAAGAGAAGAAGAGAAACTCATGACGTCGGGGAGAGGAGAAAGAGAGAGACCGAATGATCATATAGCCCAAGTTCAAGTAAATAAGGTAAGTTAGGTTAGGTCAAACAATTGGGTCAAGGCCCAATTAGTACCAAAGGGTGGGCTACAAGATAAATGGGCCTCCAATTAGTGAGCGTTCTAAGTAGGTGGAAAACGGGTCATGAGCAACTCTAATTAATTAGGCTACTTCGAATGACTTACATAAATTCTAGGATCGGGACATTTCAATAGTGGTGTCAATCTAACGTTCAATCATATAGTCGATACCGACTGAATAAATTAACTGAGTTATATCATCGTCCAGGAGATTATTGGGTATCAAAACTCAACAAGGTATTCACTGCAAATCTTGTGTTGTAATATTTGATATCGGAAACTCCTTGTTCTAAACCAACCATCCCCTCCACCACATATACACGTACGTATGCAACGCAATTGTGATCGAAACTTTGAATAATGCTATTCGTTGATCACCACCCAATGTTTTGGTGCGAATTATAAGTAACATTACTTTTCAAATCAATGTTTATATTTCAATGATGCATTGAAACAATAATTAAATTCTAAAATATAAAATGTGAGATAATAATAAAAAAGTTATAATATTATTTTAATCCAAATTTAAGCCAATCATCTATCTAAATTCTAAGGTTCTTTCTATGGTCAAAGAAAGTTACAGGCTTGGCTTTTTGCCTCGGTTGCTGTTCCACTTAACCATCTGTTTGCATTCTATTTTCACACATGAAAAGAAAAATTAAATACAAATATTTTAACTAAAAATATTTTTGCGTGAAATAAGATTAATTGACAATTTTATTGTGGTGCGAGATTACTTAACTCTAAAAATTTAAGTATCTATTAATTTGTCCCGTCAAAGAATTTCCTGCTGTTGTCATATAGCGTTCGTTTGATAGAAAGATGAAAAATAAGTGGCAAATAAAATGTTTGGCAGGGAAGTGATTTGTCTGAAATTTGTTTGAGAGGAAAGGTGTTTGATTAGTATAATTTTTTACTTGGCAAATTTTTCGTTTGACTTTAGTTTTTTAATCAAATTATCAATTAAATGGATAAATTTTTTTACCATTGACTTTGGAATGTGTTCCAAAAAAAATTTGATCAAAAAGTTGGAAAATATTTTTCCACTAAAATAATGAAAAAATATTTTCCAACTTTTGTGCATCAACAACTTGTACCTAACAAACATTTTCCATGGCAAATAAAACGTATCAAACAGTCAAAAGTAAGAACTAGGAAAATATTTTCCTAGTTCCATGGCAAATAAATGGTATCAAACACAGTGATAAAGAAAGCATTCGTACCCCTATTGATCTTTCAGAAATTCCCTCGACCTCAAATTTGCACCATGCTCAAGTTCCATTTTTGGGAGATAATATATTTTAAAATAGCTACTTTTTAAAAAATGCGTAGTTAAAAAGTAGGATTTTTTTTTTTAAAATTTACTTTTAAGATTATTTTATGAGAGAACGTGTAGTTGAAAATGAGTTTTTGAAAAAAATAGAATCAAAAGATTAATTGTAAACAATACTTAGAGTATAAGGTCACTATAGAGCCACGTTTCCTGCTTGAAAGCTTTTAAATTAAGCTGACTTAAGCGTTAATTAGATTACTAATTAAAAGTAAAATAAAATATTTTAGACAAAAGAAATGCAATTTTTGGCATATGAAGTGGTTCTGAATCAACATGTACAAATCCACGAGTGATTGACTTGGCGTCTAAGGTTAGGAGAGGTTATATAGTGATGGTATTTTTACCAATTGAAGTGATTGCTATTAAAATATGGGTTCTATCTTTAAAATGTCAACGTTATTAAAAAGAATAGTCTAAATCATTAGTTTTCATCTTCTTTAGATATGATATTTCATCTCTTAACATGCCTTGCAGGATGGTGATTCGATCGAGCAAATCAATTTTGAAATTCGCGTGTTCATTTTTTTGAATCTTAATCGATTCGAATTGCTCGTTAAAATTCAATGACATATTAAGACTTAATTTTCATCTTGAAATAAGAGTACTTCAAACACTTATATATTAATCTATGTTTTCATCTTCAATTGCTCAAGAATAGGAGTTGACGTGGGCAATGGGTTTCCGTAAAAACAAACAAATATAAGGACATTTTATGGAAATGGTGTCGATATATGGAGACTGGGAGACCCTTCTGTCTCACCAGAATTAGCAAATATCTGTTAGCAGAAAATAAGCCCTTGTTTTCAGGGATTAACCAACAAAAAAAGATGAAATTTTGCAGTAATAATTGAAGTTTGAAGTCTTTACAAACACTATGTTCAGCTCAGAAACAATTTCAAGAAACATGAACAGCAACAGCAGTAGTTTTCTGTTTTCCAGTGATAATCAGCAAAACTGTGGCGGTTTAGCTCGATATCGTTCAGCTCCCAGTTCATTTTTAGCTACCCTTTTGGATTCTGGTAATGAGAATGGTGAAGAATCTGAGGTAATATTTTCTAATTTGTTGAATCAAAGGGGGGCTATGCCTATGAAGCAAGAAATTGATGTTTCAATGGAGCAACAAAATGGATCTTATTCTGTAGGAATGGAGAATGTGAGGATGAAAAATTGTGAGAATCTTGCCAGCCAAACTGTTTCCCCACCTGGATTTTTCAATGGTAAAATTCATAATTATTAGATTAACGCGTCTTCAATTTGTTTATGCTGGTTTAATTAGATAATTAGAACTAATTTTGTTTGCATAATTTGTATATTAATTTATTCATTATCTGTACAGAAGAAGGATGTTGCTTTTGCAACATATATAGGGCTGACCTTCAGCTTTCTTACTTAGGGTATCGAAAAAGGTTGGGAAAAGAGAAAAGAAACATGGAAATTTTCCATATACAATATCACAATGTTTTTGTTATAGATAAGCTAGCTGAAAAAGATGAAATATCTGGGGATTTTTTTATACATCCTTTCTTAGGATTTATACAATAAAAGTGATGAATAATATGTATTCAGTGCACTCTGCTCCCCTCACTCCACTAGTCCACTTTGCTCTGCTCCAGTATCGACCTATTTATTTCATTAAATATGTGTTCGACTCTATATGTCACATATTACAACATCTTTATTTTTCTTTTTTGGGCACGAGGGGGGTTGGTAATGCTAACCGAGGCTCGTAAATCACTCGACGTTCCTTAGCCTTGTGTGTGGTGTGGAGGGGAGTATCGTGTGACTCCAGCTGTGATGTTAAAGGGGAGCATAATCCATACATGAGAAGGCAAATCTTAAGTTATTAACCCAATTATGCAGTGATGATAAAGCCTATGGACATTGGACACTCAAGTATTAAACTAGATTTCATGAGTTGCATTGTGAGTAATTACATTTTCCGAGCCATTTGTTGTGGTATTTATGAACAATTACATTGTAATCATGACTTATTAAACAGTTATGAAGAAGTTGCTTAAAGATTCTTATTTGAACTCAGGTTTTGGTGTAATGGGAGAAGTAGGAAACTATACAATAAGTGATCACGCAGAAGCCAGTTCACCCACGAATGATTTGAAGAATCACGTTGATTACTCGTCTGGTACGGCCTTTAGCACAAGGTTCATGCCTAGCATACCCGAAAATGGGAACGAAAACATAGGCACATGTAGAGCTGAGGATGGAAATGGAAATAGTAGCAGAGAGTATGACTCTGCCTTGCTAGAAGACTCTCGGAATGTTTCACCCTTCAACAGCATGAAAAGAAATCGAGATGGTGATCTGAAAATGTTCTCTAATTTTAATGGATTAATGGGAAATGAGGTAGTTTTGTTGGGGGTTTTTTTTTGGCTGGTTTTCATGTTGTTTGCCTGTACATAATACTTCTATTGCTGATATTCGTATCTTTCTAATCAGAACGGGGAAACTAGAAACATGGCCATGCGTTTAACTCACCATTTGAGCTTGCCGAAAATCCCTTCCGAAATAGATTCAGCGGAAAAATTTCTACAATTTCAACACGATACCATCCCCTGTCAAATCCGGGCTAAAAGAGGTCGTGCCACTCATCCCCGAAGTATTGCAGAGAGGGTAAAATTCTTATAAAAAATACTACTTGTACATCAAGATTTGTACATAATGGTGTCCTCCCTCTCACATGAGGGGACTCATTCGATTATTTTATTCGAGTGGCCCCTTCCCATGTGAGGAGGATGTACACCCTTAGGTACACCTTGATGTACCAGTAGCAAAATCGAATTCTTATTCATATTTGTTGTCGATATTATTCATCATATTATTCATCAACTCTCTGTTTCACAACAATGAACAAAACCTTATTAGTACTTCCAAATTGAATTATGTTGGATAGTTTTAACATATTTTTAAGCTAATTTACAGGTAAGACGAACTCGGATTAGTGAAAGAATGAAGAAGCTGCAAGAGCTCTTCCCAAATATGGACAAGGTAGATATTTTAGCTGTGGTTCTATTTTCATTTTTCTATTCTTCGGAAGTGCTTAGGGATCGAGATTTTTTTCGTGGCAGCAAACGAACACTGCCGATATGTTAGATTTGGCAGTTGAGTACATTAAAGAGCTTCAAGAACAATTCCAGGTAATAAAGATGACAAATCCCTTTCACTGTAAAGTATGAGATTCACGTGAAATCTGTCTAAAAAACTTCATTTTGTGTAGACACTCACGGACAAGAGGGCAAAGTGCAGATGTTGAAGTATGGAAAAAGATGCATATCCTGTCCCGTGAGTTGTGTTTTTACGTGCTTGTATTAGATACGCGTCACATATATGCAGCTTAATAAACGAAAATGGATCAAAGTACTTTACGCTGTCACGATGTACCTTTATGGTGGTGAAGACTGACGTGTATTAATCGATGACGAGTACTACAAATAATTCAAAAGCTGACATGATCACATGGTGGCTATATGTTCGTAGTTTCAATTTTAATCTATATTTCATTAGAATAAATGTAACCTCCTTGAATTTCATCTAGACCCGGAATTGGAAAATTTATATATTTGTATGTAAATATTTATAATGTTCTAAAGTAGATATGTTATGCATGTTTATTGTAATTTAGATTTAAAAAAGGTGGTAGTGGTATGGGAGACTTAGAAGTATGAATTCTAATGTTAAAATTGTAGTCTGACATAGAGAGAGGAAATGTAATTATGCAAATATAAAATATGGGTCGCAATCTTTAACACCCCAAAATTTCTAAATTTGCCACAACCCACAAGGACTTAATTGAAACGATTTGGAAAGTTTGGGAGCAAAATGAAAGATTTTCAATTCTTAATGCTCTTGAGTGCAAATATATGACCCATCCCGGATGACCCGATCTCAAGCTGAGAAAAAAGAGCGACGAGGACCTCTGGACAACCTGCGAAAAAGATTAGTGGGTTGTTCCATAATGATATTTAAGTTCGCAAATAGTTGGAGAAAATATGAGTGTGAGGCTATAAATTGAATAATAATGAAATATGTACATAACTAAGAACTAAATATGATTATACATAATGAGCTTAAGAGATGTGAACTCCTTTAGAATGTAGGAGACAAATGGAGTTGGACTCCTTACCAAGGTGGGATAGTGAACCCCGAGGTAGACCCACACAAGAGTCGAGGTCATTGAGGTGAAACGGGATAGATCCACGGATCAATGGTGAAGTCATGGGTCCTTGACCTCAAGGAAGAGGCGCCCACCTTGGGGATTAATACAAGCCAAGGGCATGACGAGCGTGAGCCAAGGAAATCAAGCTCTTACACGTCGGGATTGGGAGCTATGGCATCATCATAGACTATAGTAAAAATTTCAAAAATCTTGAAATACGATATATTTTATAGGAAATTTTGGATGAGTACATTAATTTTTTTTGGGATTTAAATGATTTCTACTATTTATTTGAGATTGAAAAGTCCTTCAAAACCAAAGTTTGACCGTACTGGGTCCAAAGTGAAAGGAAATGAAAGTTATGGGAAGTTCTAAGCACTGTTTGAGCCCCATCTTAATTAGATTTAGGGAAAAATGTATTTTTGAATAGTAATTTTTTGAAAAATGTATGATTAATAAGAGGCAGGGGCGCAAGCAGATGCCTGCACTGAACTTTGAGCACAAAGAAATACTGACTTTTTAAAAATGACCCCAATTTTCCAAATTCCCCAATTGTTCAACCCTATACCTTCCTTGCTCTCACCGACACTCCAAAAGCATTTAGGTGGAATTTACTCAAATCGACTTGATTGGCTTCGGTTTTAAATTGTGCTCAAAACCGACCCACGTGGCCACGCCCACCCCCTACCAATTACTCTAATGGCAACTCTATGAGCATTGGTCTAATTTCCTAGCTTTGAATTAAGAGGTGAATTTTATCTATGGTATATGCTATATTACTTATTTTGAAAAATATCTTTGAGAACGAAATTATGGAAATTCGACAAAGCTTTTTAATACAAATTAAGCACTTTTCTTACCAAAAATCGCTCCTCACGGTTCTAGGAAAGCTGAATTTTATTTGTATTATGCTTCATTGCCAATTTTTAAGGTCAAATAAGCAAGTTAAGAAGGAAATTAAGTGGGATTTTGACTGGTTTAAAATGACTATCTTATTATGTCCCTGTTTCACAATCATCGAAATGAGTTTTGATAGGAAATTTTTTTTGAATTTACATGCAAAATATTTTATCGTGAGAATGTACGATTAAATAAGAATTTAAGAAAGAAAAGTTTTTATTTTTTGAATGGTTGTCAAACAGGACTGGAAGCATTTTAAACTCCTCCCACGTACAAGAAATATGACCACCACTTAAGAAGCATTTTTCATTCATTTCTTCATCCATTTACATGTACATATCATTCCATAGAGAGAAAACTTCCATTTATTTCAAGCAATCATTCATTCATTTTGTGATCAAAAAAGGAAATGGGACTTCAAAATTTAAAAGGATTAGGCTCATTTGGATGTTGATTGATGGGATTTTGTAGTCAGATGAAAGCCTTTCCTGTTAATGGCACTGGAGAGTAAGCAAATGATCCAATCTTCGGACTTGCAATGGGTGGTTCTTCACAAGCCACAGATGATCTTTTTGGTAATCAAAATTGAGACTCAGTTTCTGGGGGCAACAAGCACTGCAAGAACAACTATGACAGTAAGGTGGATTATAGAATCTTAGAAAGTATAATGGAGAAAAAGAAAGTTATATCTTGTTTATTGTATTTATAGACGGGTCTAATACTTTGCACAGACATAACCTTAATATAATGGGTTAGCAATCAATGTTATTTAGATATTGAGGACGGATAATTTGCTGGGCTATGAATTGAAACATGCTTACTTTGTGCAGCGGATGCTCATATTGAAGATTGGGGTTGTGCAATAATTGTTTTTTGGTGTCAAAATTCTTTACCTTGAGATTGGTGTCAAAATGTCTTAATTATAGTTGGTGTTCAATATTTTTGGTTACTGTTGTGAGTTATTGCCACTGTTTTGGAAAAAAAAATTTGTATTAAATTGTTCTTATGAGAGTTTAATGGAAAAATAATTGTTTATTCACATAATTATGATTATATATATACAGTGCCATAATACAGGAATAAGGAAAGAAAATAATTTAAATAACCAACTATCCTAATTTAGAAGATTACAATTAAACCGGAGATATCCTATTAGGCCCCCTCAAGACGGTGATCCAGAGGAGACACCGATCTTGAAGACTAAGTCACGTAGGCGAGTCCGAGAAAGGGGTTTCGTAAGAGCATCGGCGAGCTGATCAGCTGAGGAGACATGAGACACGCGAAGCATAGAGCGTTGAACAAGACCCCTGACGAAGTGATAATCAATGGAGATGTGTTTCATGCGAGAGTGAAAAACTGGATTAGCACACAGATATGTGGCGCCAATGTTGTCACTGTAAATAACAGGTGGAGAGGGAAGTGAGACCCCAAGTTCAGCAAGAAGAGACCGAACCCACTGAACCTCCGATGTAGCAGAGGCAATTGCCCTATATTCAGCCTCGGTGGAGGAGCGGGCTACAGAGCGTTGCTTCTTGGAGCTCCAGGAGATGGGATTAGGGCCGAGAAAGAGAACATATGCCCCTGTAGATGTGCGATCATCAGGGTTCCCGGCCCAGTCAGCGTCGATGAAGCAGTGCAAGGAGAGAGAAGGGCTTGCACGAAGGCGAAGGCCTAGATCACGAGTGCCATTGAGATAGCGGAGGAGGCGTTTGGCAGCTCCCCAATGATGTTCAGACGGCATATGCATAAATTGTGAGAGCTTATTAACCGCAAAAGCAATGTCTGGGCGTGTGACAAGGAGATACTGAAGGCCCCCAACAACCTGTCGCTACAAAGTGGCGTCCGTAGGAGGAGAGCCATCATAAAGTGAAAGTGTAGTGCCAACCGCAAGGGGCGTCTGAACAGGTTTAGAGGAGAGCATGTTGTGGCGAGCAAGCAAATCCACAATGTACTTCCGTTGGGAGAGGAAGCATGAGTGTTGGCGTGATAAACTTCGACACCTAGAAAGTAGGATAGGGACCCTAAGTCCTTGATGGAGAACCGGGCAGCCAACCGATCAATGATGTGAGAGACAAAAACAGTGTTGCTATCCGTGAGGATCAAGTCATCAACATACACCAAGGAGTAAGCAGTGACACTATCGTTGTGGAACACAAAGAGAGATGTGTCTGACTGGGCATGAACAAAGCCCAACTTAAGCAAAAAACTGCGAAGTTCTTGGTACCAAGCCCGAGGTGCTTGCTTAAGACCGTAGATGGCTTTCTTGAGTTTGCAAACATAAGAGGGAAAATTGGTATCAATAAAGCCAGAGGGTTGTGCCATATAGACCTCTTCATCAAGATGGCCATGAAGAAAGGCATTATTGACGTCAAGTTGCCGAAGAGCCAAACCACGGGACAGGGCCAGGCTCAGAACAAGACGGATAGTGGTGGGCTTGACGACCGGGCTAAAAGTATCATAATAATCGATGTCAGGGCGTTGGTGAAAACCCTTGGCAACGAGGCGAGCCTTGTATTTGTCAATAGATCCATCAGGATGGCGCTTGATCCGAAACACCCATTTACAACCAACTATATTTTGCGAGCCATTAGAAGGAACAAGATCCCATGTACCATTCCGAAGAAGAACATCAAACTCAGCGGACATAGCTGATCGCCATTGTGTAACAGTAAGAGCATGGGTGACACTAGTGGGCTCAATGTCAGAAGATGGATGGTAAGAGACAAGGCAATACTTGGGGTTTGGTTTGTGAATGTGATGTTTGGAGCGAGTGAGCATGGAGTGGCCTTTGGTGACGGGTAAGGGTAAAGCAGAAGGGACTGGAGAGATGGGAGAGATACCGGAAGAGTTCGGCGGTGAGGGATCAACACTGGAGGCCGAGGATGAGACCAAGGATGGGGTGTCATCATTGAGCAAGGGAGGCGAACTCGCACCACCACCACACGGGACTTTAAAGAAAGGAGGGGAAGACAACAAGGGACTCGAGTGAGGGGGAGAAGAGATGGACAGGGAAAATGGAAAAACGCCTTCAACAAACTCAACATGACGAGAGGTAAATATTTTGGATGAAGATGGATCATAGCAGAGATAGGCACTCTGTGTTAAGGAGTAGCCTAGAAACACACAAGCACGAGACCGAGGTTGCAACTTGTGAGAGGTATACGGGCGCAACCAGGGGTAGCACTGACAGCCGAAGACACGGAGTTTTTGAAGGTTAGGGGAACGACCAAACAATTTTTCAAAGGAGGACATCATGGAGAGGTTGGATTTGGGCATTCGATTGATGAGATAGGTAGCAGTGGCAAAGGCAAAGGGCCAGAAAGTGAGCGGGATAGATGCATGATGGAGGAGGGTGAGGCCGGTATCGACAATATGACGATGACGACGTTCTAAAAAACCATTGTGTTCTGGAGTATGTGGAGGTGTTGTGAGATGCATAATCCCACTAGAGGCAAGAAAGGGACGAAGTGCAATATATTCCCCCCCCGTTGTCAGTGTATAAGGTAATGATTTTAGCGTTGAAGTAGTTTTCCACAAGAGACCTGAATTTGACAAAAGTATAAAAAACATCGACTTTTCGCCTGAGAGGATACAACCAGATGTACCGAGTGAAGTGGTCAACAAAGACAACGTATTATTTAAATCCATCAACGGAGAGAACAGGAGAAGACCACACATCATAAAAAATTAATTCAAGGCGTCGAAGACGAAAGTGAAGATTCATGAAATGGAAGGTTATGACTTTTATTAATTTTGCAAGAATTACAAGAAAAAATTGATAAAAGGCGGGGCGATAAAGAGAAAACATTAGACAGACTAGATGACGAATAATATTGCTAGATGGGTGACCAAGACGGGAGTGCCACACAGACATGGAGGGAGCAACAGAAGAAAGAGCAAGTGGTGGAGCCAACGAGTCTGCCTCGACCGGCCAATAATAAACACCATCCTTATGCGGTCCGTGGAGGAGAAGGGCCCCCGTTTGACGATCCTTCACCTGAAATCCAGACATGGAAAAGACAACATCAACACTATTATAGCGACATAGCTGGGAAACAGAAATAAGATTTTTCGCCATAGTGGGAACACAAAGAGAATTCGGGAAGGACAGGGGGGATGAAGTGTGAAGGTTGAGTGAACCAGTATGGGTGATGACCAAGCCGTTACCATTACCGATGACAATGTCATCAAAACCATCATAAGGCGAGTGGAGCGAGAGGTTCGCAAGATCAGTGGTAACGTGATGAGAAGCACCCGAGTCTAGGATCCATTCAGATGGAGTTGGAGATGCCGTTGGATGAGTGGCAGTGTGAGCACTAGGAGCTGTGTAAGCTGGACGGGACAGGGGACGTGACTGATGGGCAGGGAAAGTCCAGGGTATATGCTTGAAGGAGGAACAACGTTTCGCGGAGTGACCATGTTGTTCACACAACTGGCAGCGGCCAAGATAAGGGCGTTGGCCTGGATTGCTGGCAGGTGATGGAGACCGAGGTGAGGGATGTGAAGATCTAGTTAACTGACCACGAGAGGGGATGAAGGACCGGGGCAGACCACGGGAAGGCTGAGGCAGGAAGGAGCGATGTTGTGGAGAAGGCCGAGTAGCAGGGAAGGCAGTGGCAGGGGTAGGAGATGAAAAATCTGTTTTGGCTGCCAATTGGGCTTCAAGGTTGAGAAGTTTCTCATGCAGCTCATCGAAGGAGATGGAAGTTTCACGAGCCTGAATAGCATGGGAGAGCTCTTTATAGTTGTCGTCGAGACCGTTGAGAACTTTGATAACAAGATCTTCGGAGTCAACTGAGACATTCATAAGGGTAAGTGCATCGACAGTAGTTTTGATACCTTGCATAAATTCAGTGATGGATTGAGTGCCTTTAACGGGGTTGGCGAGTCGGCCCTTGAGACCAAGAATGCGGCCACGAGTCGGTTTAGCATAGGTGTTGGAGAGGGTTGTTCAGGCATCATAGGATGTTTTTGCAGTGGCAATAAACGGGACGAGGGATGGTGTGAGAGAGCCGATGATGGCGTTGAGCAGGAACTGGTCTTGACGGATCTACAGAGGGTAAGCAGGATTGGGATTCGAGACATTGTCTTGCAGGATAGAGGAAGGCGGGCATGGCTTTGTGCCATCAATAAACCCAAGCAGGTCATAGCCAGTGAAGCGTCTGAAATTGGAGCCTCCATGCGGTGTAGTTGGTGGATGTGAGTTTCAGAGGTGCCTGTACAGAAACGTTGATGGCAATAAGGTGTGAGGTGGAGTCTAAAGGGTTAATGATGGTGGGGTGAGAGGCGGCAGATTGTGGTGTGGTTGGAGTGGAGGCCATGACTCAGAAAAAAAAAATTAGGGATGGGCGGCGGTAGCCTCAAAGAAGCTCTGATACCATATGAGAGTTTAATGGAAGAATAATTGTTTATTCACAGAATTATGATTATATATATACATGCCCTGTTTGATTCCCATTTTCTCCAAAAATCATTTTTCTCTCTTTTCTTTTCAACCACACATTTTTCAATAAAATAATATTACACACAAATTCAAAACTTTTCGTTAATTTTTAACCACATATTCTCCATCAATCAACTATTCAAAAATACATTTTTCCCTCAAAATGGGAATCAAACACAACCACAGTGCCATATTACAGGAATAAGGAAATAAAATAATTTAAATAACCAACTATCCTAATTTAGAAGATTACAATTAAACCGGAGATATCCTATTAATTCTCACTCTCAATTTTCGTTTCTTCCTACACCAGTGGATCAACACTTGTCGTTCAAAGCTATCTACACAAACCGCAATGCTAGTTAAGTTGTGAAAGCTGCAACATTGCCAATTGCGACAAAAAATTGCGGTGTTCGGGATCATTTCTTTAATCCTTTAACATAGAGATTGATATGGTGGTCCTTTTAAGTGTTAGTAGTTCCCCATACGTGCCATGATGAACAATTTCAATAGATAATCGTTAAAGGTAGGTTGTTGACAGTCACAAGTTTTTGCCTCAAATGATGTATATGAAAAATCCAGAACAAAGCTTCCTTAATAATTGTAATATGTCTCGTATCATCTTGTCTATTATATTGTCATACATTATCTAATTCAATACCCAATGGTGGAGTGGTTGAATTGGTATAAAATGATGTATTTCAAGATTTTGATTGATATTTTGTTACTCTTTTAAGTGCTCGTCACTTTTTAAAATTTGTGTCACTTTATTTATTTATTGTGCTGTCACTTTTTTTAATGATGTTTTTCACCTTTTTTAATCACTTTTTCAAACATTCCATCACTTTTTTTTTTTTTATTGTTTATTACTTTTTAAAATTTCTATAACTTTTTGAATGACAAACGTATGTTTTAATTGATGTTATCACTTTTTTTGAATTTTTGTCATTTGTTACTTTTTTTTATTTTCTATAATCTTTCTAAAAATTTTGTCACTTTTTATCATTTGTTACTTTTTAAAATTTTTTGTCACTTTTAGTGTTTTTACTTTTTAAAAATTTCTATCATTTTTTTGGTGACAAATATAGATTTTGATTGATGTTTCGTGTCATTTTTTTTAGTGTCACTCAGGATGTTTATCACTTTTTTGAGATTTTTGTTACTTTTTTATTAGTGGCTATTTTTTCAAAAAAAAAAAAAAAAAAAAAATTGTGAATTTTTTGAGTTACAAACATATGTTTTAAGAATTTTGTTACTTATATAATATTGAATGACAATATTAGTTGACAATCATTTCATATGAAGGGGGCCCACGATTTTTTTATTCATCGTGGATCCCCCTCCCATGTGAGTGATTGTCAACCAATATTGTACTTGTAGCATGATTCTTGTTTTAATTTGTGTTTTGTCATTTTTTTTAATGTTAGTTGCTTTTCTGAGCGTGATATTTTCCTTTTTCTTTTTGCAAGATTGAGATTTAAAAATTCCTTAACAATGTTGGTTTAAAGGGAAAGTCACGTTATATTCTCCGCATAAGATAATAATGGATTTAAATAAAAAGTTTAGTTACTTTTATTGAATTGATTTCAATGTTTTAATTAGGGTGTTGTCACTTTTTTAATTTTTGTCAATTTTTAAGTGTTTGTCATTTTGTTTTTAATTTTTGTCATTTTTTTTGCGTGTTTGTCACTATATATTTTTTGTTATTTTCTTGAAATTTCTCATTTTTTTAGTGACGATTTTCACTCTTTTTAATAGAAATGACATTATATGTTTGACATTGTGTCATTTTTTTTTTAATATTAGAAAGTGACACAATATTTTTTATTTTCAAATACTTTTCATAAGAAGACTCTAATTTTAGGATTATTTTTTAAGTTGCCCGATAATTTTTCCCTATATTTTTGTGAAAGTAGAATTAAATCGAGAGATATGCTGGATAAACAGTCCAGGGGCGCCACTTGATGCCAGCCCCGTTCATCAAGAATAATTCTGAAATCAATAATATACATATGCGGAGAGTGAGATTGAGTTGACAATTTCGATACCCGGATCAAATTGACATAACCAAATGAGCAGTGCAAGGAAGAAAAGTACACACGAAGACGATGAGGTTCAACAGTTGCTGCGAGCAGCGCAGGACGATCTTCTCCTCAAACTCAGCGTTGATTCCCACATGGCGCGCGCCTCCTCCTCATCTTTAACCTCCATGGATCCAGATCTCGAACGCCGCTTCCTAGCCCTCAAATCCAAACCCAAAAACACATCAACTTCTGCTGTTTCAACTACAAGAACAATTGATGATGATAGGAACCAAGTGAAAGTCAATATTTCTAATATTGGCGGGTTTGAGGAGGATGATCTGTCTGCTAGATTTGCGGCGCTCAAGAATTCTATTCCGTCGCATAATTGTAAAAATGATAATGATTCTTCTGAAATTGTTAGTAGGCAGCAAGAAGAAGAGAGTGATGATGAGGAGGATGAAGTTGAAAAGGTAATAAAATGGGCAATTGATGCTGCTAGGCTGGACCCTTCTCCTGTCTCTGATGATGAAAGCAGCGAAAAAGAAGAAGAATATCATAATGGTGATCAAATGGATTGTGGAAAAAAGGGCAAAACGAAATGATCAGTGCTTCAACAAGGTATCTCAAATTATGCGATTATGTTATTTTTCAATGTTAGATTATAGAATTAACTGTATAATTTAATTGTTGTAACGGATGGTTTCGCTTGATTTCTGATAGACGAAATTATTTTGTTGATATATATTAGTGTACATATAAATTGTAATGCTGCACAGCTACCGGAGATTGGTGGGGGTGGGGGGGTGAGGGGGGGGGGGAGACACTCGTACTCTGATGCTTAAATTTACAGTAGCTGAGAGATAAATCCACTGTTACATTTTTTATTTTTTATAATTGTATTTGTGATTACAATTTGCATCTACTATTACAAGAATATTTATAGAGATTAGAGGGAGTGGGGCTTAGTAAGGGAACGAGCGCTCTGGAATTCTAGAGTAACTAGCCTTCTGCATTAAAATTATGGGGGCATCTTGTTCTGTTGCACTGTAATTGGGCTTGGCAGTTCGATGATAACTTATCTTGAGGTGATCTTATGTCCTTATTGCTTTTGGCTACTGCTGCATACTTCACTTTGAGTGGACCTCATTCAAGCTTACGTGAGCCTTGGCTCTGAAGTTACGTTTCCATTTCAAAGTTTGGATTGTGAGATGTGCATTTTACCTTAATTTGCTTGTGCATTCTTAGTCCACCTTAGGCTTCAACTATGAGATCAGCTGAGCAATCACCTCCACCGTATCTTTCTGAGCTGATTTTAGCTTTCAGAACAAACTTCTAGATGGCCATTTTTTCTCTGAAAGTTTGTTTCTGACATCAGGTTGGTGGGTTCTAAAGTGTACGATCTGGCATACTAGACAAAGTGCCAATTCTTATTCTCATGGATTTAGGCTGACGTGCTATTTTGTATGCAACGCTGTACTAAGGTCAAGTTCATATGTTTAATGTCTAACTTCCTCACACTACCGCTATTATTCTACAAGCTAAACTAGTCTTTACTTCACTTTATCTGCCCATTCATGAATTGAAGGAGTCAACTTTTTTATTTCTCTTTAATCATCTTTCCGAAAGTGTGTCAGATTAGAAATTCTTCATATTTTCCCTCAATTTGATTCCTATATCAATAGTTGCATTTTTTAAGATAATGCTATCAAGTCTGCTAGTTGATGATGGCACAAATGATTGATGATCAGGTTAAAATTTCCTTTTCCAGTCCAACCTTTCGGAAATTCAGACCTACCTTATTAAAATAATTAAAAAAAAAAAAAGTTTTACAAAAGGCATGCATGGTGGCTTGTGTGAACCAGCATGCCTTTTACCATGACACAAGCAACCTATTTCTCATTTGAAAATGCAACCAAAGTTCTTTAAGGCATACTATAAACTTAAATTGGACTAGTATTGGGCCTTCATTCTCCTCTAGGATAAGCATCACGTTGATTTTCATAAAACTATATTGTACTACCATATGCTAATGATAATTGCCCTCATCTTCTTGTTCATCCGCTGAACAAGCAGGGTTTTGTGATTGCAAAACCTTAGTTACGGAATTCTCTCCACTTCCATTTCTCAAGTCTAAGGTACTGAGGCTTGATTTTTTTGCATTACGAAACTTGACACCCGACAAATTCAAGAAAAGATAAGGGCATAACAGGGGGAGTTAACAATATTAGCATTTATTCATCTGAATCACAAAAGAGAAACATAATCCAAGTCTCCAACACAAATAAATCCCTCTTTTTCTATGTCAATCTCTCCAAGCGATATATGCTGCAATACAATAAAGTGGAACTCCGTGGTCTTGGATGGCTTTTCTACAGTGTTTGTATTGCTGAAATTCTGAATGAACTATGGAATTGGCATTGAAAAGAAAATCAGGATATTAACTGTAGACGTAAGGGATGAACCAGGCACGCGACCAGTCCCCAAGAAAAGTTTGAGATATTACTCGAGTAGTGAGAGAACTCGATGAATTGATGGCTGCTGAATCAAAGGAACGAGAATATGGTGGTGACGAACAAAAATGATCTACATACTTCCATAGTCTGGTCCAAGTCCTGTCATCTTTTATCTGTCTGAGTAAATTACAACTAGTTAGGTGTATAACTTACTGGATTTCTCTCTCTCTGTCTCTCATGGGGTGGGGGTTATTATTATGTCTGTGCAGTAGGATTGAAACTCCATGTGATGATATTTCTTAGATCAATTCAATGAGGAGCAATCCTTCCGAACCAGAAAGCAGGAAAAAAAAAAAAACAAAAAGAAGTATTACTTGCTGAAGATATATGTTCCACGAGTGAATACTGTGTACTAACCTTTTACGAAATTAGGATGTTTCCTGTGGGAATGGCTTCGGGGTTTGCAGAAGAAAAATATAGCTATGAAAAATAAGAACAGCTCTTAAATTAACTTTTGTCACTCCGTTCTCTTTCTAAATGCTCCAGAAGTATATTACTTTTCACCATAAAAATCTTGATAAGATGTTGCCTTAACAACAACACGTCATTTTCAGAATCGCTGCAGGATTTTAGTCAGTATCAATAACTTCCTGCAGATCATAATTGAAGTTCAAGTTGAGCACACTTTATGACATGGCTGAATTCAACAGGCTATTTGTTCCCCTTTTCTTTTTAGTTGCTATTGATTCCACAAATTGTGCACAACAGAGACTATTTCTTCTCTTCTTTTGCTCTCGTGCAAATTAGTATCTGTTTGTTGTCTTTGCACAAGTTCCAACTTTCCTGAATGCCCATCAAGATAGAGTTTTTCGCTTGCGATTTTATATACTTGATAATCAAGTTGCGCGCATTTGGAGGAGGAATCACTAAGAAGCTCTACTGCATTCTTTCAATATTGTGTTTGTTACTCATAGTAAAAAGTTAGTACTGAATTTTGACACTTAATTTTTAAACAGGTTGTATGCTCAAGTGTATTTGGGTCATAGTCTCCTCGAACAATGATAGGCACTAAAGCTGGCTTTGAGGGATCTTTCTTGACATAATGAGGATATATTATTGATTGAAATTTAGTAAAAGGAGTTTTCTCAACCAAAAACTTGTACCTGCTTGGCCGCTGCACTCAAGAAGCTTGTCCCTGTTACAGTTATTAGAGCTGCCTATTGAGGTGTCATATTTGAATGTTGCAAGAACCGGGTTCATCTGCTTGGATGGAAAAAAATATGAATTAGAAATTGAGGTTCTCTTAGTAGACTAAATTATAATTTGTCGACATGGCAACCATTGTAAGTTTCCTTGTGTGCACGCGTGCATGTGTGCGTTTGCACTCTTTTATTGAACTTAAAACTAGATATTGTTTATGGTGATGGTTTTATTTAAATTTGCTGTGTAATGCATCATTTGTAAGTTGATCAATTTGTGCACAAATTCTTTTGGGGAATTAGAACTTTGTACAAAGGGGAACACTAGGGAGAAGTTAGAACGCTTGAAGCAATGTGATATTATGAATCAATAATTTCAAGTATGTTTGCGAAAGATTTTACAACTTTCTTTAACATAAATTCAGTTCAAGATTCTTACTTGAAACGAAAATTTTCATGATTTTTTTTTGTGGTTGAATCACCCTCCTTTCCAAACTTCAAAATTTGTATTATCTTGCAATCTAATGAATTCAATCTGAATTACAATGGAAAGAGATTATTATTCACAATTTCAGTTTCTAATTTTGTGAGTTTTCATGTTAAACATGTGGCTCTAGACACTTTTCAATTTATATGTGATTTTTCATACGAATTTCACATATTTTCTATCGTCTCTCTCTCCCATCCCAATTACCAAGATATAAGTTAATAGGGTTAATGAGGGTTGATGGAGTTGAGGGAAGTTATGGATTTTAATTTAATTAAAACCATTCCCTCAAACTCATTTAATGTCTTGTGGGTTGGGTCACCCCGTATGGGTGGCTCATAACTAGCTTTTTCCAATGATTTGGTAATTTTTTTGGCAAATTATAAGGTATATATTCTTGAAATGTGTGGATTAAAATTGCAAGTTTTAGAGAATATAGATAAAAGAGATGTTTAACTAGCATATAAGCTTGAAAAAGCTTTAGCAGACATACTCTTTTATCGATGACTTGGAAATTTTAGAAGACATGCTCTCCATCTCTGTCTTGGGATTATTTTGTTGGGAATACCATTTTTTATTTATTTAACTAACTCATATATAAATTAAATATCGATCACGTGAACTTGCGAGTCCTAGTTTTGTTGATTTAGACCAATTCGCTTTTTAAATTAATCATGTAATATAAGATTGCAACATTAATCAGGTCATAATTTAAATGATTGAATGTCCTGGATAACTACATTTATTTAAAGAGTACTTAAATTTAACCAAGTTAAGGCTACACTCGGAAACTAAATTAGATAAATTGCATGCTAATTATAATATAGAATAGAACGGGACGATTTATACTATGATAGGGGCGATTGTCTCCTCACAATTTATACTAGATTAGAAGATTGAAGCGGAATGGTCACAAATCAATGAATTTAAACTAATGGAATAACACATTTATTTAAATTATCAATCATGCTACTTGTACATTGTATTTAAGATCAAGTTTGACATTGTACAACGTGTCAACACACTAATTCACAGGAGCCAGATGATATTACGATCCATGAAAAGAGTGACTTCAAGTCTGACCATAAAACTCAAGAATGTTCTAGTCCTAGGAGAGTGCTCGAGGTTATCAAGACCTTGAGTGTGATGATCGGATTATGCAAGAATTGTACACATCAAGTACTAATCTTGATTTTACGAAGAGAGGTTTAAACATTTATAAAACCTAGCTTTAGTCTATTTTCACACGTCTCACGTCTTTTTTTGAGACTAAATTGAAGTTCGGTATATTAATTAAAACAAATTAAATTTTAATAACCCAGTACTGACTTTCCTAAAGTCGGATGAAATTTACCGGAACAGATACTCACACAGTCATACTCAAACCTTGTGCTTTTCCTCCTCTTCTTTGGCCTTTCCGTACATGATATTTCCTCAAATAGACATACGTACATTCTCGCGCGATCATATTATTTGATCCAGTATTTCAGTTGTTGTAATTGGTTGATTGAGTGAGGGGGGTTTTGTGAGAGATGTCGAATCTATACAGAGGGGATTTCAATTCCAAAATCGATTACGTGTTCAAGATCGTATTGATAGGCGATTCGGCAGTTGGGAAATCGCAGCTGTTGGCGCGATATGCAAGAAATGAGTTCAGTTTGGACTCAAAAGCCACTATTGGAGTCGAATTTCAGACGCGAACACTTGAAATTGATCACAAAATGGTCAAGGCTCAGATTTGGGATACAGCTGGTCAAGAAAGGTAATTACTATGGTAGTTGATTCTCATTTTCCGTTTGCATAGTTAACAAGAGAACTCAAATGCTTGTTGAATGGAGCTGAAATTGGTTGAAAAAAATAAAAGAAGATAACACTGCAGACTTTAGACGTCGTGGTCGTATGTATTGGATTGGATGATCATCTGGCTACATTATATAACATAATAGTCTGCAGTTGGAATATAAGCAGGGAGACTAGAGCCTATGTTTTAGATGAACTTTTTTCTGCAATCCATGATATTATCAAGCTGATTTTGTTGAAGCATTTTCATCAATTTGTTACACTCCACTTTGGTTTAGTTCGTGTCCTTGTGATCCTTAACAAAATTCTCTCTTTCACTATTTTAAATATTCTTTTGTTGGCCTTAAAATTGAGATTAACAAATTTCTCTCACCTAACTTAATTTTCCCTCCCTAAACACACTGAATTCTATTGAACTAAGAGCTAGGAGAGGAATGGCCATTTGAAAGGAGAGTGTTCTCAATTTTCATATCCTCCTTTTCTCCCAACTATGCTTATTCATAAATTTTTAATGAAGTCATGATGGTAATCAAGTCTTTTTTTTTAATGACGCTGTTGACGCATGACTTTAATGACACGTTATAGTTGATGATTAGTAAGCTTTAACTGAACATGTTAACTTTTCATGTTTTATTCATCATGTCACATGTTCTTCACTCTTTGGTTGTGAAGCCATGTTTAATAGTTTAGCATTCTTATTCAAGTGTACTTGAATAATGGTTTTTGCTGATGTGGAATAGCATATGGAAATAAAGAAAGTATATTTGCTTTTTCAGTAATTTTGAATTCGCAAGCCTCGTGTGCTCGTTGTTTGTTTTCAAGATCGAACTTGTGGATTCGTATTATAAATGTTTCCTCACAGTGGCTTAGATTTGCACATGATTTTATATTTTTTTAACTTAGAAGTGTTCGCTAATAGTAGCATAGGTTCGCATAGAGGGAGTTCAATATGATTATCACAAATAACGTCAAAATTTCCACCACTGATCTTTGTAAAATTAATTGATAACATTTGTCAATCTGTATATACATAATTTGAGTGCCTATAAATACATAAAAGCTTGAAAGTAGTTAAGAACAACTTTACTTTTGTAGTTAGTATTGATTTTTTAAAGTGAAAATCCAAAACAACATGTTATATGAGAATGTTTAGATAGATCGATGGGTATACTAGAATAAAAAGAATACGAAGAAAAAGAAATGAGATAATATTTCCACAAGTGGAGATGGCATGAATGGCCGATAAATTAAGGTACTGGTGAATCAGGTAGCATGCTTTACCACATCAGAAGCTCTCGTCAAATGGAATAGTTAAATTAGATTCATGCAGTTGAACCCAACTTTATCTGGAATAAAGCTTAGCTTGTTGATGTTATAGCTGGGGATTTCCCTGCTACTTCTAGTTATATTATTGTTTTTCTTGTTTCTCAGAAGAATGAGACTGAAGAAATTCCATTCTCATATTAGGTGTATCAATATGCAGTGAGCAGATGTTATTCTTACCTCTCTCTTGCTCTATTAGCAAGCTCTGTTAGGACAAAAAATGGAAAACTCTAACTTCTTGGATTCAGCAGCAATCGCAGTCAAGAATATTAGCATTGAGCAGATGTTATTCATAACTCTCTATTTCTCTATTAGCTAGCTCTGTTAGGACAGAAAGGAAAACTCCAACTTCTAGAATTCATCAGTAATCGCAGTCATGAATATTAGCAGTGAATTGGTGTGCAGTTTGTGAAGTATATTCAGTGGGGACTGAAAAACGAAGTTTTACATTGGTTCAGCAATTGCCTACTCCAGTCCCAGGGCCAGGATTTATTGATTACAGTCAACAAGATGAATGAATTTGCAAATTTAGGGAAGAAAGGAACTGTTCTATGTATCCTGTATCTGGATTGCATATTTGCGTGTGTGTGTGTTTGTTTGTTTGTTATGTTTTGTTGGTGAACTAACTACTCCTTTTATAATAGAAGAAGGCAGTAAAGGGGAAAGCTTGTTTTTCTTAAAATACAAATCACTCAAATAGAAAGCTCACAACTGAGTGAACTGACATAAGCCAATCAGTCAACCCCCTTCAGCAAATTCTGATGATCAACTGGCTGCAACTGGTGTGCAGCCTCAGGTCTTTTGAGAATATTCTGGAGCAATCTTCTCCACAAGCTCATTTCTTTGTTTTTTGCTCACGTAGTTCTTCTTTTCTTCCTTTGTTCACTATTTTCTCTTTCCTGCATTGGTATGTTAGCTTCATCATTTTTGAAGGGATTAATTCAATCATCCATGGTTATAAGAGGCTGAATTAATTAATTTTCATGGGTGTATGCCTAGTTATTGATTTATTTCCAAGGATGAGTGGTCAATATTTTGTGGTTTATGGTTGAAAAATATGTATAGGTAATTTAAGATACGCCATAAGGGCTATGTAATGCATTGTTATATGTAAATACACCTTAGATTGTACAATACATTCCGTTGCAAATCATTCTGAAACTAAAAGCAACCACTTATTGGAAATTTGTGACAAAAAGCAGAAAATTGCTGCTTTTATGGAGTATTCTATCCCATAAATTGATTTTGCAATCTCTAAACGTGCCTGAAAAACTCTTTTACATTAGCTCTGTAACTGTTTGGTTGGTCTGCAGTGTGGTCGTTATATTACTGCTCATCATGTGGATTTAATTCTCTTTTCAGAAAGGGAAAAGAAATGAAAAATTAAAACATGTGCATTTATGGTCCTTGAATTGCTCCTCAAACTCATCAGGGAATATGGTCTGAGGATTTTCTTGTCCATGATTCGTGTTTTCATTTCGGTCTTTGGTCTTTATGTTTCTCCAGATGGAAAAACTGACATCATATATTCAATTTACCAGTGCTGTTCATAAAAAGCTTTCTGTCATATTAACGAAATACATCTCCTTCTAATACAAGCTATTGACTGTATTGTTTACTGATCATACCAAAAGAGGGAGTTCACTTGCAACTGAGCTTTGACTAACACAGTTTTGTGTTGAGAAAGATGTCCCAGTAGAATCTGATTCATATAAAATTGTTTATTTTGCAATTTTTTTTATCACATAAGAGGATGTGGTTTTCCCAGCTGTAGGCCCAGGGTTGTTGGCTGTCATCTTCCCAATTCAATGCTTTGTATCTATCATCCCGTTGGCTGTCTCTAAATATAATTGTATTCTAAAAGAGAGATGTTGAATAAGTATTGGAAATAGGTGCTGCAATTGGACTGATGTCAAGACTCTGCATCACTGATATGATCAGTTAAGCCCCTATTTGGTGGGCATTTTTTTGGAAAAACATTGTTTTGAATAGTGAATTTTTGGAGAATGTGTGGTGAAAAAGTAGGGAAAATTTTTGGGTTTATGTGTAGAATATTCTATTGTGTGAATGTGTGGTTGAAGATGAGTATGTAGAAAAAATGTTTTGAAAGAATGGGAGACAAGTAGGGGCTAAGTAGAATTAGCTCCTTAGTTTTATCATTTTAATGTTATCATTAAACTTGACATGCGAGTCTTTCTTTTGTCTTGATAAAGGAGTGACATTCCCACCTCCTGTCCCATTTGTGGCATCACATATTGGTCAATTGTTTGTCGAGACCCTCGTCCAATTTGTATAAGTTCTATATTGACTAGGCAATGGAGCATCCGTGCGACGAAGTGGTGGTTGAGGTGGCTTTGGCCTTATATTTTCCATTGTAAAGTTATCCTTCAGCTTAAATGCTTATTAACGTCTCGTGTTTTGTTTAACTTAGCTGTTATAGATATAATTGAAAGCACGATGAGGTGCATACTTGGTGGCTATTTTTGGCTTTGTCAAAGTGCAGCTGTCATTGAAGTGGAAATTTTGCAACGTTTCATGTCTTTTGCTCAACTTGATGAAATTAACTGATATGCACTGAAAATTAGGGCAATATCTGAATTTTTCTAGAAATATTATGTGTTTACGTTGAATTGTACTTTCGATATAGTTTTGTGTTTTGCTACAATGAAGTGTGTGCCTTGTTTTGGGCTTTCAGCTTAAACACCAGGCTTTGTGCCTTTATTCACTAGGCGCATTATAATTATGTGAAGGAGTGCTGAATAGTTTTCTACTCCCATTGGCATGTCACAGTTGCCAACCTGATTTTTCTCCTTTGGCATGTGAAGTTCAATAAATTTGAAAGAGAGGAAGAGGAACCAAATTAATATATGTTTCATGCACTTTCCTTTTGAATTTTTTTTCATCCTCTACTCTTTTTTAGTTGCAGTATGTCTCTTTTGTTGTGTGTTTCGGTGACCATTTTTTACTTGTGTTTTTAAATTCTTCACTTGATATTGCAATTTGGTGACTTCAGATATAGGGCAGTGACTAGTGCATATTACAGAGGTGCAATGGGGGCAATGCTGGTCTATGACATCACAAATCGTCAATCATTTGATCACGTGGCTAGATGGTTGGATGAACTGCGGGGCCATGCTGACAAGAACATCGTAATCATGCTTATAGGAAACAAATCTGATCTGGGAACCCTTCGAGCTGTACCTGTGGATGATGCTAAAGAGTTTGCCCAGAGGGAGAACCTATTCTTCATGGAAACATCAGCCCTTGAGGCAACCAATGTGGAACCTGCTTTCCTAAATATCATGTCTGAGATCTATCGGGTCGTCAGCAAGAAAGCCCTTGTGGCCAATGAGGAACCAGAATCTGGAGGAAATTCATCTCTTCTGAAAGGAACCAAGATCG
The DNA here is from genome assembly GCA_019395295.1 of Osmanthus fragrans. Classification (NCBI taxonomy): domain Eukaryota; kingdom Viridiplantae; phylum Streptophyta; class Magnoliopsida; order Lamiales; family Oleaceae; genus Osmanthus; species Osmanthus fragrans. The sequence continues at coordinate 10,234,646 of CM033349.1, forward strand.
TTGTTCCTGGCCAAGAGCCGGTACCATCAGAAAGAAAGTTCAGCTGTTGTGGATCTTCATAGGCCCGACCCATCCTTCACTCTTGGAGTGTACACTGTTGTATTTGTTCTATTTGCTGACATATCTGACATACGAGGTACATTTCTCTTTTTGTACAAATCGATTGTCAATCCACAATGTGGACTTCTGGACCGATTTAAACTTGAAAAGAAGTGATTTTGGTGATATGTATTCCGCAAAATTATTACATTTTGGTGTTTAACTCATCCCTGCCTCAATGGTATGGAAATTGAAACCAAAATATAAAATATAAATCAGTGAAAAACTTATCATTCTCAGCTACGTTAGTTTATTACCAAACATGATCCTGTATAAAAATTTCAACATCAACAGAATGTGATCACATAGTTAGCTCCCGTGCATGTAAAAGTACTGGTTGGATCGTCAAATGGATAGCTATACGCGGTAGGGCAAGCTTTTTTGAAAATTTGTGAATAATTTGTAGGCTTGCATTTCGTTGGACTATTGAATGCTCCAGTGCAGCAGTATCGGGGTTGATGGAAGGCGAGACAGGCGCTTTTACACGCCACCCTCACCCCATTCCCTCCGGCCACCACCAATTCTGGAGGGCATGCTCTATTCAAATTGGCTACACAGATTACTGATCCACAATTTCCCGTCCCTCCAGTCGGGAAGATGGAAATTGGCAGGTTAAATCCATCCACAAGGCTGACATCGTAAAAATCTTGTGGGCTGTTCAGGGTGAACTCAGCTAGTGATGCTGGTGGTATACCGCCTGCGCCGTTACACTGCAGAACACCGCCACAGTCACCGGTGGCACAGTGTCCCTTGCCAGATGGATCGAAAGTGCATCCAGTACGAGCCCAGAAGCGGCCTGACCACCCTGCGGGTGCATTGATGGTGGTGGCTTGTGCCGGTCCGAGCTGGAAGCCACCATTTACCAGTGGAGGTTTTCCAGCTCCTGATAAAGTCGCTGGCCATATAGTGTATGGACATTTGTTTTGCAATGAGAAAATTGCAGCACTTGCTCCTGGAAAAGATAAAAATCAGCAAACAGCTGGTGCAAAAAAAAAAAATGGAATAGCAGAAGATTTCGATTCAGTATAATGAATTCAATTAACCTAAGCAATTCCAAACTAGAACGAAGGAGATATGCCATAACAATGTCATGATTAATTCTCAACCAAAATGTGATGTTCAGTGAACAATTTCAAAGAGGTGGAGGATCTATAAATATGTGTGTGTGGATTATAGAGTGCAGATTACATATATATTAAGATTTGATAAATCTGATATTTTCTTTGATTTTCTAAATTAGTGAAGATTATAGGCAATCTTAATGAGATTTCACTGATCATGACAATCTAAGCCCTAGATATTTTGATAAAAGTTGATGGAATGTGGTTGAAAAATTACAGATCCTATAAAATATGTAGTTAAAATTTATTGTTAATTTTGACTTAGATTTTAATCAATTTTTTTAAGTTACCATACAAGGGCTAAGCATGAATCCTACAACCTGTGGCAATCATAAACAATAAAATATCACAAGTTGTCAATATTTGTGTGTAATTATAATCGGTTAAATTATGAATATAGAAATGAATGATGAATAAGTAGATAGAACATGTGGGTTCGTAGTTAGTGACTACAGTAATCGTCTTACATGACATCGTACTTGTGATGGTTTCATTATTAATATTGAAATCCATTTGATTGTTTCCCTTTTTAGTTATTAAAATCATGATACATTGTTATAATTGATTACTATGAATAACATTATTTGAAAATTAAACACCTTACATAGTAGGAATTGTATTTCCTAATTTATTTATGTAAGTTATCCTAGATTTATTTGGTATTCATTTGTTATAATTAAAATAGTTGTCTATTGTTAATTAGGATAGTTGACCAAGATATTGTAATTTGTTAGGATTCTTTGGTTTAGGAAGTTACATGTTTTCCCGTAATTATTTTGTTAACCCCGCCCATATATAATCAAAATAAAAGTTGACTCTGAAGACTTAAATTGAACCATGGACCTACTTTGAGTGCTAGAGATTATATAAATAGGATAATTGGCGCTATATTCCCCTAACGTTTCACACGTTTTGCGTAATACCCTCTAACCTTTTATTTTGATGTAAAATCCTCTTAAACCAGCCAAACCTTACGATATACCTCATATCGTCCATATCTGTTAGTTTCTCCGTTAAAATCAAGAGATATACTACCCTTACAGAAAAGGAAGTCACAGAACACTTAAAGAATGGACACAAATCTGTGAGGCCCAAGTTTTTTTGCAATATTTAATTCATGTGGGCCCACATCCCTTGTGAGGATCTGTAAAACTTCTATAGATTTTTCATCTGTACATTCAGCATAATACTTAAATCAATTGTAAGGACAAAAATCTATAAAATAAAATTGTAATTCCTGTGGTTTGTCTAAATAGCAATTACTCCATGCGTAACTAGCTTGACACTGCATATCATACTCAACCAAGAAAATTTGCATTTCTAACCTGAATTATTTTGGATGAGAAAAAATAATTATAATGGTCTCAACTCATGGAGATGCGGAATGGTACTCGTAACAAGGTTGTGTATCTTATCGGAGAATCGAAAAAAACCCGCACTTGAAGATCCAAAATTAGAGACGGATAATCCGAGTTGGTTCATTGACTCGATAAGCCAATAATTGATACAGCAATTTATTCATTTTCCCACTACTAAGGAGATACAGGAGGCATGAGAGTATAGATCTGATTATTTAAAATTATTCCCCCTTGATTCCAGAGTTGTCAGCGTCTATACTATTATTTTTCACTTCTTTCTCTCATTCAAAATTGTGCACGAGACTTTTATCTCGCACCACTCCCCCAGTCTCCAAATTGGACCAAGGAGAGGGTCAGAAGGATCAAAAATTGCTAACCCATAGGATCAACCGAGAATGTTTTTCCTCAGGAAACCTTGAATTGCATTCTTGATGAATTTAACGAATTTTCTATTCTTGTAGAAGAATCTATTTGAACCCGATTCCAAAGCCAAGAATAAATACCCAATCAATGATTATGTTTCCCATGTATAGGTTGTGTATGCGTTTTTTGTCCATAGTTAACGACATAAATAAGTGCATAAAATATACATATCGATTTCTGTACGATTTAGGGGACGAACTACCCTAATGAAAATATATTGTAGTTAATTGAGTTTGAGTAGGTAAGCCTACTGATACGAGAGTGTCATCAAATACCAATTTTGAAAAGGAGAGGTCCAATTGTCTCTCATCAGTGTTCTGACAATTTACAAGGTGCGGAATTCTAGTCACTTTTAAGTAAAGGGGATATATTAGGAATAATGCATAAATAATAGATCATCGAAAAGGTTATCAAGTTAAGATTCCAACGGATTTTATGAATCTCAATTTGAACTTTCCTACACAAGGTTATTTATATTTTGCTCTAAAATGGTCATGCTGAAAAGTCTGTTCGAAAATGTTTATAATCACCTCTTTTATCGTTCAATAGAATTCCTAGGAAGTTTTAATTTCTTTGGAAGTTGCATGCACGAATTTGTATCTCAATATTCGCGTTTCTTTCATGAAAAGTTTTTCTTGGAAATGATAGAGATAATGCCTACGCTTGGAGTTGGAGGGTTGTTCCAAGTATCAACTATTTAATTTAGATTTGTAACTTGTAAGTCTTGAAGACAATGAATTGAGAATTTGAAGTGTGTTTTTATGTATTGAGCCTTTGGCTTGTTAAGAAGAAGGATTTCTTCTTAAGTATGGATATTCATTCAGGTAGTGAGTTTGATCTTTGGATGTGGATACTAACGATCCCACTTCTTTCCCACTTTTTTTCGATGTCATCATTGAAGAGTGATGATAGAAGTATATAATTATTATACATAACGGTGTCAACCCCCCTCACATGGGGTGGGGCCCACGCGACCATGTGAGGGGTATGAACACCCTTATGTACAATAATTATGTACATCAACATTAATTCAAATAAAAAAGAGTTGTGCTATGAGTACACAATTTTTTGTATACAAGGGTGTCCACACCCTCACATTGGTGGATCCATGTGAGGAGTGTTGACACCCTCATGTCCACCCATGTGAGGGGTGTTGACACACTTATGTACAATAATTATGTACATCAAGATTAATCCAAGTAAAAAAAGGGGTTGTGCTATGGATACATAATTTTTTGTACACAATGGTGTCCACACCCTCACATGGGGTGGGGCCACTTGTTAGAAATAATAAAAACAACTATTTTATTCTCAATAAACTTAGCCAGCTACATAAATTCTTTATCATGAAAAGCTGACAGGCAACGTTGTTCTAGCCTTCTAGGTGAAGATAAAAGACTGAAATTAAAATTTTGCTTGCTCGCTGCAGAATTCCATTCAGATTTCTTTCCGGTCTCTTTCGTGCTGTATTTTCAGGTTGAACTCGTGATATACGTTAATATTGTCATCTTTTATGTTGCATGTGGAATGAAATCTCAGTGCCTATTTTGATCTTCCTCTCTCTTACGTTTCAGTTTACTTCACTCTTGCTTCTGCTGCTTACGTTGACTATTCAGATGAATTGCTTTATCATGGTGATCCATCATATTAAAGTTTCCACTTTGGAATGCAGATTCATTCAGGAAATGGCAAAAGGTGCCAGGGAAAGACGAGGGATTGCTTCACGACAGTGCAGGTCGACCCCATATCTTCTGCCAGCTACCATCGAACCAAGGGTACAGAACAAAAGATGTAACCAGTTCTGTATGGAGTGTCCCCATAATGCTGTTCTTCTATTGTGTTCCTCCCTTGCCAAAGGATGCCGTCCTTACATGTGGGACGAGTTGAAATCTGATGTCCAAGTTGCTCTCCACCCACTTACGAATTGACACATCATGAAAAATTAAAATGGCGTGTCAATTTACAATTGGGTGGACCGTAAAAATGGACAACTGATCTCAACTCGTGTGGGATCAGCTTCTGCTATTCTAACTGCCTTGACCAGTTCAAGAAAGCTGACACAAAAATAACTCCTTCAGAAACCCGTCCACTAGGCCATGATTCACTTGATAGTGAAACCACGGGTCCATTATCTAATTGTAGTGTCGATAATAGTGAAGTCACGGAACTTGCCTGTCCCCTTTGTCATGGCCAGGTGAAGGGATGGACTGTTGTTGAGCCTGCACGAGAACATCTCAATGCCAAGAAGCGGAGCTGCTCATTTGTGGGAACATACAAATTACAAAGAATTGCGGGGACATGGATCCCATTCTAGAACAGAAGTGGAGATGGTTGGAGCACAATGAGGTCATCAGTGCCGGGAGCTATGTTCTTTGGCGATTACGTGATTGAAGGAAGTCATTACGGGTTGAATCCTTTTGAGACGTTCAAGAAGAAATCGTAGAGACGCAAATGGAAACTGAATTAGATTTTTAATGGGGTTAAAGAAGGTAAGAAAATGTGAAAGTGTAGATTGTCTAGGCCTAAGTCAATGTGTAGTAAAGGGTTAACATTTGTACTTCTACATTTTCATGCTCATTTACTTCACACATTCCATACTTCGATGAGTTTTCGGATGGCTCAAGAATATGGAGGATAAAATAATCAAATTATAGTTTGAATACAATTTTCTTTTCTATTTTCAAGTGCAAGAAACAAATTACAAACTTCATTTATAAATTGTTATGCCTCACCACCGAGGTTGCCCACGTGATTTTTTACGTGGAACCCAATCAGAAGCACAACCAAAGGCCCAACTCCACATCACCAATGTGGCAAAGCGGAGGCACCCTAGCCAAAGTGAATACGCCTCCCGATGCGGTTGACTGCTCTATCTCAAGCTAACGCACAATGCCGAAGCCCATATTGTCGAGGAGGATACCTCGTAGCCACCAAAGAGCATCCCAGGATCTAGTGAAAATAATTGACATGCAGCAAATAAATGTCAAAGCCCTATCAGCCTACTACCTAAGAATTAATCTAGGTTGACAAAAAATAGATGACATGCCGGTTGACATCCTCTCACGCACGTGAAACTCGCGTGAATAAAAAATTCCAAAAAAGTGGACCACCTACCTATTGTGAGTGTTCGGTCAGTGTAGCAAAGTTCACTACCTAAACATACTGACATAGCCCAAAGTGTGGCTGCTTTTCAAAGAACATCAAATGCCACAAATCCCAGGACCTTGAAGGTTATGCCTATGATGAGATGCCTCGGCCGCTAGGATGATCCATGCACTTCTTCATCCAACAGTTACCACTTCATCTTTTCTATTATAAAATGTTTTTACTATTGTCATTTGAAGGGTAATGCAAAATAAACACCAAAACTTTGTAAGATCATCTCTCTCATTTCACACTTTCTTACACAAACCCGATGCCTGAACACCTGAGTGGCTCACGTCTAAAGCACATCCCGCACCCAAATTTAAATACTCCATTGACTCGACCATCGGAGCATACGTGGCTGCCTCCACCATCACTGGAGAAGGCCACGGGTGAATGGCGATAGGTCCAAGTGTGTCGAAATAAGTTCGCATGGACGTGAGTGGAGCCGTGATCTATTATCCACATAATTGGTACAAAAAAAAAAAAAAAAAGGGACAACGGAAATAATCATGCTATACATTTTTTTTTTTCTCATTATACCGGTAGGAACACCATAGCAAACTGGTGAAGCACCAATGAGAAAAGGGAGGGTGCAAGCATCTCGAGCTTGTCCCATGAATGATCCAATTCTCGGTCTGTGAGTACAACGATCTATAGACTTGTATTTCTTTACATTCACATTACATTGAGCACAATCCGAAGGAGCTTCTTTTCTCTCTCTCAACCAAGCATTAAGTACAGCCTTACCGAATCTATCGATGTCCTTGTCAGTTACCTCCCACAAATTAGCCACAATAACAGGAGAACCAGCCAACAAATACGAGATGGGAGCTCCTCGGGGGGCATAGCATCCTCTCAAGGATAGAGAACCGCTACTGCATCCCATTAGTAGAGTAGCAGCACAACTATCAAGTTCTTGAATCTTGCTTCCAGGGATATATTGCATTCCTGAAATGTCATTGTGAAAGAAACCATCTTGAGTTTATTAGGATTGTCGAGACATACAAAAGTGCAACCGAAGGGAAAAAAGTTGTTTAGGCATACCGCTTCCATGACCCATATAAACAAACAGGTCATGGTTTTTCAAAGCTACTGTCAGTTCGTTGATAGGAGGCACAGTTGCAGACTTTCCCTGCATCGCAAAGTCAATTCAGATCCTCAATTAAAAGAATATGGAGGTGTGAAAACTGTCTATGGAAAATTACACAATCAGTAGAAGGAAGACTGGAAGAGGCGTAAATTGCAACTTGGCAAGTCCTTTTTAATCAAATTCATAAGAAATCAAAATTAGGATTACCTCGAAATTCTGATCTTGAAACCAATTTTCAAATTCAACCTGTGTATGGTTAAGATCACCGTCTGGATTCAATAAATAATATAGGTCTACAGGATCTATCAATGGTAAGGTTATAGCCTGGTCTTGGCAACATCTGTTAAGTGTTGCAACAATGCTTCCAACAGAGGGCATGCGGTAAACCTCTTGGTTTCTCAGTATTGGCAGATTCTCCCATGGCAGCATCTGCAGAGAACAATCAACATTGTTTAACTAACCTTGTAAATAAAAGCAGAAGAGTATGACAGCAAGGATCATGGTGATATTGCCAACCAAACTATTATTCGAGAAAAAAGAAAACTAATTGATTATATACTACAAAATGCCTCACATATAATAGTACCAGGTGAATTCAGCATGACAAACATCTTGACAAAACAAATATGAACAGTGACAAACATCTTAACATAGGAATTAAGAACTGGGTGTACCTGAACCTCGAAATCCAAAACCAAAATAATTGGACTTCTCTTCACGCATTCAACCTTATCAACATCATCTGGTGTTGCATGTATTTTTTCAAAAACTGACTGCATGAGGCTATCAATATCGACAGACACTTCAGATGATGACGCCTCTGATCTGACATCTAGATAGCATTTTTTACTTGAGATAATTCGTAGAAAATGTTTCTCTTCTTCGCAGAGGCCCTCTTCTATGGAATCCAGATGTTCGAGGTTTGGCCATTCTCCCGAAAGCACATATTTCCAAACACCTAGCCAATGATCTTCCACATCTCTGATACACGAAGACAAGTTAGCATAAAATTAATTAAATCAGAAAGTTAGGTAAATAATGAACCCAAATATCGCATCACTATAATGCTAATAAAATATGCTGCTATGAACTAAGTTTGCAGAAAATAGTTTCTTACCATTTCTACTACAAGATAAATATGAGGTTCAAGGCATACGTTAAAATTCCATTGACAATTTATCTCCTGTAGCTTAATCAATTTTTTTAAAAGAAAATGGACAATTTTGTAAATAATAAACTAAAGATCCCCATAATGCTAGTAGAATATGGTGCCAAAAACTAAGGGTCCGTTTGATAGAAAGATGGAAAATGAATGGCAAATAAAATATTTTGTAGGGAAGTGATTTGCCTAGAATTTGTTTTAGAAGTAATTGTAATTAATGGTGTTTGATTGGTATAATTTTCCACCTAATCCATTTGACTTTGTTTTTCATGCAAATGGTTACTTTTTGGGATAATTTTTTTACAATCTGTATTAAAATTTGTTTAGATTGCCAAAAAAAATAAAAAAAAATATTTTCATAAATTTTTTATGTTTGTTTGGCTTTGTTTTTCATGCAAATTGTCAATTAAATAGATAAAAAAATTTACCATTGGATTTAGAATATGTTTCCATTGCCAAAAAGTTAAAAAAAAAAAAAAAAAAAAAAAAAAAAAACCCAACAAGGTGGAAAATAATTTCCCACCAAAATCATAAGAAAATATTTTCCTACTTTTGTGCTTCAAGGAATTGTACATTAGAAGCCGGTGGCAAACATTTTTCATGACAAATTTGGCTAATCAAACAGTCAAAAGTAGGAACTAGGAAAATATTTTCCTAGTTCCATGGCAAATTAATCAAATCAAACGGGCCCTAAGATTTCCCCAGAAGTGCACATAACGAAGCAGTCATTTATTTCTTACCATAAGAGAGGGGTTCAAGGCATACACTAAAATTTGATCAAAATTTATTTATGTAACTTAAATCAACAAAATTTAACAGAAAATGGACAGCAGTCTCTCTGATTCACAAGCAAAATTGGTTATATGTATTTTCAGAAGGGAACTTACTGTATAAATTTACGAAGGCATTTATCAAGTCTGTTCCTTTTCTTCCACCACAATAATCTGCTCTCTTTTGTATCCTCTTGGAAATGTCCAGAGGATGAGTAGTAGTTCGCCTCCAATATCTGTCTGAATTTTGGGGCTATGTAATCTACCACAGTGGTGACCCAAGGACACTTCCAACTCTTCACAAAATCTTTGCCTTTAAAGGAGACACATGAGCTGGAGTCCACGTCATCATCTGAAAGTCCTCCTAACATATATGATATAACAACATCTTAATGCAACAAGTAGATATTACTAAATTTCAAAGGAAATTACAATTTCCATGCTTTCTGGACTTAAATACCTTCCAATATTGAATTCACTGGCAAAAGTACAACATGCTGATTTTCTGAATTCAAATGGGATAATAGAATCCATACTTCAACTGTCGAAGGACAACACGACAGTTCTCTCAACAGACAAGCATCAGCACCTGAAATCAAGCTAATGCAAATAACTGGAGCACAAGGCAGGTCCTGAAAAAATCTTGCAACAAATTCTTCAAGAATTTCATGTGATTTTGGCACGAGCCTGAAACATGCCGAGGGAGGTTACAGAGGGAAAAATTAATGGTTTTGGCGTACATTATGTTGCATTAAATTAGATAGTGAGAAGACAAAAAGACCTTTGTATGTTCCGATTTGATGGCATTATACTAAAGTGAAAATCTGTCTTTTCCTAACATACAATAATCTATGGCTTGTGACAAGTGCAAGAAACTTTTAAGTTATCACAAAGAACTTCAGCAAAACATCAGTCCCTTATAATATCAAAAACTAAATACTATTGTACCTATTAGTATTTAGTTTTTGATATTCAAAGGGACTGATGATTTACTCAAGTTTTTTACGATAAAAGCAATAAATTACACTATGTTTGGAAAAGACAGATTTGCAATTCAGTATAATGCCGTCAAAAAGGAAAGGTAGGGTCTTTTTGTCATCGCGTATCTAATTTAGTATAATTATTCATGGAGTCTAGTATCCCATTTCAATTAGGATCAGACATAGGAAAAGTCATGGTATGGTTCATTCTATTTATAGCGGTCTAACCTGAGTGAGTTCAGTGTATCAGTGACAGTGGACAGTGGTTTTGGAAGCAAAGAATCCTGAAAAAGAAACAATCACAAATCAAAAGGGCAACAAGGATAAGGTAGCAAGAAAGATGCAGCAAACAATGACTTAACGTGCGCTTCCTTGAAGTTCCTAAATAAAAAAAGGCCATAAAAAGAGAAGATAATAAGTAGAAGAAAGAGTAAGATCCAGGAATTTTCAGTCTCTTGCAGTTAACTTACCTCTGCTGAGATCTTTCATATAACAGTGGAATGGTATCAGTCAATAAATTAAATAAAGGTCTCCACAATGCCCTTGTAATAAGTCAAACAATAAATTATCACATAGATTGTATTCCATGTCCAACTAATCAGTAAAGACGATATGCGGTAACATGAACTCAATCAAACAAGACTGTGCATTTGGGTCACATTTAGTGCACCGGATTAGAACAAAAAAATTTAGTATAAACTATATTTAGCCCCTATTTGAGACACATTATTTGAGAAAGAATGCATTTTTACTGTTGATGTGATGGAGAATATGTGGTTGAAAAATAAGGAAAAGTTATTGATGTGATAGAAAATATTATTTTATTGAAAAATGTGTTGTTAAAAATGAGTAGAAGAATGAAAATGAGAAAAATAAAGTGGCTCAAACAGGGGCTTAATATTATTAGGTAGAAGGTATTATGGTGGATAATAATCTTTGAATTTTCATTTAAAAGAATGTCAAATACTCTCTTTTTTTTCAAGCCTAAACTCACCCCCGTATTATGTTAAATAGTTGATAGTGCAAATTAATATCTTTAAAATGTAAAATCAAAGAATCCTATCCATTTTAATCCACTATAATACTCTCTACCTATTACCTATGATGCTCGGACTCGAGTATGAGTATCGGGTACGGATACATATCTAAGTGTCGGATACTTTATTTTCTAAAATGTGGGATACGAGAATATGGCTAAAAAGAGTCCAAATTTCGGATACAGGTAGGTGGGTATATTTTTCAAACTTCAATTTTGTTTTTTAGATTTTATTTTTACTTTGATATTGCAGTAATTTCCCCTATATATAAAAAGAGTGAAGAAAAAATTACTGTAGAAACTCTCGTTAAAAACGGCGTCGTTTTTACCGTGTGATTTTTTGTGATTTTTTGCTTTTTTGTGATTTTTTGCTATATATTACTTAAAAAAAAAAAAAAAAAAAAAAAGTTTGTTATTTTAATTTTTTTTTGCTCTATACACTTTAAAAAAAAATAACTAGATATTTTTGCCAAAAAAAAAAAAAAAAAAAAAAAAAAATGTGAAAACCCAAAAAAAAAAAAAAAACAAAAAATTAAAAAAAAAATTTGTCTCGCACAGTGCGAGTGCATGTCTCGCACAGTGCGAGACATGCCTTTTTCATTTTTTTTGCATTTTTTTTTTTTTTTTTTCCTTTCAGAAATTTATGTTTTCGTCTTTATTTGAGTCTTAATTCGGGATATCAAACGAAATCGAAATATTACATTCTTAATATCATTTTGAAGAACTCACGGCCTAATATTTCACGACGTTGATGGTGTGTGAAACGGCCAATCTTAGCGAAAGTTACGTTACGTCAAAGTATGCTGTTCCAAACTAATATTTCGAAAATTTCGATAACAAACTAACTTTACAAATTCTTCGACTATTCTACGCTAGCCGAATCTATAAATCTTTTATATCCTCTCGAAACTCATTTCGAGAACTATATCGCAGATATATCGAATGATGTAAATGAATATCGAAAATAGTTAAACGGACGTCAAACACGTGTGTTTAAAAAGACGTATAACTCATTTTTTAATATATTACTTATATTTTTGTCTTCATTGTCAGGCTCATTACGGAATATCAAACGAAGTCGAAATATTACATTCTTAATATTATTTTGAAGTACTCACGGTCTATTATTTCACGACGTTGATGGTGTGCGAAATGGTCAATCGTAGCAAATATTACGGCGCATCAAAGTAGAACTAATATTTCGAGAATTTTGATAACAAGCTAACTTTAAAAATTCCTAAATTATTGTACGCTGGTCGAATCGATAAATCTTCAATATCATTTAGACTTCATTTGATATTAAGAATATAATATTTCGACTTCGTTTGAATTTTTAAAGTTAGATTGTTATCAAAATTCTCGAAATATTATTTTGAAATATTAGTTTCAAAAGACGTACTTTGAAACACCGTAACATTTGTTACGATTGGCCGTTTTGCACACCATCAATGTCGTGAAATAATAAGCAATGAGTACTTGAAAATGATATTAAAAATGTAATATTTCGACTTCGTTTGATATTCCGTAATGAGCCATAAACATTCAAATTTTCAGTCTCTTTTTTTTTTCCCCTTTATCATGTTTAATCATTTTAAATTATCACATAGATTGTCAACTCATGTTTCATTTGAATATAGTTATAAGATAAAGTGAACCTCTACCCAGTTATAATATTTCAAAACCGTTGACTTCATATTCATTGAAATTTTCATTTTTTTTTTATATTTTGTATATTCAATTCTACAACATATTTGTCTATTGATTATACAGTTGTAATATGTAGTTGTTTTTCTTATTATATACATAAAGTACAAATATGTAGCTATTCACATTGACAAGTTATATTTTTTCACTCATTCTATAAATAACACATTATTTTCCTACTGCTTTAACATAAATGAATCCAAAAATGTATTTATATGTTGAAAACAATTTTTCTATCTTATCTCACACCTTAAAATAAAACATAATTTCACGCATTTAACACGCTAATACTTCCTACAAAATAATCTGACCCGTACATCGTACGGGCAATAACTAGTTGAATTAAAAATGATGAATTGAAAAAAGAAATTACATAAAATCATTAATTGTATTATTTGAATATTTTATCACCCATATTTATATTATTAAGCCTAGTGGAAATTACATGGGCCTCTTTTGAAGATCCAATTTAAAAAATTAGATGCAAGGTCAAATATTAATATAATTTTTAAATAATAATAATAGTAATATTATAGAAATAATTTAAAACCCAAACCCTAGTGTGATTTCCTCTCCACCGCCGTTTTGCCCCTCTCTTCATCTTCTCAGCTTCTCTCCTCACGCAAGATTTCCACCACCGTTTTCTCCCTCTCTTCATCTTCTCTCCTCACGCAAGAGACCCACTGCCGACGCTGAAGACCACAGTGGAGCTCGTCGATGTGTGAGCAACGAGCGCCGCTCGTTGCGACGCCTTCGAACATATTCATTTTGGACCAAAGACTGCCAGCGCCAACCATCTTCTATCTCCAGCCACACTGCCGTTAAGGTAAATTTACAAATTTTCTAAGGATTTCTTGCCGTGTCCGTTTGAAACATGAAGAGTTCGACCCGTATTCCGTACTCGTACCCGTGTCGTGTCGACACGGGTACACCGGCCGAAATGGCGAGTCCGAGCATCACAGCCTATTACTATCCATGTTTAATGGGGGCCAAATTCCAAAATTTATACTAAGGGTGTGTTTAATAGGGGCCAAATTCCATGGAAAATGGAATTCATTTTCCATTTCCACCCAATGGTAAAAAAATTTATTACTTTTACTGACAATTTTCATACAAAACAAAGACAAACGAATGGTATTCGGTATGGTAATTATTTATTTTTTGACAATTGGAACAAATTCTAGACCCAAATGGTAAAAAAATTTATCACTTTTATTGACAATTTTCATATAAAACAAAGTCAAACGAACACCAAACTTTCAACATTTTCCAGGTGAAAAATTATACCAATCAAATACAATTAATTACAATTCCAAGTAAAACAAATTCTAGGCAATTCAACTCCCTATAATTCATTTTCTTTCCACCCAAATTCCACATTTGCAATCAAACGGACCCTAAATTCTTTATATAGCCTAACCAAACATAGCCCTAGTATATTTCTAGACAAAATGAAAAAAGTGATATTGACAAGAAATCTATAGTCCATAAAAATGACAGAGCACGAAAAATAAATATTATTTCCTACTGACCATTAGATTAATAATTTAGACAACATTTTCAAATTCAGTCTATGCCAATAATGGGACTTTCTCTATCTCTCATCCACACAGGCTCGTAAACGATACTTAAACATAATGAAAGGTTTGAATAAATAGACTAAGAAAAAGACAAATATCAACTTAAAAGCTTTAACCCAAACATTAACATATACATTTTTTTTTCCAAGAGTGGTTTTCTATGTTGCTGCATGCAAGTGCTGGAAAGTTCATCTAGTCAAGATGTTCCCATCCCCATACTCATTTGGAACTGCGACATGAACGTACTATTTATATTAGCTTCCAATATACAATTTTATAGCTGTCTTTCAATGTGCCTCTATGTGGAGGTCCCATGGTGACAATTTATTACTTCCTTCACCTCTTGACTTGTTCCATCTCGCCATGGCATAAACTACCCCTATAATGTTTGAAATATTTTATATTAACTTGGAGTTGTTGAAATCTTATGTTCTACATGAAAGTCCACCCTTCATCTTTAAGCTATCTTGGCTATGTCATCAATCAAGAACCATGACAATTATGTGTACGTGTTGACTTGTTCGATGATTCATTTTTCATGCCTAAAGTTACACAAATTCTTTCTATACCAAGAATTGCATCAATCTAAGAGTATGGGATACTTATGAATAGTTAACACATGCGATCGCCTCAATACTAACAAGTCAAATAGACGTAGTTATGTAAAACTTTAATCACACCTACATACAATATGGCAAAGAACTAAAGTACAGTACCTAAGATAGTTCATAAAGACTTCCATTAATGATGGTACACACAAAAATGTAATAATAATAATAATAAGATAAGATAAGAAAAATGCACACCACAGTATGACCAATCAACAACATCATGTACTTTCAAAAGAGGAAACATTTAAAATGGCATACCGAATCTGTATCATGTTGATTTTGTTGCTTATGCATCATACCATAGAGCTGTTGGTTAAGATGATTTCCAATTGAAGCTTGATGAAAATAGGAAGCCCATTGACTTTCATGCCCTACTTCTCTTGGAGATAAAGAAAAAGCCTCCATTGATGTAGAAAGTACATAGAGAACAGCAAGCAACCTGGAAATCTGTTACATCATCGTCGGAGGTCAGTTAAAAATCATCTCATCGCTCAAATATAAAACAGATAGGGAAGAGGACCAAACTTTTTCATAAAATGGAGGCAATCAAATAAAATTGAGAAAATTCACATTATGTATTTCTTGGAAGCGAAAATCTCTATCGATCAAAAAGAGGTTAGAGAATTTAGGAATGTGGAGGTTGGAGGGCATGCAGGCTGTGTTTGTCCGAAAGTCACCTTCATTCCCATGGTGAAATATTTCAATATTCTATGTTATATGATATATTATAGGGAGAATTACAGTCACGACCCCAAACCTTTCATTTTGTCGCATACTTTACCTAAACATTTAGTTTGTGTCACTCACGGTCATAAACTTTTAAAATAATCCCACCAGAAGGACAAATCAATGGAAACCATCCATTTGACTGTTAGTTGATCAGAATAGTAGAGTTTGACATATTTTGATCAATTTTTAAACAACCATGTTATATGTACATCATGGGTTACATTAATGTTTACGCTCTTCCATGTGGCTAAATCTACACTATTGATTTTGACCAAAACCATCACATCACTGCCCAGATATTTATCACATAAGGGAGTGTCAAATACATTGTCAACCAACAATGTACATATAGCTTATAAGTTGTTAAAAGGGTAAAACGATAAGTTTAAATTTTTCACAAAAAATACAATTATAATAATCAAAAAAAAAAAAAAAAACCAAAAAGTCATTTTCTTCACCCCACCTACTCAACCTCACCCGAACCACACCCCCACCCAAAATGAACAACGGCTCGGCCACCCACCGGCCATCACCACCATCACCTGCCTAATGCCGACACCACCGTCGCCTTCGCGGCTAAAATGTTTAACCCACAAATCATTCATTTGAAGAAACTTTTTCCTAAATCTTTTGGCCCACCTTAAAACCTTATCAATTTCCTCTTCACTTGCAAATGGCTTCTTCACAGTTGGAGGGTCACCGCTGCCACCTGTTCTTCCCCCTTTCTTTACTCACATATTTCCCTTCATCAATATCTTGCAACTTCCAAAAGCAAGATTTTCGCCTACTTCGCCTAAGCTGAACAAGGGTGACCATTTCTTGCTTGCCAAATTTTTAGGATTTCATGAATCCAAATATATCAGATGGTTCAGCTCATTGGATGAGATGAATAAGCGATTGAAGTAGATAAATTTTAGGATTGTTGGTGGTGTTACTTTGCATATGAATTTTGGGGTTGGGAGTTGAGATTGTTTGCGGTGGTAGGCATTGGTGGCAACTGTGGCGGTAAGTGGCAAGTGGAGGTTGTTGACTCTTTTTCTTCCCAAAACCAATCACAATACTCTTAGAGTAGCAAGTAATGCGAGTCTATTGTTGCCAATAAACCCATTCTCGAGGAGCTCGAAAATGATGATGATGAGATTATAGAGGCGACGATGGTATCATAGTTTGGGTAGGTGGCGGGGACGACAACGATCGATCGCTAAATGGTGATGGGGGATGTGGTGGGGAAGGAAATGGGTGGGTTGGTTTTGATTTTGATTTAATTATTAATTGTGTTTTGTGGGAAAAAATGTAAATCTAGCGTTTTACCGTTTTAAAAACTAGTCAAAATATGTCAAAATCCACTATTCTAGTCAACTAACAGTCATCATCCATTTGTCTTTCTGATACAACTATTTCAAAGGTTTGGGACTATGGGTAGCACAAACTAAAGATTTTGGTGAAGTTTGTAACAAAATGAAAGGTTTGGGACCATGGTTACAATTCTCCCTCTATTATATAGTTTATTACTTAAATAAACCAAGTGTCTAAATTAAAAATAATAATAATAAAAATAATAATTGAAACCATTGACCAAGGTCAAACTAGTGTTATGGCCTCGAAACCTCATTGGAAAGTAGGTCCTTCTGACATCTTAATGGGCTTCGACAGGCACTACAATCAGCTTCCATAAAAGAAACCAGACGGAATGGATATCAGCACAAGGAGTGGACTGGGCATTTTTTACGAGTTCAATGCTAATGAACCGAGTTCAAAGGTTCCAAGAATGTATTTTAGGGAAGAAATATTATAACCTTTAAGAAAATAAATAGAGAGAGATCTTCATATATATAGGCATTCTCACATAGCGGTGGGCCTCACATGCCTTGTACACATTGAAACAAATTTTCATCATAAGGAATATAACAAAATAAAATGAGCAACGATGAGGTACAAAGATCCTGGAGAGAGCTCTCTCCTTACACAGTAAATACAATAACCGTAATGGTAAAAAATAAAGAGCAAAATCTAACCTTTTGAAAAAGTAAAGGAGCTTCATGACAAAGTAGAAAGGCCAACTTCAGTAGAGAGACAATTTTTGATGTCCCGATGCATGAATTCTCATAACAAATTTTTCTGTTTAAGAAGAGAGTATCAAGTCAGTCAAATAAAAGGGAAGTAAAGCACCAACCAAAATTTTCCCTCTCTGGAGGGGGAAAGAAACCACAAAAACCTTTTACTTCAGGAACGCATAAGCATATACCCATTTAAATAACAAATAGAGCTCCCTACAGGAGAAGATGCATTTATTATTCATCACTTGAAACAATAATTCAATTCAGTGTCACTATTAAACCTAGCTGATTATATGTTACACAATCCTCACGAGCAAGTAATGGATTGATGTCTCTTAATCATAGGAACAAATTTGTCTGCCAAACCATATTTCAAGAAATGCAGGATAAAATAATGTCATTCCAAACTGAAGATTCAGGTGTCTTGGACATTTGCTGCAGAAAACAAAAAATTTATACCATAAATCATGTTTACAATACTCAAATGCAGACTAAGAGTAAAATGTATGTATGAAGCAGTCAAGAGTTCTCCATTCCAGGAGATGATTTATGATGATCATCTAGCACAGGAAACAAGAAATCTTTCATGCAACTAAGAATAAGGCACATTAAAACAATCATCTTTTAATTGGTAGCATGAAGATAAAAAATGCTTCTGTTATATACCTGATATCCGGATATGGATAGATTTTCAAAGTGAACCAGCATATATAGTAAAGCAGAGCAGCACGTTCAACAGCTAACACATCTCCAGGGAAATCCGTTCCAATCGAATCAATCAACAAAGTAAGGGAAGGAGAAGAGTACTTAGAACATGATGAAGTTTTTCGGAAAAGCACTGAAATACTTAGCAAGAAAAGTTTGTGTGCATCATGAATGTCACCATATAGGCCTACATATTTTCCTGCATGATACATAAAATGAATGGCATGATTTACAGATAATGGCGGTTAACAGGAAGCTCCGGAAAACAAAATTTCAAGCAAAAGTATATAAAAGAATACCAACTACATACACATTCCTATGCATACATTTATGTATATCTGCTTGTTCATACACGTGCATGAGAACAGAAAATAAGTAAAGTAACAACTTGCTTTACTCTATAGTGAGCAGTTGTCTTAGGCATCTTATTTAAACTTGAATGCAGCAGCATTGTCAAAATTTTCTCAATCAATCAAGAAATATAGAATCTTCAGAAAACAATATTGACATGCTCTTCACCAAATTGCATGCTATAATGATTACTAAAAATGGAGAACCAAATATAAAGGGGTCAAGTTGTAATTAAAGCAGGAGACTTATGCTAGAAAAGCGTAAAATAATGTAAACATTGGGATATACAATTAGGATGTGTTTGGTACACCAAATTAGACCGTATAAGGAATTAAATATATATATATATATATATATATATAGAATAGATATACTATATATTGTATTAGGGTGGAGTGAGGTGGATAGTATTTTTTTAGTTTTTTATTCAAAAGGTGTTATTTGCAGCTATAATACTCGAACTTGGGTACGGGTACGTATGTTAAGTGTCGGATAGTTTATTTTATAAAATATAGGATAAGTGGACATAACTAAAAAGAGTATAAATTTCGAACACGAGTACGTGGGTAAGTCTTTCAAATTTCAATTTTTTAACTAACCCAAAATGTCATTTTGAATAAGCCAAAATCAATTATACACAAAGAAGGAAATGAGTATTGAATAAGGAATTAAGACGGATAAAATAAAATTTTGAGCTTTCATTTTCAATTATAGGAAATCAGCACTATATGAAACTCATTTTCATTTTATACAAACAAACCCCTAAACAACCAATACAAAGAGTTGGAAGGAAAAAAAGAAGGGGAAAGAAAAAAGAAAGAAAAACCTAGCGCCGCAGCCTTTCTCTACCCTTTTGACAGCGGCGCTAGATTTACAGAGAGTAGAAATGGGAGAGAAAAAAAAGTAAAAGAGAAGGGAAAGAAAAAAGAAATAAGCAAAACGACGAAATAACCGGTTGAAACTTGGAGGTTCCGACACATATCTCATACCCATATACATGCTGTGTCATGCCGACACGAATACTTCGGCCATTTCGAAGAGTTTGAGCATCAGAGATTTGCAGTATCTTTCTTAAGCTAAATGGATAAGATAATTCAGAGTAAGGAGGTAGGCTTAGGCCCAAAAAGAAACATAGTGCAAACAACATTCTCTAGAACGAAAAAACACAATACTATCTACCCTAATCCACCTTAATATTATTCAATACTATCTCCTCTAATCTTATGCATTTTTTTTTGTACAGTCCTCTCGTGTGCCAAACATAGTCTTAGAGTAAAGAGGTAGGGTTAGGCCGGATAAGAAACATAGTGCAAATAATATTCTCTTGAACGAAAAAACATAATACATACTATCTATCTTAATCCACCCTAATATTCTTCAATACCATCTCCTCTAATCTTATGCATAATTTTTTGTTCGGTCATCTTGTGTGCCAAACATAGTCGTAGAGATAATTCAGAGTAAGAAAGTAGGTTTAGGCCGCATAAGAAACATAATGCAAATAACATTCTCTTGAACGAAAAAACATAATACATACTATCTACCTTAATCCACCTTAATACTATTCAATACTATCTCCTCTAATCTTATGCATAATTTTTAATAGGATCATCCTGTGTGCCAAACGTAGTGGTAGTTCACAATATCTTATCCTATCAGAAATCGCCTTTGAATGCCAAATTGTATATATTGACATACTAGTCAGTATTAACTAATTAAATTTGATAAGCTGGCTAAACATAATGAGAATAATAGAATTTCAATGTACCTATGCTAATGAGTAGCCTTAAAGAAAGCTTTCTGTGGACAAGCTCCCACCTCATGTATACATAGTTGCTCAAAGAACCAGAGTTAACAGCTTCAAGGTGAAGACAGTGCCAACATCTCATCTTGTTGCAAAGGCAGTTGATTTCACATTCAAAATCAGTAGCATAACATTCAGTTTCTAAATCAGGCGCATCTTGATGAAAAGAGACAGTGCTAGTAGACAAGTTCTCACTGTTTAAGTAAGTAGCAGCACCAATTTTTACGTCACCTGGTGTGATCTCACAACTTTTACCTAAAGAGTGATATGTGGAACGAGTCATTCTACGATTTTGACCAACAATGATGCCTTGTGTCTGTGTATCACACTTCAAGTTCTTAGTTTTTCTAGATCTTTTGGAATCAAATTTAATTTCTAGTTTGTCATTTCTGGAAGATGAATCTTTTGCCACTACAAGCTTGGGTGCACGACCAGAAAATGAACTCTCTGTGAAAATGACCTGCTCATCCCTAGCATTTTCAGGATCAAAGACAGAATTCCTCCACTCAGATAGATTTAGCTTTTCTAATGCCAATCTGTACAAGCTTTTGGCATGAAAATTCTTTGTAAAAGGTTCTTCTCTATTAATACAAGATCTGCGAAAGAATAAATCTCCAAGTTGCTGATTAATGGTAACTTCAAGTGCATACACACATTTCATGCAAGAAATGACCGAGCGGTTATCATCCAAGGATTTCTTAGCACTGAGTAATTCCTTTTCTGCCAAAGCCCAAAATTGTTGTTTCCGGTATAGTTTCCCTGATAAAGTTTCAAAACAGAAAATGAGTTCCCATATCAAAGGTTATAAAGTAGAGGAACAGAATAGAACAACCAACCTAACATGGAAGAAAAATAAATTTCAAAAAGTGGCAAGCCCTGAAACTGTGAGATGCTCTTCCCCCACCAAAAAAGCATTTCAGCTTCAGACCCATCTCCTAGAACCTCTTGAACAATTCCAACCTGTGATTGACAAGTGAGATAAACTACGAGTTTGTTACAGAAATATTGTTTCAGATACAAAGCTTTTATCAGGAATATTTGAATGGAAAAGTTAATACCTGTAAAACGCTTTCAAGGTAACAGCTAAGTACGTTCCAAGGAGTAAGAATGCAGCCTTCATAGTCACAAGAAATGCCATCGCCCAACCACCCATTGTTCGTCACTAAATAACGAATTTGAAATGTCTTAATGCTATAGTAACTCTTCTCCACAATCTCCCCATTTTCATCAAAGATTTCAGTCTGATTCTCTGCTGAGTATTTAAACTTTTCGTGCAGAAGTTTACTACGTAATCTATGGGCTTCTTTTGCATATGAAAGAGCCTATAAGATTTGGATGGAAGAAGTTTTACTGACCAACAGAAATTACTAGATCAATGAAAAAGCAATGGATTCCTTCAGGGAGCAAGAGCAAATATACTTGTGAAACCAAACAGTCCAAAATATTTCAACTATTGATTACCCATTTTATTTCTTAAATTCAAAAAGCTCCATAAATATGCTTCAAAAAACATAAATCATTCATTATTAATGTTTGGAAGCATTCTTCAAAAAAAGCTATTTCTTTCTCTAAATGTAGAAGAAAAGGTCAACGCCTTATCTACCTGCTCACAATCAACACGGCCCAAAGTAGGTTAAGCTGTTCTTGGAAGTATATGAAATCATTTCATCTGAACTTTATGTAAAATTATAGACACACAGCAGATAAAAAGAGCTAAAATATAGGCTAGAAGTGATGAGCACCACCAAATAGAATTATCCATTGTTGGAGATACAACTTCCTTAGGCATTACAGTTGGCCTAGTTATTTATTTTACGAAATTCATTCAACTGCAGAAATCCTTTTCTTCCCATCCCTACTTCCTGATTTTCTTTAAGAAGCGATAACTATCTAACCAAGTATCCAAGTATTGCAAATGAGAAAAATTCCTCAAAGCCCTCCCAGGACTACTCTACATCAGGGCCCCTTCTTTTAAGCTACTACTTTCAACACTCTTCTCCCATTATGCAGCTCTAAAGATTATACTTTTATGAAGTACTGGAATCATATTTGCGTGCACAAACTACTAAATGAACAAAAAAATTATGGAAGCAATTTTTCTTTCGAGGTACCTCAATCAGTTTTCCTTTTAGAATCAGTCTTTCAGACAAGTCATAGTAGAGACGCGAAGAAAGAAATGTTGAGCCACTGCATTGAGTAACCTGCCAAAAGGAATATTAAGATATTGAACATTTTGAATGTGCGATCTCTTTCAGCCTGAAATACAGAAAGATACTCTATAAATTATTAGAGGGCCTTAAATTGGAAATTAAATCAGAAGCAGCTTTCTAAATATCATCGTCCGTGTGATCAAACCCAGCTAGTAGTGGCTTCAATTCCACAGAACAAGTTCTCCAGAAATCATCAGACTCGTAAAATTGATCACAGTGCTTAGAAAAAGTTCTTATGAACACATCATTTATAGGTGAAGCACAGAGGGCGTGACTGAGCCTTCTGTTTTTCCAAAGTTGAGCCAACATCTTCTCCAGGGTAATGTTTTTCAGGTTAAACAGCTGGATCACCACATCATACATGCCGGGGTGAATTTCCATGTATCCCTGGTATAAGCAAAAACAGTAGAAAAATGAGGTCATGAACATCTATGAAAATTTCACACCAATTACTCCATATACACACATAGTGACCGTTACCTTTACTGATAGCAAATCGATGGTTATATAGAACAAATTTAGCACATCTTCCCACATCATACAGAACTGTTCATCTGCATGGCACTGATTTCGACTTGAGCAGAGTTCAACTGCAGCCTGGATATCTTGAAGAAAGCTACTGTTTCAAACAAAGGACTGGAAAGCATCAAAGAACTGGATGACACGTACTCAATCATAAACAGAATATACAAAACCTGCCAGTAAGAATTTAGTCAATGCAAGAGACTAGCCTTTTATGCAAAAAGGCCTGTGAGTTAGGTTCTGCCTCTTGGGTACATAGTGCATGTATAATGTAAGCGCAAGCCAGGAGATAGTAAACTTGAGAACTGCAGCTTTTATTTTTTCCATAGATAGCCTTCCGCTAATAAAGACATTTCATGTTAACTCAATACCATCAATCTATAACATCCAATGAGGTGAACCATGAAATGAGTGGTACATAGACAGAAGCACCCAAGGCAAAAATAATGTATAGATGGCTCACCAATGTGGAAATTGCACCAGACAGACACTGCACGGACTCATGTAGTTGTGCTATTCCATCAGCTCTTAGTTCCCTTCCCTTTTCGATCAGAATTCTGGATTTCTCTAAACACTTATCTTTTGTGATGTAAACCTCTTCCAGAAGAACATCCATAATTTTCAATCGCATTTTGTGACATAATCTTGGGTTCAGAGACCTCATTTCTTTGTAGATGAGAAGCTCCTATTAAAATTAACAAATGTTTTTGAAGAGGCCATTAAACTCCGAGGTAGATATAATAGCTCTGTGTGCACATACCTTTGTATGTTAGTGTGAGTGGGTGTGAATCTGTTTGTGCGGGGACTAGGGGGGATAGAAGGAGAACCTGTTCCAATAATTTTTCAAGTGTTCTTTTTGACATTTCCATAGAAGATGAAGCTAAAGAGTACAGCATTGCAACATTCTCTACCTCCACATCCTTGGACAGTTTACATTCTATCTAGAAACAAAGTCACAATCAGATTAGGGAAATATTAAAACCACGCAACGACATGAAGGAGATTTTGAATATTACCTTTATCCAACATTTCACAACAGATATCGGAGCTGGCAGCGTTTCTACCAAATTTTCAGCAACAGACCAGCTTTCGAGGCATTCCCTAATGATTTTATTCAACTTGCAGTTACTTCCGTGATTAAGTAAATCTAACAAAAAAGCAGTTTCTGCTGAAGCCTCTTTGACAAAATCTGCAATAGTATCTTCTGCCACATCATCATGAAACTTATTTGATTTGTCCATGAGTGTTTTACAGAGATTTACTGTACATTTCCATGAAGCTTTGCAACACAACTTCAAAGCTTTTACAGCCTGCATAAAACATAATATTATCTGAGAGTTAGGTAATACCCATTAGTGCAATATGTGCAAGACTGCTGTCATAAATAAATAAATTAGATAATGAAACTGATGCAAAAATTCAACAGATTCAAAATGGTTGTGATGTAACTTCCAAGGAACAGAAAAATTTACATCATAGAATAATTAATATAAACAAATAATTTTGATTTTCTATATCTAAAAAGAAAAGGCAGTCATAAAAATTAGTCGAGAACAAGGAATGTTGAAATTGAAATAAAACTACATCAAATTCAAGTAGAATAAATATCATCAAAATCACTTGGTAATTCCAAAGAAAATGATACTTATTATTGTCAAAACAAGTAAAAGGGTACTTAAGTCACTGTTTGGTATAAATTAAATCCAGATTTTAAAATAAGTCGAACTCAACAATTAATTTTAACTACATTTCATAGGTTCTACAACTTTTCAACCACACATTTAGCCCCCGTTTGGCCCCTTTTTTGAAATGAAAATGGGAGGAATAGTGTTTTTTTTTTAAAAAATGAGTAGTTGAAAATAAATGAAAAGTTTTCGATTTACATGTAATATTATTTTATGGAAGATTGTGTGGTTGAAAATAAGAGAGAAAAATGGAATGTAATGAAATTTAATTTAATGGGGTCAAACATAGGCTTAATCAACTTTTATTAAATCTAGTCCACTAAAAATTTGATTTTAATTCCCACCAAACATGGGCTAAATCTAACAAAAAGAAGAAAAAATTTAATATTTGAAATAACATCCCATGTAATGCACTAAATCAGAAGCGTCAAATTTTTATACCTCTTTCGGCCGCTTATGTCTATTCAAAATCACAGCTACATTGTGAAGAGAACCACAGAGGTACTTTAGCCTCTTGGCTGGAAACCAGTTTATTGAAATAACATGCTCTACTAAAGAGACACTCTCCTACAATCAGAAATGAGAAATATATTAGCCGTTACACCCCCCACAATGTCAATTTAAAAGTATACTAATAATACTTGTAATAATAACTATCTCAAGATATTTAATAAGATTAAACAAGAACCTTGGTATTATAGCCATTTTTGAATGAAAGCACAAGAGAAGCCACAGCTACAGAAAATATCAGTCTGCTATCATCATCAGATGTGTCGATCTTCCTTTCAGTTTCACTGCATCTATATAGAAACATAAACCATACAGCTGCTCACCTGTTAATCTTGTTAACTTCTGACTGGGATAAACTCAAAGGGTTATGTGTAAATGCTACTAGATACATTTTAAGAGAGAGAGAGAAGGGTCAAAACATAGTGGAGCATAAAAATGCAATACCTTTGATAAGTAAGAAAGATATAGCATAATTGTTGAAATGCATCCTGAATACTTCCTAGGTTGGTCCAGTAGGAAGCACCCTCTGTCTCGGCAAAAATCTCTGTTCTTTCAGAATGGATGCATTCAGCAATTGGCTGACACAAAAATTTGAGAGCATCATAATAAGAAGATAAATATGACACTCTTTCATGAAAGCTGTTCTCTTTGCCACCAATATTGAATTGGCCCTTTGCCAAATCAAGTAAACCACTGAGTTGCTGAAGCATGTCCCCTTTATTCCGCAAGAATTGAAGGGCAGATCTATCCTTAATATTGCTTGAATTTGCAACATTTTCCCCCTTTGACCGACAAATGAATGGACTCATTAACAATCCAGTCGCATGAAGCCTCATAATCAAATTAATGGACGAAAAAGCCTTCAAGCAAAACAAAAAGAATTTGTCAGACAGTGCACTTTGCTCAATTAATGTAGGCCATATATTGAGAAGCGCATTACTAGAACATGAAAAAAGAGATACCTCATGAAAGTGCCCTTCTAATTCATTCAAATATACTGCAACAGCATCACAAATATTCAAAGTTGTAGCTCGACATTTATTTACACAATAATAGACAAGTTCCAAAAATTCCAGTTTTGCTTTCTCCATTCCAACCTGCCAAGTAAAGATTAAGCCTATTAAGTTACCACTCTCAAAAGATACTTTCTAAAGAGAGAAAGTATCGAACAGCTTAACTTAGAGGAAGCATTAATTACAGTTAATACAACTAATGTAGATCGAGGCACCTTGAGTAATCTATCCTGTAAATTGTTTAACAAATTTCCATGCAGGACATAAGACGTATAGAAATATTAAAAACAAAATGCTTGAACGCTTTCTCTTAACCATACAAATTGTGAATGTTGATACAAATTGAACCCCCTTCAGTTTATGGGAACTTCAAATTATTTTAGAGTGATATTTATGTAATCTAACACAAGCTGTATCTTAGCAAATTATGATCTTCCTATGCCTTATCATATTTTACAAAATGCTTGTAAAATGAATGGATGTAAGTAGTTCATATTTTTCATTTCAATTCACCACAAATGCACTGAACATGCATACTCAGTATCTGAACGATTGTCAATAATTGCAAACAAAGAACTAAATCTCTTACACTAAAATTACCTTGCATTCGGTGGCCATAAAGTTCAACACACATTTCAATATGTCAATAACGCTGTGAATGCATTGGTCATTTTGTTGCAAGAACAGATAAGAACAGATCTTGCCTGCAAACTAGAGCCAGGAAAAAAAAAAGCGCAGTATTAAAACAATAACAACAACTAGAGCATAACACAAACAAAATCCACTAGTGTCGGAATTATATTATTTTCACCTTGTACATGTCATTTTGGACAGATGATTGCTTATATGCTTCAAAGGTCGTCAAACAAAACTTTATTATCAAATCAACTTCGAAAAATGTCAATTCCCCAACCAAAAACACAGCAATTCTATGTAAATACAACACAAGTAATTGGTGGAATTTCTCACGGTCCTTGGCTTCCAAAACCCTGAATTGTTTGCAGAAACACCGATAATCATAATAGTGTAAATGACAGACTAGTTTGTATTGTAATAGTTCAAATTAACTAATACTATGCAAGAACATGAAGGAATAAGTGACTTCAAGAAATGTGCATGTGCCTAATCCTATGCATATACATATATGTGTGAACTAGTGTATATAATCATACTTGAACAATGGCCGGGATTGCTTTGCCAAAGCAATAACTCTCCAGTAGTCAGCATCCTCTTTACTCTGACTCTTTGAGGCACACTTCACCAATGTCACGACAGTTTCCAACACTAAAACCGTAAATTCTTTATCAACGCTCTTCTCCTTAATTTCAGGAATCAACAGTGTCTTGGATTTCCTTAATTTACCCTTTGAATCGCCTTTAACAATCCTCTGAAAGCTCTCGAGCACTGAAAAACTCTCTGTTTCTGCTTCTTCGTACAACTCCCAGTGCTCCAAACAGTGTATGTACCGAAGCCTTTGAACCTGAACTGGATAGGATTTACTAGCAAGCTCCGGTGCTATCAATTCAAGGCAGTTGAGGCAGAGGCGATAGGCATCGAAGAGTCCAAGGGCGGAATGGTGGGCAATTTTAGGGGATTCGGAGAGGCGTTTGGGAATGAGAGAGAGGGATTTGTGTAGAAAAGGTAAGAACTGTTTTGCAAGGTTTCGTATGGCGCGCTGGTCATCAGTAGTTGAGGAATTTTTTATGGTCGTGCGTTTAAGATGAATACTAAAGGGCTGGAGGTGTAAGGTAAATGCGTGGTGAAGATCCGTGAGGTCACTGGAGGACTGGAGTTTGGAAAGAAGCGCCGCCTCCGTCGTCGTGACGGAGTCCATTCCGTCGTGGTGATGGAGTTTGAAATCTTTATGGTTTAACTCGTGTTAAGCACATCCGACTTAAATGTTGCGCCATGTGACGGCTTACTCGCTCACAGGGTGGAATCTTTTATTAGACGGCTGACGTGGCAGACGGATTTAACACGATTTAACAAAATCAAAATCCATTTGCGAAAAGGGTGAAGTCCATTTATCCTCCCAAATCAATTTGTATCTCAAACCCTTTGTGTCTAAACCAAGAAACGTGAAGAAGGAAATTCCCAAATCAATTGGCCATGCTCCATCCCCAAATCCCCCAAATAACTATGAAATTTACCCAAGCTCCCCCGAAACCCTAAGCCCCAAATCAAGAAAATCAATTACCCAACTCCATTGTCGACCACTCGAAGAGGCCAACCCAAGCTTGAAAAAGCAGCACCCATTTCATTTATGTACTTCGAGCAAGGACTCTTGGCGTGCATATGAACGGACCGATTGAAGGTAAATTCGAAAAACCTTTTTCTTTTTTTATTCGGGCATATTAAAAGGTGTGCAGTTTATTTTCAGATAAATGGAGCTGTGGGTTGTACAATTTTTGTTTTTTAAGCTCAATGATTTGTAATCCCTAATTTATGTTGCATTGGAAAATTCAGTTGCATACATGTTTCTTCTGGTGAAATTTTTTTCTATGTTGGTTGGCTTAGTGTGGTGTATTGTTTACATTTTCTGAAATAGGCTGGGTATTGAATGTTTTAATGTAATTTGATTTTGAATTTGGTTACATTTTATTTATTTTAACGTGTTCCTTAGTTTAGACTTGCTTAAGCTTGTTCATAATCTTCATTATATGAATTTGATAATTGCATTTGTGATCATGATCTTAAGCCTTTGTCCACTATTCATGTAACAGGATCTAGGACTGGTTGTGCATGAAAACAACTAGAATTTGTTTCAACTAAATTTGTATTTTGTAATGTCCAATGGTTTGTTTTTGGCATATAAATTGAAGTGAGATTGGGATGGTACAATGTTGTTGAGACAGAACATATTCACATTTATGAAATTAGTACTATTTAAAGCACTGGGTGTTGAGATTAATGATGTTTAAAGTATTAGATGAAATTAGTATGTTGTTGCTGCCGTAACTACATTAGCTTTTCATAAGAAATGCATTCAATAGCGTAATTAAAAACACTAAACGAACATATTAACATTGGTTCAACTTGATGAAAACGATAACATTTTTAAATCAACAACATAGGCAGCCTAATTTCACGGAGCTCTTCCCTTCTATTTCATGTTCTACATAACCTTTACCCTTGCGATAGTAACATTGAATGAGATTTCCACATTCTCTTGTTCGATTTTGTGAACCAAGTTCTTCAATATGTGAAACAAATCTTCAATTGTCATAAAATTTTTAACAAAATACAGAAAATATAGTAGCGAAAGTGCAAACCAGAAGATCAAAGATTCTCGCCCCAGTTATTTACTCAACCAAAGAATTGTTGATTGAAGGTATCTTGCACCAAGGATGTTGCTTTTTCACGCCTGAGCTGGGATTTCCAAGAGGTCAACAACATCGGGATGGAGTTTGGATAATTGATTTTCTTGAAGAAAAATTTTCTTTGTATCTAAAAACACCTTTAATGAATACAGTTCGAGTCTAGAAACTCAGAGACAGTGAATCCTTACTAGGATTCATACTTGTCCTACACATATAAAAAGAGTGAATATATTATTCATTGTAGAAACTACTAAATAAGGCGCGGGTGTCGTTTTGGTCTTTGGCATTAGTCTTCCTTAATTCACGCAATTTTCAGACATACACCACTCCATTCCATCTGTACTCTTTCTCCATTTTTTCACTCTACCGCCTGCCTCTTTCATCCTTCTCCATTTCCACCACATAACCATCCATCACTTCTTCTTCCCTCTTTTCTATTTCCTTCTCTACTACGATTCTCTCCCATATTTCGGTAAGCCTTTTAATTCCATTTGCACAAGCTGTTGAAGATTTTAATTTTAGTTTGGGTATTGTTTTAGGTTCAATAACACACTGTTTGGGGTTCTGATACGAGATGATCTGCTCTACTGGAGTTTAAGGGTTCAATTTCGAAGTAAGAATTATATTTATGGACTTCTTTAAGAAATACTCAGTTAGTCCTCTATCTTGGTGCATGTTGGCCAAGGTACGAGAAATATGACCTCAAAGTGCAGTAGTCAAATGTGTGTGTAAAAATTACCATGCAGTTTGTATTCATTTCAGCAGAGACAGAAGCAGTACAGTCGAAATTTTCTACTCGCGCACGCACGGATCTCGCACCGTGCGAGATCTTCACGGGCACGGCGCGCACGGTTCTCGCACGGTGCGAGATCTGCCTGTGCAAATCTCGCACCGTGCGAGAATGCAATGGTGATTTTAATTGCTCTCATTACGTATATTATACACACCAGAACTTTCTTCTGCAATGAATAAAGCTTTCTATACTGATTTTAATTCATTTTTATACTGGTTTATACCTCTGATTTTTATGACTTTTTATATGAGTATTAATTCTGAATTAAATTTTTGTGCTTTCTATATATATTGTCCTTGAAGGAAATTGAAGGGATGTTGTGTCTGTGTGAAGTAATTGAAGGGACGCTGCGTGAAGGAATTGAAGGGACCGATTCAACCAAATCACCAAAGGGTAAGTCTTCTACTCTTCTTCTTCAATTCAGATTTCCCAAATCTCCCTTCCAAAATGCGTCTGATGAATCTGGAAATGTGGTTTAATTTAGTTATTGTTGGTTTATGAGATCCCCATTTCACGTATTGTTGGTTTTAATTGGTTTAATGTGATTTTAATTGCTCTCACGTATTGTTGGTTTATGAGATCCCCAATTCAGATTCTTATGATGAAACAGAATCGAGTTACTATTTTAGTGCTATTAAACTGATACTGATTTAAGAACTGTCCTTTTACGGGAAGCCTGAATTTTTCTTTCTTGGAAGTATTCTGTATTAATTTGAATAAATTCTGCTATGTTTCTCGTCAAAACTTTTCTGTTGTCATTTAAGGGATCAGGGCACGTGGTCATGCCATTTTCTTAATTTTCTCCCAAACATTTCACATCACCAATAATCCATTATGCTGATTTGGCAATCATTCAATGGGGGCTTCAATTTCTAGATTGGAAGAAGACAAGGGCCTACAGCTTTGTCGTGAGTGAAAGTAATTAATTAAACAAGCACTTAATGTGAAGAAACCAAGTTTTCGAATGTGAAGAAAAACAATTCTCCCGATTTATCACCATTAAGAGTCACATCTTCAAGATTTGAGCATTTGATTTATGTGAAGATTACGCCAATGAAAGAATCTGAGACAGAAGATACAGCTGCACCTAAGTACTTATTTACAAGCATGAAAGATATTGAGCAATTATTTGATAAGGCATTTGAATCTGGAATAGAAGTCTCCTGGATGCCTGAAGAAAACAAGTTCCATTTCCGTCCAATTTTCCTAAAAAAATGAGTAATCTTTCTCTTCCTCTCTCCCGCCAACTCACTCACTGATGCACAAGATCTCTCTTATATATGCTTCTGTGTTTTTAGTATTATTTTAAAGCAATAGTTAATTTTTCAAGTTTGCAGTGAAACTCAAAACCAGTTTTACTAAAATAAAGACATTGATGTACCACTTTTATAGGATTCATCTTTAATGCATTTTAGAGAGAGGTGAATATTTTTCTACTCAATCATTTAGATAAGATAGAATCTTGCTCTTATTAATAAAATTGGGAGGAAAAAGTAAGGTCATTTGTTTGTCTCATAGTTATATTTTTATTATATCTTATAATGAATGTG
Organism: Osmanthus fragrans; assembly: GCA_019395295.1. NCBI lineage: Eukaryota > Viridiplantae > Streptophyta > Magnoliopsida > Lamiales > Oleaceae > Osmanthus > Osmanthus fragrans. The sequence goes on from CM033349.1 coordinate 10,266,976, forward strand.
AGAAAGTTCTGCCACCAATTTGCGCCGAAATGCAGTGTGCTCCCAATACAGTAAATAATCAGATTACTTAAATATTTTCTTCTTGTTGCCTTTTCTCGATATTGTTGTTTCTTTTGTACGAGCTGGTTAAGGAAATATCTTCTGCAGGGTGGATCAATAACCTCAACATTATTCAAGTCACGTTTCTCTTGTGGGAATGATCCAAGTGAGATTAAGGAAGGTAGGTCTTTCCATCCTAATTTTTCTAGAGCATTTTGTTAGAGATGTATTAGATACTTCTTGTGGTGATTTTCTGTAAATATGGCATCTTCATCCTTTTTATAGGAAAGAATAGTAATGAAGCAGCATATAATTCTAATTTTTTAGTCTGCTAAGCATTGTAAGTTCATTGTATAATTTGACTCTGTTTATATCCAATAAATAGTAACTTAGGTACAAGGTTCCCTTCAACCACTGGCGGACCCAGGGGGTCCCGCAGGGTCAATGGTTACTTGAGTGTATACTGTGAAGTAAAAATCTGAGAATGTGATTTTTTGCTCAATTCAGAGACTTCTGGCTGATGGGTTTTCGGTAAAAGCAATTTTTATTTTTTATTTAAATTTTTTTAGTGGTAAATCTGGTGGTAGGTGGTTTCTTGATTTAGATTCAAAATTTTGGTGGAAGGAGATGATGATTTTAATGAGCAAAGGTATGTGGATTTGAGATTTACTTTAGTTTCGGGTTCTTTCTTTCGGCTTTCTTTATGTTGCTGAGATTTGGTGCACGTTTTCATATTTACACCCTTAAATCGTGATGCATGTCCATTTCATCTTAAAAGGTTAGTACCCTTGTACATTGAGTATTTAAGTTTTTATTCGGGGTTATGGTTCTTTTGACTTGTCATCATTGGAATAAAGAAAATACTTGTAAATGCGCAGGAGATGTAGAATGAGGATTAGCTTCATTAAACAATATGGAGTAAAGATTTAACTAAAAAGACAGGAATCGCAACTAACAGGAAACAATGCAATAATCCAGTTTATAGTCAGAAACTGAAGTTGGAAGGTTTAGAAACTCTCTTGAAAAATAATAATATATTGATATAACTTCACATTCTAGACGTGGTATGACAGATCTTCAGAATTTTTCTGAGTCAACGAAGCTTTTTTTGCCGTTTACTCCACTATTCAATTTGAGCTAATGATTATGAAAGTCTACTTCCTCAATATTTTCTGGTTTTTCTCCAGATTTGGTGGATAGAAGATGACAGAACTTTTTGTAGATTTCTGGCCTTTATTTGTCAGCAGCCTGTTGTTCATTGTTTTTCTTGTGAAATATAAGAAAAATGGTAGCGATACTCGAGAGAAGTGTAAGTTACCTCCGGGAGGAAGAGACTGGCCGATTGTTGGTGATAGTATCAGTTGGTACAATGCTGTTGCAAGTTCTCATCCGCCAAGTTTTGTCGAGAAACAGGTTGTAAGGTATTTAATTACGAAGCTCTTCTTTGTGGTCAGTTTTAGCCATAGAATTTACCAACTTAGAGAAACAAATATCCTTAAAAGAATTGAAATGTTGTCAACAGATTTGGAAAAATATTCTCGTGTAGTCTGTTTGGTAAACGGGCGGTGGTATCAGCTGATCCAATGTTTAATCGATTTGTAATGCAAAATGAAGGCAAACTATTCCAGTCGTGCTATCCGAAATCTTTCAGAGACTTGGTGGGGAAAAATGGAGTAATCACAGCACAAGGGGAGCATCAAAGGAAGCTTCATTCTATCGCTTCCAATCTGATGCGGTTAGACAAGCTCAAGTCCCAATTCTTGTACGATATACAAATAGTTATGCGCCAAATCTTCAATAATTTGCACGACAAACAAGTCATTCTACTGCAAGATGTTTGCAGAAAGGTAATACAATATTCTGAGTTTATTCATTTCTGCCTACATCAATTCTACGTTCTTAGCGATAAATCAGTATATACGATCGCGAATTCTAATTTTCATTTACCTTCAGATAGCCATTAACTTGATGGTTAATCAACTGCTGGGCGTGTCGTCTGAATCAGAGGTGAATGAGATTACTCAGTTGTTCTCTGATTTTGTTGATGGTTGTCTTTCCGCGCCTATCAATTTGCCAGGCTTCGCTTATCACACTGCAATGAAGGTGACAACTTAATTTACCAAATAACATTTAAACTCATTAGACCATTTGAGATTCTCAATTGTACCTTCCTGATTTAACATGACAGGCACGGGAAAGTATAATAAGCAAGATCAATAGTTCAATAAAGATCCATCGAAAACAATCCTCTCCAGCAATTGGCAATGGTGTACTGAGAAGGCTACTAGAGGAAGAAAGCTTACCTGATGATGCTGTTGCAGACTTTATTATTAACCTCCTTTTTGCTGGCAATGAGACGACTGCTAAAACCATGGTTTTTGCTGTTCATTTCCTTAGTCAATGCCCCAGAGCCATGAAGCAATTGCTGGTACGAACAATTTTTCTTTTTGAATTTATACGTCTTTCTATCAAGAACAGGGAAAAAAGTGTTGTTTTCTTTCACTAACTTCCAACCACTTTATTTTACTTTCTTCTGCACTTGAGAATAGGATGAGCAACAGAGTCTAAGGAGCCAGAGGAGTATCTTGGATGGAGAGATGGTCGAATGGCAAGATTATAAAGCTATGTCTTTTACTCAGTGTGTATGTCATCTGCTCTCGTCTCGTCTCTCCAGCATAATTTTAAAGAGCTAACTCTAAAGCATAAATTTTCTTATTTATGCATTGAACTGTTCAAACAATGTTCAAATAATGATAATTGAAAAGGTGACGCTATGATTCAAGAATTATCAAAACTCAAGACCCTTTTAAAGCTAAAGTCTAAACCTTCGACTAGCAACTTGTTGCGATCTTACCTTCGTACGACCAATTCTTTCCTTTGCTTTTTGTGCATTCGGTTATCTAAAGATACTTCACAAGTTGTGATAGTAAATTTTTACTTTATCCTTCCAACAGGTAATAGATGAAACTCTTCGACTGGGAGGCATTGCAATTTGGTTGATGAGAGAAGCTAAAGAAGATATAGAATATCAAAGTAAATTATTATAGACCGCGTTTGGATTTGCTTTTTTTATGGAAGAAGCTAGATTATTTCCACAGTTTTTTTTTTTTTTTTTTCATATACATTGTTTTTGCAGATTATGTAATCCCCAAAGGATGCTTTATAGTTCCTTTTCTTTCGGCTGTCCATTTGAATGAAAATATATACGAGGATGCTCTCACTTTTAATCCTTGGAGATGGATGATTCCAGAAAATCAGGTTAGTCTCAGCAAAACACATGGACTCAAGTCTCGTTGTTATTTATATAAAATATTAAAAATAAAATTTAAATGAAAACACGTATTTACTTGAACAACTTAATTTTTTTAGACGTGACGTTTAACCATAATAACACGTAAACACAAATTTGTTTCACTTTCTCTGTGTTCTAAAGCATCTTTAATTTCTCCATCTTAAAGGAGAAGAGGAATTGGAGAAGTAGTCCATTTTTTGCTCCATTCGGTGGAGGTGCACGATTTTGTCCTGGTGCTGAGCTCGCTCGACTTCAAATTGCGATGTTTCTTCACTGTTTTGTCACTACGCATAGGTAATTCACATTTTGGCGTTAACTCGTCTCAGAACAATTAAAGTTGGGCTCATAAGAAAAATTCAGAAATAGCTTTGGATATTTTGTGTTGATTTTGCGCATCGCAGAAGGGTTAACCAAGGAGCATTGTTCGATTATTTTAGGTGGAAGCAACTCAAGGATGACAGGATGTCTTTCTTTCCATCAGCTCGATTGGTGAATGGCTTCCAAATCCAATTAAGCAAAATATGGCCTGATCACATAAATGCGAAATGAAGTAAATTGTTTGCAGCAATGTGTAATACAAAATTCTATGTCATTATTTCTCTCTTTCTTGTTCTCTTAAGTTATTTTGAATTTGTGTACTAAAACAAAGTGTTTCCATGTAAAGATTGTGAGGGATTTTGATTTTCTTACAAATGTCTATTTATATCAGTGTCTCAAAAATATAAAGCATAGCTAAACGTCATTCAAGTTTCAAGGTTTTACGAGTCTAAACGAGCCTATGCAAAGTCTAGATGAGGTCTATGCATAAAACATGACTAGACTATAAAGTCAAGCTTCGTTCCTAGGTAAAGCTTAAGCGAACTTTCTAGAATACTGATTTAAATTATGAAGTTACTTATTTATCGAGTTCAAGTATAACATGTCGCACAATCTCCATACATTTCCCTAATAGTATGCCGGTCACACCATATTACAGTGATAGACTTTTATCCAATCTTGTATGAAGTACCAAGGAGTTTTAAATGGCAGGGGCTCAGCTATCCACCGTGCAAGTCAGGTTTGTATTCGTATACGGGCAAGTCGAGCGTGAACTGACTCGTTTTTGAAAATCCTAGCTTGGCTCTCCCTATCAATTCAAACCTTGGTAGACAAGCCGATCCGGCTAGCGAGGCATTCACAACTCTTATTTTATTTATTTTTTTTTTTGTGAAAAATTGAAAATTGCATTTTCATCTCGAAGTAGAGTGAAGACATAAATTCATAAGGAAATGATAAGCGTAAAAAATTCTATTTTGTCAAAAGAATTTTAAAAGTTTAAAAGACATCCTCATTTATCTAGCTTGGGATTGGTTACATGATACTTAGGCAAAGTTAAAATTGTACTCGAATTAATATTTAGTGTATTATTTTTTCTACAAAAAATGAATTGATACAAATAAAATAGGTTAATTAGGACAAAACATCATCACTTTTCAATGTATTTGTGCAAAGCATCCATACCTTTCGTTTTTTGACAATTTCACTCTCATTTTCCCATTTCATTGCGAAAAATACCCTTCCATCCACCTACCGTCAAATGCTCAGTTAACTCAATAAAGGCTAATTAACATAAAACGTCATCGCCTTTCGATATTTTTGTATAAACGTCCACATCTTTCCTTTTTTTGGCATTGTTTACTTTCACTTTTACCTTTCATTGCGGAAAATGCACTTTCATCCACCCACCATCAAATACTCCGTTAACTCAACAAAAAATGCAAATTTTCTTTTCAAATGGTAAATAAGGGTAATATAGTCTTACCTAATTTTTGTGCTTATTAAGGGTGTAAATAAGGGAAGAAGGCGGAAAAAGTTAACATTTTTTGCTTATTAAGAGTGTAAATAAGGGTAAAATAAAAATAATATCGACAACTGTGATGTAAATAACCCGTTAGATTTCAATGATGAATGGACCATCACATATGAATGAAGAAGATAAATTGAATATGTTATTTTATTTTTAGCATGAAATTGAACTTGTGATAACCATCCCTACCTATTAATACATTTTACATGTAACAATCTTATCTTTTAATATACATTGTAAAAAAATCATTATCCTGAAAACTGAAAGTTGTGTAAAACATCCATACTTTTGTAAAACAAAAGGTAGGAACGTTTTACACAAAAAATATTGAAAATGTGTGGACATTTTTTGCTAATTAGCATTTTTATTGAGTTGATGAAACATTTGATGGTGGGTGGGTAGAATGACATTCCTCGCAATGAAATATGAAATTATTGAAAAATAAAAAGTATAGATGTATTGCATAAAAATATTGAAAAGTAGAGATGTTTGTGCTAATTAGCCAATAAAATATCTCGTCTTCTATTCGAATTTGGGAACAACTACCTTAATTTATACATTGAAGTACTGCAGCAATGGTGGCGTTTGCCCAACTTGAACAGGAACACTTTGCAAACATCACATCATGTTAATTAAGCCTCCTCTCCCCCTCAGAAATTTTTTTTCATACCCAATGGAACATTGCCTATAATATGTTTATGAAAAAGTTCCTTCCATTTAAAGAGGAGGGGAGGGGGGGGGGGAGGGGAGAAACATGCATGTGAGATTTAATAATTACCACATGTATGCCACAAAAGAATATGAACTACCTGAAATTTGGCTACTGTATCCGGTGTCCGAAGGATGCCTTGAGGAGAATCCGCAGCAAGCTTAGCAGCCTCTTTATACTTCGTCTGGGTGAACAATTCTTGGAAGACCTGAGACATTTTAAGATGACAAAAAAGACATGTTATCAATATCTCAAAGCACTACATAATTGAATAGAAGTAATCATTTCTGGCTCACACTTAATGCGTCACAAACGAGACAAGATGTAATTATAGTAAACATGTTATTCAAAATATAATCCTGACCTATTCCTAATGGAATAACCCCAGCCCAATTTATACTGCCATAAGAAGAAAACATGTGCATAAGCACATTTGCTAATCAAGACTCTACAAATATATTTACTGAAGCAACTTGCAATATTAATTAAAAATAATGGTAATAGTAACTGCAGTGATATAAAAGCACTCTAGAATTTCACATTGCAACCTCCAGGTTTACATTAGACCCCCAATCACAACTGCCTCTTCCAAGAATTACCAAAAATGATTACTACCCATTTTCCCCTTTCAGATTGAAAAATAGGTTTTAAATCACAGAGGTTTTTTCACAGAGGTTTTTTCCTTCTCTATCGCAAAGGTTTTTATAGGTTTTTTCTAAGGTGACCTTTTCTAAGGGCTTGTTAGATGGGAAAACGGGTGACATGGTCTCTTCGTTTTTCTTTTCTTCTTTTGCCGCCCGGGGGGGGGGGGGGCGCACTAAGTTTTATCTCTTAACGGAGGACTAAGCTTATTTGTGGTCCAGTGCTGAATGCTGCCTATCTGTTGCGTTTTGACGTGAAAAATCTTCATCCACTGTTGTTGATAGAATCATATTCTTAATCAAACTGGATTTCTATTCCCTTGTATCATTAAATTTTTTTTATTTTTCTGTATATAGAAATTACTAATTAGAATGTCTTCCGGTGGTTAAATTTGAAATTTTTAGATTTGGCTTCCTTGAGGCAAGATAAGTGGCAACTACATAACCATTAAAGATATGTTTACATAGTAGCTCTATAATTCTTTTGGGGCTTCCAAAGAGAAATAGGATTCTTTATGCACTTCTGTTATTTTGTGGACCTCTTCAAATTTTTTTAGTGAATCTCAATTACAGTTTTTTTTCCCAATAAAATTATGTACAACTTCATAGTGGGTTTCTTGTTACTATGAGGTTGGTTGCATGAGTCCCCTTTTTTGCTTCATTATCTAAGTAAAGGCATCTGCTAACTATGTCGTTCTTATTTAATGACACTTGCTATTCTCTATTCTGTCAACATTGATGGTAAGTTGGCAGTCATAGTTCTTCTTCACTTACATGTCATTCATGACTTTATTTCCATCTATTTATTGTAGTATACATATGCAGTTCCAACGCTAATATGTACAAGGAGAAGAACGCATGCACGTGCATCGCACGTGCGTTCACTAGTATTTAAATAAGTTTAAGAGTTTTCTCTTAAACCTTCTTTGCAATAAAACTTTATGTTTTGAAATTTTCATACATTTCTAGTTTAGATTCAAAATCTTGTACGGATCTATACAAATCTTTGAAAAAGTGTCATAAGGCAGGAGGCCACAAAGGACCAGTTTCCAGCAGATCATCATAGTGAGGACAAGAAAGATATCTCAGATAAAAACATAAGGAGATACACTCCACCTGTACAAACAGTAAGAAGGTTTAATTTTGAAAAGCTTTTAAGTTATTTATGTACTTGTATGCTAGTATGAGATTCTTTGTCTACTATTCAGAAAATAATTTTAGACATCAAACTTTTCACACTATCCGCACGCCAGAGTACCCCCCATACCCTCCAAAATCGTATATGAGTACATAAATAACTTAAAAGCTTTTCAAAATTAAACCTTCTTACTGTTTGTAGAGGTGGAGTGTTCTCCTTACGTTTCTGTCTGAGATATCTTTCTTGCCTCACTATGATGATCTGCTGGAAACTGGTCCATTGTGGCCTCCTGCCTTATGACACTTTTTTCAAGATCTGTATAGATCCGTACAAGATTTTGAATCTAAACTAGAAATGTATGAAGATTTCAAAACATAAAGTTTTATTGCAAAGAAGGTTTAAGAGAAAACTCTTAAACTTATCCTTATACAATAAAACAGTGAGTTTGCTTTTTGCCACGTGTCGGCGTTTTGTATCGTGCGTCCTTTTTTTATTTTTATTTTTCTTGTTATTATATATATATTTTATCCTAATTCTAAAAATATATAATTTGACAAAAAAAAATATCAAATATTTTTTAAATATTCAATTATAACAACACCAAAAATTAAATTAAAATAATTTTAAAATTTAAAATCTTCACACTAATAAAAATATTTCATATATAATAAAAAAAAATATCAGATATTTCCTAAATTTTCAATTATAAAAATACCGAAAATTAAATTAAAAATTTTTTTAAAAATTAAAATCTTCACGATAATATATATATATATTTTTTGCGTCTCAAAATTTTGATAACAATCTATCTAACTTCCAAAATTCAAACGAAGTCGAAATATTATATTCTTAATATCAAACGAAGTCCAAATGATATAGAAAATTTATCGATTTGATCAGCGTACAATCATTTAGGAATTTTTAAAATTAGTTTGTTATCGAAATTCTCGAAATATTAGTTCTACATTGACGCGCCGTAACTTTTGGTGCGATTGGCCGTTTCGCACACCATTAACGTTGTGAAATACTAGGTCGTGAGTAATTCAAAATGATATTAAGAATGTAATATTTTGATTTCGTTTGATATCCCGAATTGAGCCCGAAAATTGAGACAAAAAACAAGTAATTTCAATAAAAATACGAGTTATACGTCTTTTTTAACATACGTGTTTGATGTCCGTTTGACTATTTTCGATATTCATTTAGATCATTCGATATATCTACGATATAGTTCTCGAAATGAGCTTCGAGATGATATAGAAGATTTATGGATTCGGGTAGCGTACAATCGTTGAAAAAAATTTTAAAGTTAGCTTGTTATCGAAATTTTCGAAATATTAAGTTTGAAATCGCGTACTTTGACGTAATGTAACTTTCGCTACGATTGGCCGTTTCACACACCATCAATGTCGTGAAATATTAGGCCTTGAGTTCTTCAAAATGATATTAAGTATGTAATATTTCGACTTCGTTTGATATCCCGAATTAAGCCCGTAAATCAAGGCGAAAACATAAGTTTTTTTAGAAAAAAAAAAAAAAAAAAAAAGTGTCACGGAGATGGCTACTCTATTTTTCTTTTTCTTTTTTTTTTCTTTTCTTGTTATTATATATATATATATATATTATTCTAATTCTAAAAATAAATAATAAATATATAATTTGACAAAAAAAATTAAATATTTTTTAAATATTCAATTATAACAACACCAAAAATTAAATTAAAATAATTTTAAAATTTAAAATCTTCACACTAATAAAAATATTTAATATATAATAAATATATCATTCGTAAAAAAAAATAATACGTATCGACAATTTATATAAAAAAAAAACTATAAGTGTCAAAAAATATAAAAAATTTTAATGTAAAAAAAAATTTTGACGTCAAATTTTTTTTAATAAAAAGATTAGTTATATGTCTTTTTAACACACGTTTGACGTTAACTATTTTCGATATTTATTTAGATCGTTCGATATATCTATAATATAGTTCTCGAAATGAGTTTCGAGAGGATATAGAAGATTTACGGATTCGAGTAGTGTACAATCGTCGAAAAAAATTTAAACTTAGTTTATTATCGAAATTTTCGAAATATTAGTTTGGAATGACCTACTTTGACGCGCTGTAACTTTTGCTACGATTGGCCGTTTCGCACACCATTAATGTCGTGAAATACTAGGGCATGAGTACTTCAAAATGATATTAAGAATGTAATATTTCGATTTCGTTTGATATCCCGAATTGAGCCCGAACATTGAGACAGAAAACAAGTAATTTCAATAAAAAGACGAGTTATACGTCTTTTTTAACACACGTGTTTGACGTCCGTTTGACTATTTCGATATTCATTTAGATCATTCGATATATCTACGATATAGTTCTCGAAATGAGCTTCGAGATGATATAGATGATTTATGGATTCGGGTAGCGTACAATCGTCGAAAATTTTTTAAAATTAGCTTATTATCGAAATTTTCGAAATATTAGTTTGAAACCGCGTACTTTGACGTAACGTAACTTTCGCTACGATTGGCCGTTTCACACACCATCAATGTCGTGAAATATTAGGCACTGAGTTCTTCAAAATGATATTAACAATGTAATATTTCGACTTCGTTTGATATCCCAAATTAAGCCCGTAAATCAAGACGGAAACATAAGATTAAAAAAAAAAAAAAAAAAAAGGAGTATTGTCGTGACCGTTTCACAGAGATGGCCGAGCCATCTCCATGACTCTATTTTTTTTTTCTTTTTTCTTTTTTTTTTCTTTTTTTGTTATTGTATATATATATATATATATATATATATATATATATATTATCCTAATTCTAAAAATATATAATAAATATATAATTTGACAAAAAAAATATCAAATATTTTTTAAATATTCAATTATAACAACACCAAAAATTAAATTAAAATAATTTTAAAATTTAAAATCTTCACACTAATAAAAATATTTAATATATAATAAATATACCATTCGTCAAAAAAATATCAGATATTTCCTAAATATTCAATTATAAAAATACCGAAAACTAAATTAAAAAATTTTTAAAAAATCAAAATCTTCGCGCTAATATAAATATTTTTTGCGTCTCACAGTTACTGTTAAATCTACTATATATATCATATCCTAATCCTACAAATATCTAATATATAATAAATATACAATTCGACAAACCAAATATCAAATATTTCCTAAATATTTAATTATAAAAACACCGAAAACTAAATTATTTCTAAAAATTCAGCTTTTATGACTAATACACAAAAAAATTTCTACAGTAAAAAATTAATTTGTGTAAAATAACGTAAAATTACCCACGCTAATATATAGCCAACTACATTACAGCCCGTACCTTGCACGTGCCTTCCACTAGTTTAAATACAAGTATGAATCCATGTAAGAATTCACTGTCTCTGAGGTTCTAGCCTCGAACTGTATTCATGAAAGGTGTTTTTAGATACAAGGAAAATTTTTCTTCTCCTTTCTTCCGTCCTCCTTTTATAATGGGATGAAAAAATCCATTTTCATCATTCCCATATATATATTTTATCCTAATTCTAAAAATATATAATTTGACAAAAAAAATATCAAATATTTTTTAAATATTCAATTATAACAACACCAAAAATTAATTTAAAATAATTTTAAAATTTAAAATCTTCACACTAATAAAAATATTTAATATATAATAAAAAAAATATCAGATATTTCCTAAATATTCAATTATAAAAATACTGAAAACTAAATTAAAAAATTTTAAAAAAATTCAAATCTTCACGATAATATATATATATTTTTTGCGTCTCAAAATTTTGATAACAATCTATCTAACTTCCAAAATTCAAACGAAGTCGAAATATTATATTCTTAATATCAAACGAAGTCCAAATGATATAAAAAATTTATCGATTTGATTAGCGTACAATCATTTAGGAATTTTTAAAATTAGTTTGTTATCGAAATTCTCGAAATATTAGTTCTACATTGACGCGCCGTAACTTTTGGTGTGATTGGCCGTTTTGCACACCATTAACGTTGTGAAATACTAGGCCGTGAGTAATTCAAAATGATATTAAGAATGTAATATTTTGATTTCGTTTGATATCCCGAATTGAGCCCGAAAATTGAGACAAAAAACAAGTAATTTCAATAAAAATACGAGTTATAATAAATATATCATTCGTAAAAAAAAATAATACGTATCGACAATTTGTATAAAAAAAAAAACTATAAGTGTCAAAAAATATAAAAAATTTTAATGTAAAAAAAAATTTTGACGTCAAATTTTTTTTTACATTAAAATTTTTAGTTATATGTCTTTTTAACACACGTTTGACGTTAACTATTTTCGATATTTATTTAGATCGTTCGATATATCTATAATATAGTTCTCGAAATGAGTTTCGAAAGGATATAGAAGATTTATGGATTCGACTAGTGTACAATCGTCGAAAAAATTTTAAACTTAGTTTATTATCGAAATTTTCGAAATATTAGTTTGGAATGACCTACTTTGACGCGCCGTAACTTTTGCTACGATTGGCCGTTTCACACACCATTAATGTCGTGAAATACTAGGGCATGAGTACTTCAAAATGATATTAAGAATGTAATATTTCGATTTCGTTTGATATCCCGAATTGAGCCCGAAAATTGAGACAGAAAACAAGTATTTTCAATAAAAAGACGAGTTATACGTCTTTTTTAACACACGTGTTTGACGTCCGTTTGACTATTTTCGATATTCATTTAGATCATTCGATATATCTATGATATAGTTCTCGAAATGAGCTTCGAGATGATACAGAAGATTTATAGATTCGGGTAGCGTACAATCGTCGAAGAATTTTTAAAATTAGCTTATTATCGAAATTTTCGAAATATTAGTTTGAAACCGCGTGCTTTGACGTAACGTAACTTTCGCTACGATTGGCCGTTTCACACACCATCAATGTCGTGAAATATTAGGCACTGAGTTCTTCAAAATGATATTAACAATGTAATATTTCGACTTCGTTTGATATCCCAAATTAAGCCCGTAAATCAAGGCGGAAACATAAGTTTAAAAAAAATAATAATAAAAAAAAAGAAAAGGAGTATTGTCGTGACCATTTCACGGAGATGGCCGAGCCATCTCCATGACTCTTTTTTTTTTTTTTTTTTTTTTGGTTTTTTCTTTTTTTGTTATTGTGTATATATATATATATATATATATATATATATATATTATCCTAATTCTAAAAATATATAATAAATATATAATTTGACAAAAAAAATATCAAATATTTTTTTAAATATTCAGTTATAACAACACCAAAAATTAAATTAAAATAATTTTAAAATTTAAAATCTTCACACTAATAAAAATATTTAATATATGATAAATATACCATTCGTAAAAAAAATATCAGATATTTCCTAAATATTCAATTATAAAAATACCGAAAACTAAATTAAAAAATTTTAAAAAATTAAAATCTTCGCGCTAATATAAATATTTTTTGCGTCTCACAGTTACTGTTAAATCTACTATATATATCCTATCATAATCCTAAAAATATCTAATATATAATAAATATACAATTCGACAAACCAAATATCAAATATTTCCTAAATATTTAATTATAAAAACACCGAAAACTAAATTATTTCTAAAAATTATTTTTCTCTATTCAGCTTTTATGACTAATACACAAAAAATTTTCTACAGTAAAAAATTAATTTGTGTAAAATAACGTAAAATTACCCACGCTAATATATAGCCAACTACATTACATCCCGTACCCTGCACGTGCCTTCCACTAGTTTAAATACAAGTATGAATCCTAGTAAGGATTCACTGTCTCTGAGGTTCTAGCCTCGAACTGTATTCATGAAAGGTGTTTTTAGATACAAGGAAAATTTTTCTTCTCCTTTCTTCCGTCCTCCTTTTATAATGGGATGAAAAGATCCATTTTCATCTTCCTCCGTCCATCTGTTATCCATCCACAATTTTTCTTTTGTTAAAGCAAAAGTAATGATAAAGGGATGAGACAAAATGCCTTTCATGCTTTCAATAAAGCATTAGTGCGGTAGGTGGCTGCCCATCAACTATTGACAGATCCCTTCTGTCTGTTCATTGTTACTGTTGCTGGATTCCTCCAAATCCTCTTTTGGGATTTCTGCCATTTTGTCTTTAGTTTTTTCGCACCATTGACTTTCATGATATTTGTCAAGACTGGATTTGAGTGCTTTGCACAGCTGTCGATTATACTTTGCCGATAGAAATTTTTCTCAAAATTGCAAATGATTTTGATTCCCTCTGTACTGATTTGAGAACTCATTTTGCTGGTAACCAAAATAAAATTTGATTAATGATTTATTTTGATTTTGGAGTTCCTGTCAAATCTCTTTAATCCTGTAAGGATTCTTTGGTAAGAGAGACTCCTCCATTCATTGATTGTAAGCTCATTGACACATTCAATCTGTCTTTCAATAGGCTTTGTCAAAATCAATTCTGGGACTGTCTTGATTTGAGTATGGTGATATCCTTTCACAAGATCACCGTCTTCATTCCAAAAGGGAATTGTGCTATTAATTTTAAAAATCATATGCACGTCTTGTTGTTTGATAACATATTTATAAAAATCTTTTAAAGATTTAAATAAATTTTTATCAAGTAATTTTACTTCCTCCAAGCTTCTGCTGGGAATGATTATATTTACAAGTCCACAATGGAAAGCTGTCTATACCATTATTGGATCAGCTCCTTTAAGAAAGATGAATTGTCCAAACTTCTTTTCAATTGTGCCATAATAGTTTTGTTCAGGTGATGTGGCTCCTACTATTCTGGCTTCTTCTTCGTATTGAAGAAAGTCTTGGATTCTAATTCCACTAATGGTTAGATTTTCTGTTTCTTTTGGAATTTTTCCAATCTTTTTGAATTTATCTGGGATAGTTTCTGTTTCTGGAATGGATTGGGCTGCATCTTTATAAGATATGAGTCTTATTTTTTTATTGTTTAGACTGGGTGGTGGGTGGTTTAAAGAGTTGGGTTGGTAATCTGGGTCTAATTCCCCCCCTCCCCCCCTCGACAATAGTTTGGGCTCAAATTTGTATTGTCAAATAATTGTTTATAAGGTACTGGGCTGATACCTTTTGTTTCAAAATGGTCTGAAAAGGCTTTTTGGGCTTCAGTATAGGTTTTGAAACTTTTGTATTTGTAAAGTTTGTTTTTCACAAGTGGTTCTACTTGTGATCAGTTTGTATAAAATCCTTTGGATGGACTGTCAAAGATCACATAGAATTTTGTACCTGCAAGAGAGGTGCTAACACCACCAAGTGGTGGGTCTACAAACAGTAAGAAGGTTTAATTTTGAAAAGCTTTTAAGTTTTTTATGTACTTGTATGCTAGTATGAGATTCTCTGTCTACTATTCATACATTCAGAAAATAATTTTAAACATCAAACTTTTCACACTATCCGCACACCAGACTATCCCCATACCCCTCAAAATGGCTCCACATTCTCTTGTTCGATTTTGTGAACCAAGTTCTTCAATATATGAAACAAATCTTCAATTGTCATAAAATTTTCAACAAAATACAGAAAATATAGTAGCGAAAATGCAAACCAGAAGATTAAAGATTCTTGCCCCAGTTATTTACTCAACCATAAAATTGTCGATTGAAGGTATATTACACCAAGGATGCTGCTTCTTCACGCCCGAGCTGGGATTTCCAAGAGGTCAACAACATCGGGATGGAGTTTGGATAATTGATTTTCTTGATTGGGGCTCATGGTTTCGAATGTCAACTGGCTTCTCAAGGATTTGGGGATTTTGGGATGGATTTGAAAGAAATTAATTTGGGAATTTTTGGATTCACGTTTCTTATTTATGTTTTAATTCAATTGGTAAGAGACGCCTTAAGGAGTTAAACTTGCGTGTTTGGCTATGTGGCGTGGCAAAGACATAACACTTAGTTAGCGAGACATATAACACTTGTAGACAATGAATTAACAGGATAGATCAAACTTCCATCTGCCACATCACAACATCTAATAACAAATTTCATCCGGTGAGTAATAGACATTAACAAAGTAAAGTTCGGTGGCTAATGGGACAATTTTGAAAGTTCGGTGAGTAAATCGTGACATGGTGCAATGTTCAACGGTCAATGAAACATTAAACTCGGTAAATCCTAAGTTTCATAGTATTCGGGTTATCCACATCATTCTCATTATGGATAGGGTACAAAAACATTTAACAGAATATGTACAGGAATTTAAAAAAGCTAAGCTTGCATTAATCAAAGAAAAAAAGTGAAAATGAAATGAAAATAAAAGAAAAGATTCGAATGAAATGAAATGAAAATAAAATCCTGACATTTCATTTTCCTTTCCCAATCTCCCACCTCCGACCCGAACTTAAAATCGGCTGCTACATTTATCATTGTCGTCAATCGATGCCCACGAAGATAAAATCCTGACATTTCATTTTCCCTTTCCCAATCTTGCACCTCCGTCCTTTGCCTTAAGCTCCAACCCAAACTCAAACTCGGTTGTTGTACTTACCGTTGTCATCGATCGATGCCCACAAAGATCATACAAGCAAGCACTTTAACTGAAAAATACCTTTCGCACTGTACAAGTTAGGGTTTAAATGACAACTAGAGGGATTGGGCGGCCAATATTGAGTTGTTACACAATTTTTTTAGGTGTGATGGGGAGGGAAAGAAGCACTTGCATTCACATATACACATCAGCTCTTTCAACAAATGTAGTTTTTCGGTTAATTTGATTGCATCTTCGTTTATGCATGTTTATTGTTTTTCATTTGTAGTAATGACTGTGGATATTTCGATTGAGGGAAAGATAAAGCTTTAGGCGAGGAATCGAGTTCCGTTAATGAAGCGGTGAATCGTGCACCCAACGAGGAAGATGAAGAGTTGCCAAGAATCTTTAACTGGCTAGCTCAAATTAGCGAGAAACGAGACGTCGACATATCATTGAACATGAATTTCAGCAAGGGAAAATGAATTGTCAAATGTGACAGGAAGGGAAAGGGATCAGATTGTGCGGGTGATTTGAGTTACATTTGTGGTGGAAAGACTACTATGATGTCAATTTGAATTTGCTATGAGGAATTGTATCTGACAAACAATTAAAAAGTTAGAATCAATACAAACGGTTATTGTCTTTGGGTGTAACTCGTATGGCTTATGTACATCAATAAAAGCACTAGAATTTGGTAAGGAATACCAAGTATTGGGCCAAAAATTGGACGTTCATAAACAAGCAACTTGAGATTGCAATAATTATACCTCCCAAGACAAACATCAAAAGAAGGCTATCTTTTGCACCAATAAAGGCCATTTCTCCAAGTCAAATTTTAGACTACCAATTTTACAAAAAAAAAAAAAAAAAAAAAATGGTAGTCTAACATTATCAACACCAAAATTCCATCCTAAAGTTCAATGTAAAAACTGAATGTTTAGGCCACAATAATGGCTTTCTCAGGTCGTGTTAGCTTAATATCTCAAATAATTATTACGAAGATAGAACTGTAATGTTTTCTTTAAACTTGGGTACATATTGGCACCATGGTGGGCCCTAATCAAAACAATTCAACATACAAGACCTCGTTCAGACGATGACAAATTAGAACATGCATAAATGAAAGTTGCGAACATAAATACCTAATAAGCAATCAATTTACCATTCCAAACACAAACCAATATGCTATTCTCACCTACTTTACCCTACAAGAATATAATGCAAAACCCGATCAATGTATTTACCTTCAGCATTGACTACGTCAATTGTAGGCAGCAGACAAATGAAATATGATAATGGTGTCGGCATAGAACATTGTGATAGTTGAGATGTCTGGACGTCAATTGCTCCCTCTTCTGTATTACTATGCCTAGCTCTAGGCCTCTTTCTTTTGTTTGACGATAAGGTGGCATGTATGTTTGATAAATAAAATGATTATTTGGTTTCAAATTCCCTATCAATGAAGATGCTAATAGTCAAAAATACATTTACTCTTTGAAATGGACTCTAATGAGCTTTTCCTTCGAAATTTCCTTGGTGCGCCATTTCTATTCGACTATATAGGATCTAATATGCTCACGCTGATAGTATTATGCTGCGAATAGACAATACTTCCAAAACTTGACTTTGTAATCCGTAAATCTTTTACTTGCAATTTTATCCACTCCATTATAGTACATGTCCATCTTTCGTCATCTACTGCGAGGTTCGCCACCTTTGAAAAAGTCTAATATATATCGTCGTATCTCAACTGTCCAGGAGTGCTTACCAATCCATCGTAATTCACTGTGACCCTTGTGTTTTTCTATTGACATTTCTCATCAACCTCCTTATTTATACCTTTAAAGCATTGGCGTGATGTCATTACGGATTAAAACTACGATCGCATGCCTGTAAATGATTTATTCATAGTCTCATTTCACTATGTTGTCGACATGCTTGCCCAGAACGTGATTTTCAAAAAATAAGGCACCCAAGGACCTCTGTTCTTATACAATCCTGATAACCAATCATTATCATTTAAGTCATATGTATCGAGCATCAACCTGCAACCTTCTTCAAATTTTTCAACATTCTCCGAATCATATACCAATCCATGTATAGTAGAAAATATCAAGCTCTTAAGAACTTGGTATCCAAACTTTTCTGACAATTTTATCATAATGTGTCACAAAACGTCATCTATGCTTCGTGCTGGGAAAAACAATCTCAAATGCATTTTGCATTGCCCAGCCTTGATCGGCAATGATTCCATTAGGAACTTGACCATGCATGCACTCAAGTCATGTTCTGAACAACCACTCAAAAGTCCATGTGTCCTTATTTGATAACAATCCTCAACCAAGCAATGTAGATTGTCCATGATGATTCATGCCAACAAAAGTGACTAAGGGCATGTCGTACTTATTGCTGAGATATGTAGTATAAAAATGACAACATCATCAAATTCCTTGTAAGATTGCCTACATTTATTATCTGTACCAAAAATACTCTTTAGTCGTGACTCATCGTCTAAGTCCATATACTAAAGTAAAATCTCAAGCACCATGCTTGAATCTTTGAAAAGTACGTCTAATTGCGATGTCATCTCCTTCTCCAAGGCATAATCGTCTCACTTGTTCAATATAATTCCAACAATCCTTATCTACAAAAGTCTTATTCTCATTTCCACATGCTTCCACAACTTTAGATTTGTAACTCTTGTGCAAACGAATTCTTACCATATCATTCACTTCAAGCATTCGTTTCACACTCACACTCAATTTTCGGTCGCATCGATACAACCTAGACTGGACTTATTTTATGATTGTGGTTGAGTTACACTTAATTAATTTTCCATATTCCAACACTATCTAAAGATGCAAATATTATTGCTTTACAATCTGTTGACTTGTTGGTTGCGGTTTCAAGGAGTTGTCTGTATCATAAATTCTTCGACCTTCACGACTACATGTGAACGTCACATACCTCATAACTCTATCGTCCCCTTTTTTCGACTTTCTTTTCTTTACTGGAAAGTCTATGACGTAAGCATATCTTTTGTAGAAGTCCAATGTTCCTTTCTCATCATTAAACATTATATCCACCTTAAGCATAATCGTAACATCTCCTCCTATATTTTCATTGTCCAATATGTTCAAATTGTCTATAGCGTTCTCATTATCACATTCCAGCAACAAAACATGATTCTTATGTTTCATAATTTCTTTTCCTGCCACAAAATTCTCATTATCACAAGTAGAGATGAAAAAACAATGTATTCAGCAAGGTGTGCTAGCACTTCGTGAAACATAATCAATCCAATGAGAAATTAAAGCTTATACAACTGAATATGACTTTACAAGACAAATTAATAACTATTCTACCTGCGCCCAAAAATAATTTCTAAATAAAAATGATGATTATAATTAACCCACAGAATCCTCAACCACTTTATACTAAAGACTAAAAGATTTACAAAAAATAAAATAAAATGAAATACTAAGATTGCAAAAAATATATTAAGAAAATGTTAGGAAATCTTTTCACTAAAGAAAAAAGACGGCCTTTTTTTGATATTTTAGAGAAACCGACAACCAAATAGATGGTTTTTAAACAGCCTTCTTTTGATGTTTTAGAGAAAACTACAACCAAATAGATGGTTTTGAAACAATAAAAAACAGCCTTCTTTTGATATTTTCTCTAGAACAATTGAATTAGTAACAATAATCTGTAGCATTTTCATCCTTTTATCAAGATTTCTGATCAGGGTTGTTGTAGATTTGATGCTTTCGCTTGCACCTCCGAAACTCTAGTGAAAATAAATTAAAGAAAGTTACAAATTTCTAGCCCATATAGCTAAGATGCATGAAAAAATAAGATTAAATAACTTACCGATGATTTTATTCGGTCGGTCGACGGGATGTTGGTCAAAGATGTAGAGTAATGAGTGGCGGGGATTTGTAGCTAGAATGTATTCATGTGATTCAGCTGCTTGCTAGAGGAAAGACACGAGATTTTACATTCTTTTTGACAAAAGGTAGTATATGGCTGAAACCCTAGAACTACATGTCTACTCTCTGCTAAGCCTATTCTATCCCGCCTGCATTCAATGGCTTGGCATTATAATAACTTTTAAAGTAACATCTTAGATTGGAAACGCGATCCAACAACAGGTGCTAATTAATATGTATTTCGTTGGGTAGTTTCATAACCTGCACAATCTATATTACTGAACATGTTCATGTTTTACCTGTAATTTTCATTTAAAATTAATCTACTTTGGGTCAATTTTACTTTTCTATACCTTCCATCTCATATATCTCTGATGTAATAGAGCCCACAATGTTTTCCTCTTTTATTCTACGAACCACATATATATGCCTTATGGAGATGGAGAGTGGCGGTGGAGCTGTAAAAGAGTGGTTGAATTTGCATAAAATGATATATTTTAAAGTATTGATTGATGTTGTCACTTTTTTGAAATTGTTTGCCACTTTTTCTGTGAAAAAAATAACTTTTTAATAAAAGTGACGTTGTATACACTTAATTTTATACAATATTTTTACTTTCAAAAAACTTTTTAAATGATTAATGGATTGACTAAATTGGTAGATGACAATGGCGGTGAATTGACTTAAAGATACTTGACGTTTTGATTTGTGGTGTTGTCGGTAAACTAAGCGGTGAACGGGGAAAGAGAAGAGATGGTGGTTGTCAAAATTATTTTTTTTTCAATTTTTTTTCACTTTATTTACTTAATTCTAATGTTTTAATTGGTGTTTTGTCACTCTTTTGAATTTTTATTAATTTTTTGAGTGTTTGTCACTTTTTTTTAATTACTTTTTTGAGTGACAAACATCACTTTATAATAAAAGTGATATTGTATGTCATTCTTTAATAAAAAAGTGACTTCACTTTAAAAAGTGACAGTGTTATTTTTTGCAATTAAAAAAGTGATACTTAATTTTACATAGTATTTTTTACTTTTAAAATATTTTTCATATAATTTTTTAAAAGACTTCTAATTTTAGGGGTATTTTTGGCCCTTTACGAATAGTCTTCCAGGTAGCTATTTTTAGGGAAAAAAAATGTATTTTTGAATAGTTGATTGATAGAGAATGTGTGGTTAAAAATTAAGGAAAAGTTTTGGGTTTGCGTATAATATTATTTTATTGAAAAATATGTGATCGAAAAAAAGAGAGAAAAATGTATTTTGAAAAAAATGGCTACCAAACAGGGGCTCAAATTGAGGGTAATCTAATGGGCTTAAACTTGGGCTGGTAGTCAGGAGCCCAACACTAAACTTTCCCATAGTGGATTTCTCCGGCGTGCATCATATGAATAAGGGAAATTTTCATAAGAGTATAACTTTGACCTATTTCAATAATAAGAAAATAAGTTTTAACTTTTAAAAATCAGATTTTCATTAATTTTTATTTATAATTTAATTAATTAAATATATAATTAATTAATTAAATATATTAAGGTCACAAATTTATATAATTTGGTCACAGATTCACAATTAAGTTAGTTACATATTATTTTCGATCACAAATTTGAAATTTTAAATGTCAAAAATTATTTTACGCCACAATTCAAAAAATTTATAGGTCACAATTTGTTCATTGGTCACAGATTCACAATTTAATTAGTCACACATTATTTTTTTATCACAAATTAAAATTTTTAAATGTCACAAATTATTTTACGGTCACAAATTTATACAATTTGGTCACAAATTTACAATTTAATTAATTATATATTATTTTTCGATCATAGATCAAAAATTTACACGTCGTGATTTATTTATAGGTCAAAGATCGAAATTTATTAGGTTACGATTATTTTCGAGGTCACGGATCGAAATTTTAATAAGTCACAATTTATTTTCAAGGTCACAAATTAAAAATTTATTAGGTCACAGATTATTTTTGAGGTCAAAGATCGAAATTTTAATAGGTCACAGATTATTTGTAAGGTTACAAATCAAAGATTTATAATGTCACAAATTATTTTCGAGGTCACAGATCGAAATTTTAATAAGTCACTATTGGTTACAAATTTGTGACCACCACCAACTCCCAAACTACCGTCACCTCACCACAGTACCCGCACCATCACCACGCCCACGACACACCGCCGACCACCACCAGATCACGTCACCCCCCAGCCATTCCCCCACAAACCACCCTCCACAAGAACTACCACCGCACGATAGATCTAATAATAAAAAAATTACAGCACCACAGGCCGTCCACACCAATGCAACGCGAACCACCACCAAAACATCATATCCAAACCACAAGAACCACCACAGTAACACAATCCAACCACCAAAACACCACTAAATTTGCGCCATCACCAAATCTACAAACAAAATTAGATACAAACACCACCAGATTCGCATCACCGCCGGATCTAAAAAAAAAAATCAGATACAAACACACCATATTCGCACCACGGTCAGATCTACAAACAACACCAGATTCGCGCCGGCACCACCTGTTCTCCACCAACAAATCAGATCGACCACAACCCGCGTCGCCACCACCTGGCCATTTCTGCCTTCGGGCAAAAGTGTCTGGTCGACGGGAGAGTATGGATGGTAGAGAGAGAGAGAGAGAGTGGATGGAGGAGAGAGGTGAAATAGAATGGAGGGAGGGAGGCGTTGTGAAATGGAGAGAGAGAGAGAGAGAGAGAGAGAGAGAGAGAATTAGGGTTATGTATAAAATTTCTGATTTTTGAAAGATTAAAGTACCCATCTGATTTTAGAATGACGAATTCTTAAAATAGGGAAGGGTGTAATTTCCACTATAAATAATATGCTGTCTAAAATAGCAAAATAATCTCAATACTGATCTCAATCGGACTTTTCTCAAACATAAATTCTTTAATTAAAAAATATATATTTATTTTTCAGAGATTGGGATGTGCTGGAACAACCATCTGGATTCTTTTTAGCAGGGAAGTTCACTTATGGCAACTAGATCTACTAGTGCTTGGACTAAGACAGAAACAAGCTAAAGCTGCATTGAATCAATAAATGAATGAAATTAACTGCTTACCGTGGAATAGAAAGAAAGATCACGTTGGTTTGAGAACCCCGTTGGTCAAATGAAAGGGAAAGTCTTGATTTTAGGAGTTGTATGAAGCAAGAGTGTCACATATGGTTTCATTGAGAAGGGCGTGATAACACCAACTACTCACTCGGTTCATGCACTTGCCCTCTCGAGAAGGTTGGTCACTTATCCTAGATCTTCCAATTTTCTAAAAGATCTCGAACGACTCATTAGTTCGAGTAATGCTATAAATATCCATTGAGACTACCTACCACATCATATGAGGATGATTCCACTAGAGATAATAATAGGGTAATTGGCGCAAAACGTCCCTACCTTTGAAGGTTTCTGTGGAAAACGTCCTCACCTTTCGTTTTTTGACGCGGAACGTCCTTACCTTGACCTTTTCTTGCGCAAAACGTCCTTCCGTCCACTTTCCGTTAGAATGCACCGTTAAATCTTTGGGTAATTGGCACAAAACGTCCCTACCTTTCACAAATCTTTGCGCTGAACGTCCATTTCATCTATTTTTAGCGAAAAATAACTAATATACCCTTATATTTAAATAAAATAAAAGAAAAATAAAGCACAAATTATAATAATACTCTCAAACTTTTTCAAAATGTGCAAATGAGTCCCAAACTTTTTATTAAAATTGCAAATGAGTCCAATCATTTGATCTAAGAATTAAATTTTGTTTAATGTACACGATAAATTTTCTTCAGAATTGACATTGATCATAATTTTAACTAAATTTAAAAGGATAAAATGATAAATTTACATTTTTATAATAAAAATAACTAAAATCAAATAATTAAATAAAAAACCCTATTTTTTTTGGTGTAATTGTGTTAAAATAGGGTAGAGTAGGGTGGGTTGGTTGGAGAAGATAATTGGGTTTTTGATTTAATTATTCGATTTTAGTTATTTTATTATAAAAATATAAAGTTACTATTTTATTTTTGGGTAATTGATGCAAAACGTCCCTACCTTTGAAGGTTTCTGTGGAAAACGTCCCCACCTTTCGTTTTTTGACGCGGAACGTCCCTACCTTTACCTTTTCTTGCGCAAAACGTCCTTCCGTCCACTTTCCGTTAGAATGAACCGTTAAATCTTTGGGTAATTGGCACAAAACGTCCCTACCTTTCACAAATCTTTGCGCTGAACGTCCATTTCATCTATTTTTAGCGAAAAATAACTAATATACCCTTATGTTTAAATAAAATAAAAGAAAAATAAAGCACAAATTATAATAATACTCTCAAACTTTTTCAAATTGTGCAAATGAGTCCCAAACTTTTTATTAAAATTACAAATGAGTCCAATCATTTGATCTAAGAATTAAATTTTGTTTAATGTACACGATAAATTTTTTTCGGAATTGACATTGACCATAATTTTGACTAAATTTAAAAAAATAAAATAGTAACTTTATATTTTTATAATAAAATAACTAAAATCGAATAATTAAATCAAAAACCCAATTATCTTCTCCAACCAACCCACCCTACTCTACCCTATTTTAACACAATTACACCCAAAAAAATAGGGTTTTTTATTTAATTATTTGATTTTAGTTATTTTTATTATAAAAATGTAAATTTATCATTTTATCCTTTTAAATTTAGTCAAAATTATGGTCAATGTCAATTCTGAAGAAAATTTATCGTGTACATTAAACAAAATTTAATTCTTAGATCAAATGATTGGACTCATTTGCAATTTTAATAAAAAGTTTGGGACTCATTTGCACATTTTGAAAAAGTTTGAGAGTATTATTATAATTTGTGCTTTATTTTTCTTTTATTTTATTTAAATATAAGGGTATATTAGTTATTTTTCGCTAAAAATATATGAAATGGACGTTCAGCGCAAAGATTTGTGAAAGGTAGGGACGTTTTGTGCCAATTACCCAAAGATTTAACGGTGCATTCTAACGGAAAGTGGACGGAAGGACGTTTTGCGCAAGAAAAGGTCAAGGTAAGGACGTTCCGCGTCAAAAAACGAAAGGTGAGGACGTTTTCCACAGAAACCTTCAAAGGTAGGGACGTTTTGCGCCAATTACCCTTTATTTTTTTAAATTTAGTCAAAATTATGGTCAATGTCAATTCCGAAAAAAATTTATCATGTACATTAAACAAAATTTAATTCTTAGATCAAATGATTGGACTCATTTGCAATTTTAATAAAAAGTTTGGGACTCATTTGCACAATTTGAAAAAGTTTGAGAGTATTATTATAATTTGTGCTTTATTTTTCTTTTATTTTATTTAAATATAAGGGTATATTAGTTATTTTTCGCTAAAAATAGATGAAATGGACGTTCAGCGCAAAGATTTGTGAAAGGTAGGGACGTTTTGTGCCAATTACCCAAAGATTTAACGGTTCATTCTAACGGAAAGTGGACGGAAGGACGTTTTGCGCAAGAAAAGGTAAAGGTAGGGACGTTCCGCGTCAAAAAACGAAAGGTGGGGACGTTTTCCACAGAAACCTTCAAAGATAGGGACGTTTTGCGTCAATTACCCATAATAATATTGACCTACCTTATTAGAATTTCTTTTAAATTTTAACTTACAAGTAGAGCAATAGAGCAAGGTCTATTCATCTTGCCCAGCTCAATTTGTAGGCCAGAGAGCCGAGCACCAAGTGGCTCGTTGAGCTAAAAAAGGGTGCTCGGACCTAGCCAATGAGCTGGCTCGTAATAGGTCGAGCTCAACGAGTTGTGAGCAATGCATTAATTTGTTTTATGTTTCAAACTTGAAATTATTTTGTTTATATTTTTATGATAAAAATTTAATTTTAATTTAAAATATGTTTTGAAAATCGATTGAAAAATATATACTTTTTCCTGTTTAATTTTTTGAAAACGGATTTTATCTTTTTTTTTCTTCCTTAAAATTAAAATACTTGATTTGGCTTGATGAAGCTCATGAGCTAACTCACCTCAAGAGGCTGAGCTCAAGCTCGAGCTTGAGCTTGTGGTCAGTTCAATCCTAACTCGAGCCACTCGTGGGCTCGAGCGCACGAGCTCCCTATCATCCCTACTTACAAGTTTTACGTGATCAATTTCAAACTTAATTTCTATATATTTGAAAATGATTTCGAGTCATCAAATATTTATGAAGCTAATATGTTGTTTAACTTTGCATCTAGTGATATAATTTAGAGTTTTTTTTTAACAAAATTATTAACTATGTGCAAATATTGTGACGATCAAAACTCAGAAAATGGAAATTGTTGTAAAAGGAAAGTTTATTAGGGTTTGTAGTGAATGACAATTATACCCCTGTAGCCCTAGAAATTATTACCATTGTATCCCTGATTCTTACCTATAAATATAGGGCTCTGGTCATTAATAAAATACACACAAGTCTATTGAC
This sequence comes from Osmanthus fragrans, assembly GCA_019395295.1. Classification (NCBI taxonomy): domain Eukaryota; kingdom Viridiplantae; phylum Streptophyta; class Magnoliopsida; order Lamiales; family Oleaceae; genus Osmanthus; species Osmanthus fragrans. Next base: position 10,293,607 of record CM033349.1, read on the forward strand.
TTAATTCTTTCTTCTTCTTCTTCTCTATTTTATAACACGTTATCAGCACGAGCTTTCAAACAATTTTTTTTTTCATACAAAGAAAAAAAAAAACGTAAGTGCTCTCAAATTATTTCAAAGAAAACATATATATGCATAACCTATCTCATTCAATTGCACGTTGCCGTCCCTGTTCCAGAATTTATGTATTCTGCATGTCTATCTCATCTTATTCTTTTTATTTTATTTGTTTATCAATTGATTGAACAGTGCGTAATTATTTACATTTATCCTAGAGCTGCATGACGTGCATTATTTTATTAAAGTAGATACAATAGATACATCATGACCTTTACAATAAATTAAAGTGGATACACTCTTTTAGCATTAATAATACACAGCTTGAGTTCATTAACATATATGTGTACGCATAATTGATTTTTCTATTTTTACTAATATATGTTGGTAAAAGATTTAGTCAATTTTGTTAACTTCTATATATGAAGATTTTTTTTTCCTAGTGCATTTTTAGTAATTTATATTTATGTTTGTATGATAATTAATATTCTTTAACTTGATTAAAATATTTGTTGATATTCTATTATGTTGTTGCTCCTGAAGTAGCACAACTTTATAATTAATATTCCAGAAGAATATTATTTGCTCCTGAAGAGCATAAATTATAATTTTTAATATTCTCGAAGAATATTAATATACCGCTCTTGAAGAAGCAATAGTAAAATACAATGTGCTCCTGAAGTAGCACATGTTTCGAAGAACATATTATTAGTGTTTATCCCTGAAGGAAAACACATAACTTATGTCATTTTAATATTGACTACTTAAACAATTATTCCGTATTCTTCGAAACTAATTGTATTTTTTATTGTGTAGTTAATCAAATGGCAAACATCACAAAACTTGAGTTTGCTGCACTTGACATATCTGGCAAAAACTATCTATCATGGGTACTCGATGCCGATATCCACCTTGTCTCAAAGGGTCTAGGAGAGACAATAAAAGAAGGAAACAAAGAATCCCTGCAGGATCGTGCAAAAGCACTCATCTTCCTTCGCCATCATCTTCACGATGGGTTGAAAATTGAATACCTCACTGAGAAAGATCCACATGCTCTTTGGAAAAAATTGACTGAAAGATTTGATCATCAGAGGACTATAGTTCTCCCCAAAGCCCGCTATGAGTGGATGCACCTTCGTTTGCAAGATTTCAAAACTGTAAGTGAGTACAATTCTGAACTCTTTAGAATATCTTCAAAATTGATCTTGTGTGGAGAAAAAATCACTGATGGAGATATGTTGGAGAAAACTTTCTCCACCTTTCACGCCTCAAATGTGCTCCTGCAGCAGCAATATCGTGAGCGTGGTTTCAAAAAGTACTCAGAACTTATATCTTGTTTGCTTATTGCTGAACAAAATAATGAACTTCTAATGAAAAATCATGGGTTACGTCCAACTGGTTCTATACCATTGCCTGAAGCAAATGGCACTGCATTTCCTGAAGCAAATGCAATATCAAGACGTGGACGTGGACGTGGACGTGGACATGGACACGAATTTGGACGTGGACGCGGACGTGCACGTGGAATAAATCATGGACGAAATAATCAACAAAGTTATCATCAGCAAGGCAACAATTTCAAAAGACACAAAGCAAACGAAAGTAGCACGCCCAAAAAGGTGCATGAAGAAAATTGTTTTAGATGTGGAATGAAAGGGCATTGGACACGTACCTGTCGTACGGCAAAACACCTTGTGGATCTTTATCAAAAATCAATCAAGGGAAAAGGAAAAGTTGAGACAAATTTCGCTAATTATGATGGTCCGATTGATGTGACTCATTTGGATGTCTCTGACTTCTTTGCCGATCCAAATGGAAATATTGACCACTTGATTGGGGGTGGTGTGATGGACGATATAGATTAATTTATTTTCTATGCTTCTAGTATTTCACTTTATTTTAGAAATTTAGTTAGAAATATGTTTTTATTTTTCACAAAACAAAAAAAAAAAAAAACTTTATTGTGTATCGTCAATTTCATATTATTGAATTATATTTCTTTAAATTTAAATTCAAGTTTTTATTAAAGCATATGTACTTTGTTGTATTTATAGATTGATGATGGATTATCAAGATACCTGTTTGATAGATAGTGCAACTACACATACAATTCTTCAAGACAAAAAATATTTTTTGGACTTAACATTAGCAAAAAATAATGTTAATACAATATCTGGTGCATCGAATATCGTTGAAGGCTCTGGAAGAGCTTGTATTATTTTACCAAATAATACTAAATTATATATTGACGATGCACTTTACTCTAGCAAATCCAGAAGAAATTTGCTTAGTTTTAAAGATATCCGCTGCAATGGATATCACATTGAGACGATGCAAGAAAATAGTGTTGAATATCTTTGCATAATTTTCTTTATATCTGGCAAGAAGCAGATAAAAGAAAAATTTCATGCACTCCCATCTGGCATGTATTATACATTTATAAAAATGGTTGAATCAAATAATGTCACGAACCAGAAGTTTGTTGACCCAAAAAGTTTTATACTTTGGCATGATAGACTTGGACATCCAGGAGCTATAATGATGCGTCGAATAATAAACAACTCACATGGACATCCTTTAAAGAACCAGAAGATTCTTTTACCTAATGATTATCCATGTGTAGCTTGTTCACAAGGCAAGTTAGTCATTAGACCTTCAACTACAAAGGTCAATGTTGAATCTCCAACTTTCTTGGAAAGAATTCATGGAGACATATGTGGGCCAATACACCCACCATGTGGACCATTTCGTTATTTTATGGTATTAATTGATTCTTCTACTAGATGGTCACATGTTTGCCTACTTTCCACTAGGAATGTAGCATTTGCTAGACTACTTGCTCAAATCATAAAATTACGAGCACAATTTCCCGATTACTCAATCAAGACTATTCGTCTTGACAATGCTGGTGAATTCAGATCACAAGCATTTGATGATTATTGTATGTCAATTGGGATTACTATTGAACATTCGGTTGCGCATGTCCATACACAAAATGGTTTAGCAGAGTCGTTTATTAAACGTCTACAACTTATAGCTAGACCATTACTTATGAAAACAAAGCTACCAACTTCTGTTTGGGGACATGCCATATTACATGCTGCATCATTGGTTCGTGTTAGACCAACTGCCTATTATCAATATTCACCCTTACAACTTGCATTTGGTCATGAACCTGATATTTCTCACCTAAGGATTTTTGGTTGTGCTGTCCAAGTCCCTATTTCACCCCCACAACGTACTAAAATGGGTCCCCAACGAAGACTTGGGATTTATGTGGGTTTTGATTCACCATCCATTATTAGGTATCTGGAACCTTTAACGGGTGATCTATTTACTGCACGTTTTGCAGACTGTCATTTTGATGAAATGACTTTCCCAATTTTGGGAGGGGAAAAACTACATTCTAAAAGACAAGGTACAATTTCTTGGAATGAAATAACTCTATCTCACTTTGATCATCGCAGTAATCAATGTGAGCAAGAGATTGAAAAAATCATTCATTTGCAAAGAGTTGCAAATCAATTACCTGATATATTTGTTGACACGAAAAGAGTGACAAAGTCATATATACCAGCAGAAAATATTCCAGCAAAAATTGATGTCCCTGCAGGACAATCTGCTGTAGCAAACGAATCTAACATACGCCAGAAGCGTGGTCGACCAGTTGGTTCAAAAGACTCTGTACCTCGAAAAAGAAAAGTACAAGAGAAAAACCAACCAAAAACTTCGGAAGAAGTAACATTAGAAAAGATTGATCAATCAAATATTGAAAATATGGTTCCTGAAGAATCACAAGTGTCCGAAAATAATGAGATTTCAATAAAAATTATATGTTATCTCATAAATTATGGGAACGGAATAATGTTGTTATAGACAATATTTTCGCCTTTAATGTGGCTCTTGATATTATGCAAAATGAGGATCCTGAACCACAGTCAGTTAAAGACTGTCAAAATAGAAATGATTGGCCAAAATGGAAAGAAGCCATACAGGCGGAATTGAATTCCTTAGAGAAACGAAAAGTGTTTGGACCTGTAGTTCGAACACCTGAAAATGTAATCCCTGTAGGATACAAATGGGTTTTTGTACGAAAGAGAAATGAAAATAATGAAATTACAAGATACAAAGCCCGACTGGTAGCTCAAGGTTTCTCACAAAGACCAGGAATTGACTACGAGGAAAACATATTCTCCCGTAATGGACACCATCACTTTTAGATTTTTGATTAGTTTGACTGTGTCACAAAAACTTGACATGCGCCTTATGGATGTAGTAACTGCATATTTATATGGTTCACTTGATAGTGACATATATATGAAAGTCCCTGAAAGACTTAAAGTGCCAGAAACAAACAATACATGCCCGAGAACCATGTTCTCAATTAAATTGCAAAGATCATTATATGGATTGAAACAATCCGGACGCATGTGGTATAATCGTCTTAGCGAATATTTGTTGAAGGAGGGTTATAAAAATAACGATGTCTGCCCATGTGTTTTCATAAAGAAAACAAATATTGGATTTGCAATTGTCGCAGTTTATGTTGATGATCTAAACTTAATTGGAACTCCTGAAGAGCTCAACAAAACTGCTAATTATTTGAAAAATGAATTTGAGATGAAGGATTTAGGAAAAACCAAATTTTGTCTCGGGTTGCAAATCGAACACTTCCCAGAAGGATTGTTTGTTCATCAATCTACATATACAGAAAAAGTTTTAAAACGATTTTATATGGATAATGCACATCCATTGGCATCACCTATGATTGTTCGATCACTTGATGTGAAAAAGGACCCATTTCGTCCACTTGAAGATGGAGAAAAGGTTCTTGGTCCTGAAGTACCATATCTTAGTGCAATTGGAGCATTAACATATCTTGCAAATTGCACTCGACCCGATATAGCTTTTTCTGTAAATCTCCTTGCAAGATATAGCTCTACACCAAGTCAAAGACATTGGAATGGTGTTAAACACATTTTTCGTTACCTAAAGGGTACGATTGACTTGGGATTATTTTACTCCCAAAAGTCGGGATCTACTTTAGTGGGATATGCAGATGCAGGTTATTTATCTGACCCACATAAAGCTAAATCACAAACAGGATATGTGTTTACACGTGGAGGAACAGCTATATCATGGAAATCTGTGAAGCAATCCTTGACAGCAACATCCTCAAATCATTCTGAAATTATTGCAATCCATGAAGCAGGGCGAGAATGTGTATGGTTGAGGAACATGACCCATCATATCCAAGCATCATGTGGGTTAACTTCAACAAAAGATAGTCCAACAATTTTGTATGAAGACAATGCAGCTTGTATTGCACAACTCAAAGGAGGCTATATCAAAGGCGACAGGACGAAGCATATTTCTCCAAAATTCTTTCATACACACGAGCTTCAGAAGAATGGCGACATCGATGTTCAACAAATTCGCTCAAGTGACAATTTGGCCGATTTATTCACAAAAGCACTGCCAACATCTACATTCAAGAAGTTAGTCCATGGGATTGGAATGCGTCGACTCAAAGATTTTTAGTGATCAACATCAGGGGGAGTAGCTGTACTCTTTTTCCTTCGCATAGGTTTTATCCCACTGGGTTTTCCTAGCAAGGTTTTAATGAGGCAGCATTTATTTTTAATACTCCAAAATAACTGTACTCTTTTTCCTTCGTTTGATTTTTTTGTCCTATTAGGTTTTTATCAAACAAGGTTTTAACGAGGCAGATATTTTGTAATGTGTCATTCAAGGGGGAGTGTTGTAAAAGGAAAGTTTATTAGGGTTTGTAGTAAATGACAATTATACCCCTGTAGCCCTAGAAATTATTACCATTGTATCCCTGATTCTTACCTATAAATATAGGGCTCTGGTCATTAATAAAATACACACAAGTCTATTGACTTAATTCTTTCTTCTTCTTCTTTTCTATTTTATAACAGAAATCATGGTTTTTGGAAAAGTAAGCATGTCTTATAGGGGATTAATGGTGTAATTAATAGGAATTAGTGTATAGTACATAGATCCGCACGTCAAAAAATTAAAAATTGTTCTTAAAGTAGAAGAAACTCTAAATGGTGCGAAACCATCACAAAGAGCACGATTACGAGCAAGATGGCTTCAAAAAAATGGATTTTCGAAAGAAAAAAAATGGGGCCAAACATTGGGATAAGCTTCCATTTGATTCCCATTCATTTTCATTTTCCCTCATTTTTTTTCACATTTTCTATAATAAAAGTCAGAGACAGCTCTACAGTGACTTCTATCACGGGTCAGAGAGTAACTAATACCCTCACAACCGTTGGCACCACCTAGGACGATATTACCCTCGTTCTACTATTGTAATTTTCGGAACTACCCTTTCATAAAGCATTCAACTCGGAAATAAGACCAGGGGCAGTGTTGTCAAGGTATTAAAATAACGTACATTCAACATTCAAATGGAGTAAAGTACGGTCCACGGCCACTCCAGTACACATGTGGTCCCTACTCCTGCAAATGTTGACTTAAGAAAATGAGGGAAAATGGAAATTAATGGGGCTCAAAAGGTAAAATCCCATTTCTTTCATATAGAATTTTTAATTATGAATTAGCAAAAAAATAATTTTGTTATAATAAAATACCATCTCAATCTAATTATTTACGAGCTTCTGAATTTTATTTTGTTATATTATTTAACGGCAATATTCTTGACATATTGTGTGAAATATCAAACAATTTGGTGAAAACCTCCACACTTTCAACTCTAATCACTAATAATGCAAATATATTAATGAATAATCTGAATTTAATTAATTAATTAATTAAGTTTCTTTTTTATCTCCCAAATCAAGGGGAAGGGGTCATTCAACCTATTGCTTCTAGACAAGGTCGTAATTGGACAGCCGTTACCATTCTAGGAGCTCCAGAATTTGAATTCAACGGTTCCTAACGACACAATGGGGTCCCACCCTAGCAAGCAATAATGGACTATAGCCTTCTACATAGACAATTTTCATTCAACAGCAAATAAACCATGTAATTCTACAATCAGAAATAGTCAAAAAGGGTTTAATTGTTATTTGTTTACATTAATCAGAATAAACCCTATCATTTTTTTCCATCCAAAGTCCAGATTTGTGCAATTCTCACAAATGAGAGGCAATGAAAGTTTCAGGTCTTTTGCTTACTTTCGGTACTATACTAAACAATGTCATCCAGAAGCTTATGTTGTTCTAAAATCAGGAGAGATCGATGTGCATGAACAAGTGAGTAGGGAACCTACAATCGCTCAAGAGAGTCCCTCCAAAGCTAAATTAGCATATGTAGACGAGAGAGCATTTGTTGGCCCCTATCTACTTATAAACAGGGTGTGACTAATAGTTGTAAACTCACATGGCGCTAATATTCTCCACATATCCCTCAAAACAATTTGAAAACTCAAATTATGACCGACTCGCCTTAATATCCTAAAGCCCAGGGTAAATACAGAAGAACAGAAACAAAAGATAATAAATTCTTAATTTTCTTTCCTTCATAGACTAAAAAAAGACCATAACTGGTAGTTTGACAGATCCCCCTATTCAAAAACCCAGACATTCGCATATAAGCAACGTCTTTGAGCAGAATGAGAAAAGCCTATTACATGCTCAAACTTTTGAACTTCAGAAAACTCTAGACCCTGTTCAGAAGGCAACAGTAATCAGAAGACATAACTGGGACTGGATAATCGGTTACTCCTATTCCTCTTCCATTCAACAGTAAAAATATAAAACCAACCTTTCCCCGTCTTTCAACACCCAACATAGCTAATTGAAGTAACTTAGTAACAAGATAATGGAAAAACACTCCATGCCAGGCTAACCCAGTCAGAAAATTATCAAGATTCAAGCTTAGTTTCAGATGATCTCAATCCAGAAGAAATGCCACCGATGCTCCCAATTTGTGAGTCTAAAGGCAATAAAAACTTGGGCTGTACTTGTAGCAGTTCTTTCAGTGATGGCTTCAAATTGATGTGCTGCACTGCACAATAGCGCAAGGTACATTTAATATTGCAACGAAAAGCACGGGATGCAAATAAATTTATTAACCAGAAACAGATATGCACCGTCTCTTACCTTTGTTACATCCCTGTAGAAAGCACTGATTTCTTCTTCAGTAAGACCACCCTCATCAGCATCTTCCTCCCAGCCCATGGAGCGCAACAAGGCAGCCTCCTCCTCTGAAATTATAGGATCAGAACTTTGATGTTTCTTTCCATTACTGACATATTTCTGCCCTTCACAAGCATCACCATTGCAAGTGAGGTCACCATTCTTGTCAGACAAATGGCCCTCACTCAGGCTTACACACGATGGCCTATCACCAGCATTAAGAGTACTTGTAGCAGTGACCTTTAATTCACCAAACTTATCTGCAGCAGGTGGTGACAAAGAAGTACCATGATCTGAAACAGACAGGGAGTTTGCCATAGATTGATCAGGAATTGAAGAGGAATTTGCCATGGATTTCTTCCTCATAAGTTTGAAAAAATCATTTCGACTTTGAGCTTGAGGAGTGGTTCGCTTCTCCAGCACAGTCAATACAGGCTTGTGTGCAGTAATAGGAATGAATGAGTTGTTTGGTGGGCCCATAACGGGAGCAACTGCAGAAGCTGATGGAGCCATCGACAGGGAGGAATTTACTAATTTGCTACCGCTTGTTGGGCTCAGGTTATCCTTTGCAGCAGAAGAGACAACATTCCTTTCTCGCACTAGCTTGAGAACATGGAGCTTTCCCACATTACTTGTCTTTAAAACATCAGACTTCACAAGCCCAGCATGAGGAAAGTGACTGGCAGAAAGTGAAGACGAAATCGGATGATGCAGTTGACCCCCCTTAGGTTTTTGCTTATCTGAAGAAGTCAAGATCTGAGGGAAAAATTCAACATGATTAATCATATCTTCAAACTTATCCCAAAAAAAAAAAAACACAAGATAATAAGTTGTCCATTCATATTATGCAGAATGACCCGCCCCAAAAGCACATAAAGCATAAGCTTTCTCACCTCTGACCTTGTAGATTATTCAAAAAATATAGCTTTCTACACATTATTTCAATGGGTCAAAAAATCAATTTCTAATAGCAATTAATAATTAGTTTCATGAAAAAGAAGAGAAAACAACACTCCCAAGTCATAAATATTCAATAGCTACTTTGAAGAGATGTAACTTTTAGGAATTAACGTATCAAAAAAAAATTCAAATACATGAACGTGAGTTCTTAAAAGTAGAACAGAATCGACGTCAATAAAGTGTGGTGATAGAGATAGTTGCAAGCTTAAAATAAAGATTCGGCTATGCAAAATATTGGGTTATGCAATTTCATAAAAGTTAATAAATATTCCATTTGTATACATTACATTGTAGTTTGAATTTAGCTAAATAATCATCATTTTCTGCCTTTGACACTAAAGATTTTGAGGAAAATAGATATTCAAGACACGACTACTCTTCACCAAGCTACTTGCTCCCTATTGTCCCACTGGCTTCCTAATGGCTCTCAAATTCTCCTTTGATGTCATCAAAAGTTATCCAAACTCTCTCACCCACAAATGACTTAAAGAGTATCCTATCCAAATTGATTCCGGTGAATTCAATATTCAAAGTAACGATCAAATTTATTTATTAGAAGAATCGATCAATACAGTTCATATGCACCTAGAGGCACTGTATTTGGTTTTGAATCAAATTTCATATCAATCTACATTGTTCACATGCGAGATCTAGGAAGTTATTTTTCTAACCACTCAAGAAAAAGATTAGTCTCTTAATAAAAAATTGGAGTTAAAACCAATAAAGATTTCTTTTTGCACTTTGTTATCGTAACCAATCCATTGATCTCACTCTCCCTCTCATTCTCAGGTCACCAGCTCCTCTTTTCTTAGAGATATCAAGCAAAATTTGTTCCTCCCTCTACTCAACCTACCACGCCCCCGAAAAATTAGGTGGTGGGGGGAGAACTAAGATATGAAAAGAAATATCGGTCACACATATTTTACCGACTCTCAGAACTTCTCTCTTTCTTTTGGAAAATGGCAAGTGCAATTCTCCATAGAACCAATGACTACATCTTTGTTGAGCGTCTGGTACATATAATTCTTCCAGTTCTATTATTCACAACCCAAAACTAATGTGATTGAGAAATGACGTAACACAGAATAACAACCTTTACATGGTTGCTGTAAAAAATGTTTTTGCCTTCATTGGAAGTTAATATAATTAACATCAAGACAAAAATTCCCTAATCATTTGGACCTTCAGTTTCCTGAAAGTATTCCGCTGACATGATGTCAAATAATTACTTTTCCTCTGTATGTGAATTAAAAGAGTTTTGGCAATCAAAACCAATAAAAGTAGTCGTCAGCGGAAATCTATATTTAAAGCAACATCATTGTTTAAAAGGTTAAGTTTTAAAATGTAAGGGAATAAACAGAGAAATAATTAAGGCAGGTATATTCCTTAAACAAATAACAAATACGTAAGGGGAGAGAGAGAGAGAGAGAGGAAGGGAGGAGAGATAAAGACAAGATAAAAGACAACCTTCTATAAAAATAAAAATAAGAAAAATCTGCCTTAATCAAGTATGAAGATAACAATGTTCAAATTGTAGACATTAATCCTGCAGTCAAAATTTATTCCTACTTTTCAATTATAAAAATCACTTGTTTTACCATCTCATCCTCATCAAAATACTATTTCCATAGGCAGACTTTCACCAATCGAAACGCAAAAAAGCACACATAATACCCCACACCTTGACACAAGAACACTATTTTCTGTTTCTCTAAGAAGAAAAAGATTAATAGGGATATATTCCTCTTTGCTTATGCCTTTCTTGAGATGGTAAAAATGTTCCTGCAATTAGGCAATATCGATATTGAGTAACGATTTCAAGAACAAGTGATTGTAGTATACTAATCTGGGTAACTAATGCAAAAGTTAGATGAACCACTACCAATATGAACGAGAAAGTTGCAAAGGGAGCAGTGTTAGTTTTGGCTGGGATGTTCACTGATCGATGGTAAATGCTCTTTCTAACATCATCTAATGGAATAATTATTTTCTTCGGAAGATAACATAGGTCCTCCAGCAGTTCTCCATTTATCTCAGCCGAAGAACTACACAAACAGATGTTCGATTCCCCCTATTTCTTATATTTATGTCACAATTTATTACCATTTAAAAATATTAACTTTGGTGGAGAAAAATCCAGGAGATGCCATGACAACCGAATTTTCCCTAGTGCCTAGACAATTGTCTCTCTGTTTAAGGTATTTTACATCTCTCCTGAAGCAAATCCTTTTGAGTCTCCAAGACTAAACCGTCCTGATTTAATAGCTATCTCCAAGTCTCTCACGAACCAATTGAGTAAGCTTTCAAGTTTAAATCGCAGGATTTCTGATTTATCATAATCAATATCAATACAAACAAACTGTCACACTTGTGAACCATGTACCAGTCTCAACCTCTATCTAACACTATTGAACTTTTCAACCAGCATCCAGTATTAAAAATCCTAAACAGTCCACATGAAGGAAAATGCAATTCAAAGATTATTAAAGCAGAATATAAAAATTGGGAAAGGTATTCAATGCTATAACTTTAAAAAATGACTAAAGTAGAATGCCAACTTACACTGATATCATTGAGGCATATAAATTCATATACGAGGGATGCATATTGAATTTCAAAGCAAAGTTACATAGTTCACTCTTACCAAGGGTTTCAGCATGGACGGTGTTACTGGAATCAATTGCCTAGATTGTTTTATTGCCCGTTCTTCAAGTCTCTGAGTTCCAACAGATAACTTCAAGAAAACAAAAAAAGAAGCTTTAGCACAACAACTTTCAATATTATCACCCGAAATAAGGAAAAACTGAACCTACCTGAGGCATAGCCTGAGCACGAGCAGGACCCTGAGCCACAGTTGCAGCCATATTAAGACCAGTGGTCAGGCCCGAAGTCATAGGGGCAGAACTTGAAGGAGTAGCAAGTCTTCCAGTTAAAACGGGAACTTCTGCCAAAGCTGACGTCCATTTTTCGCCACCTATCATGGCTGAGGTACCAATAGGTAAGTTCTGAATAGTACTCAAGCCAGGAGATGGAATCCTTCCAACCTCAGGAGTGACCGGTCGTTCTTCCACTCCCAAGGATGGAAAATCTCTCTCGAAAGAGGCTTTGTTGACACTGCTAATAGGACTGCCCTTAGTAAGCAGACCATTGCTGTTATTTCCACAGGTATTGCTCAAATCAGTCGCAACTTTCTTTAGCCATGACTCTCCACGTTTCCCGGAAATCAACTGTGAGCGCCTCAAACTATACTGCTCAAATTTACTAGACAACATGTTGCCCCCCAATGGATCTGAAATGTACTGGTGTTTACGGTCCCCCAAAACTGACTTTTCTTTATCATGAGAACCATATGTGTCCTCCCATTCCCTATTGCGGAGATCCCTAGCAAAACTACTATAGGACCTCAAGTGACCAGAACCATTACTGCTGGAACTCCGATGGAAAGATGTAGTAGTTGTGTCCGTACCAGATGGTCGCCCTAAATCATGACCATTGCTCACCACAAATGACTTATTTCTTGCTAGTTTTGACGCAAAATGATCATCTAAGAAAACAAAAACAAGTTAAAAATAGTTCCAGTCTGCGAAATAGGATATATCCAAAATAAGATGTTCGTTTCAAAATGATGATAACGTTTACCTGAATGTGATGCAGTGCCACCACCAGCCAGACTTCCACTGTTTTTCAGCCATTCGGGTACTAATGTGGGTTCACTTCTTTCCATAACTAATGCCAAACATTATAGTATACAAAGAATAATGGGAAAGATAATCTACTCGTCTTCTTCTATTTAATGATCATGTATCCACAGCACTGTGCCGATTGATAACCGACACGTCTCCTCTCCCAGACAAAATTGTATGCTTTTTGTCAAAAAGTCAATCCAAAGTTTTATTCTAACCTGAAATTTCCAATGCACTAATCCCTTTATCCTCTAGGTCAAAGCCCTTACTGCGCTGTTTTAAAACTCAGTGGCTGGCTAGAGTTGCATTAACCAAATCCATAGAACCCCCAAACAAATTCCCCCAAAAAAGCCTGCGTACGAATAAATGAATCTGAATTATTCTATATATACAGGGGGAACTGGAGTTTTGTTTCTTTTTCTCACTCTCTTTGTACAATTTATATGTACTGTCTTGTCTATTGAACAAAAGTGCTTAATTTATTCAAAAACCAAACTTCTGCAGTTTTCAATTCCCGGAAACAATATCAACAAGGCCTTCTCACGGCCTCACTGACCAAGAAAACACGCACCAAGAATAGTCTAGTATGTCATTGTTGAAAAAATTCGACAGAAAGCCGTAAATTACCCTACTCCATGCATAAATCTTCCCAAGACAACGCAAGCCTTCAATAAATGCTCGTGTCCATATATAAAAACGGAGAGATATCAAACCCTAGACCCAAACCATCCAATAACAACAAAATATTACAAAATTCCTCACGTTCAAACAGTTAGTAACACAGAAACAGTCCCAGTATATCTTAACAATTAAAAAACAGACCGACCCCGAATTTTCAGAATAACATTAATTGTTAAAACAATACCGTTTCAGTTTTCCGCACACCAAAAAAACCTCTATTTCTCGCCCTCGACCTCGCCGCCTTGGAATGAGTTGTTTGTCGAAATTTATAGAGAATGAGAGAGAATGAGAACGCCAGCTGTCCTGTATTTCATAAATCTTGGTCTCTTTTCTATGCTGTGGCAAAGAATCGATTTCCTGTTCGCTTATACAGATAGCGGAGATCAGCGATAGAGATTCGTATATTGAGAGGAAGGTTTGCGTGCGTATGTTGTGTTTGGGAAGAAATATTGTTATGTAGCCCTATTTTTCTTGTTTATATGTTGCCAATAGTACTTGGTGGTGTATGGATACTAGGACCGGTATATGCCCTCTTCTCTGTATTTTTTTCTTTTTAATTAAATTCATTAATCATCATCCAACTTTACCCAATTTTATGATGGGTTAATTATATGAATGATTATTGAACTTTAAACTTAAAAATGTAATTCAGTGATCACTGAATTATGCACCGTGTTATTCATTCATCGCTCAAAAATAAATTAAAGAAAATGAAGAGAGAAAAGTTAAAAAATTAAATCGACCTCGATTACATTGGCATTATTCGAATATTTTTGGACTTTTATTTAATTTTTCTCTGTCAATTTCTTTCAATGTTCCTACTAGTTCTCTTTCAATCTATTTATACGAAATTTGAAATACGATAAACTGATATTGTTATCTAAAAGTAAAACGTATTTTCATCGTAATGAATGAATATCAGCAATATTCTATTTTTATTCGATTTATAGGTCTCCATTTTTTTATTTCTCTTTTTTCCCTCCATTTTCTTTGATTTATTCTTTCATAGATATTGATTTGTTGAACTTAACAGATTTTTCTATTTAAGTGAAGAATTGATAACACAATGCATAGTTCGATGACAATTGAGATACATTTTTAAGTTTAGTTATAAAGTAATAAAACTCGGTGAAATTTAGTGACCATTGAATTACATTTTAAAGTTCAGTTATTAAATAATAACATATAACAAAGTTCAATGACCATTCATATAATTAACCCTTTTATAATTGGTATCATCATATCCACCTAATTTGATTTTATTTCACCATAGTCATTCAATTTTATATAGGGTATGTTTGATAGAGTGTAATTTTATATGGAAGTAGAAATTGAAATTCCATTTGTCATTTTTTGCCTTGTTTGAGAGCAATTAATTTTCCTAGAACTGATTTTCAAGTTTAGCCCTCACATGACCTTTTTTCCTTGTTTTTGTTGAAAATGTATTCCCACTTTTTTTGTGGTTTTATGTTTTCCGTCTTTTTTATTTATTTTTTTTTTTTTTTACAATTGAAACAAGTTTTATTTTCAATAATAAAAAAATTTATCCCTTTAATTGATAATTTTCATGAAAAACAAAGTCAAACAAACACAACAAATTTTCCAATTTTTTTATTTTTTTTATTTTTGTAACTTTGCAATCCAAACAAATTTTATCCCTAATTGTAAAGAACTTTATCCCAAAAATACACTATTTACATAAAAACAAAGTCAGACGGATTAGGTGAAAAATTATATCAATCAAACACAATTAATTACAATTTCGTTTTCTTTCCACCCAAATTCTACATTTGCAATCAAACGGACCCATAATGTTTCACCATAGTCATCCAACTTTTTTTTTCACCATTTTCACTCATTTTAAAAGTGATAAAATGATAAATTTGCATTACATATATAAAATAAATTTTAAAAAATTAAAAATAAAAATAAAAACTTATTTAAAAAATGTTACTTAAAAAATAAAATAAAAACTTATTTTAAAAACATTTACTTAGAAAAAAAATAAAAACTTATTTTGAAAAAAATAAGTTATTCAGAAAAATAATATAAAATAAAATGTCCTTTTAAAAAATAATAAAAAAAAATTTAAAAAAACTTAGGGTCCATTTGATTGTAAGGGTGGAAAATTGGTGGAAAGAAAATGAATGGCAGGGAATTGAATTGAATATAATTTGTTTTAGAGGGAATTGTAATTAATGGTGTTTGATTGATAAAAATTTTCACCTGACAAATTTTTCGTTTGACTTTATTTTTACACAAATTATCAATTAAATAGATAAATTTTTTTACCTGCAATCAAACAGGTGAGTAGTAAAAACCAGGAAAACGTTTTCCATCTTTCACGAAAAACTGAGGCAATCAAACACATCCTTAGAGAAATAAAATAAATATTTTTTTAAAATTTATTATATATATATATATAATATAATATAAGTTACTGTTTTACTCTTTTTAAAATTAGTGAAAATGGTGAAAATAAATTAAGTGGTCATGTTGAAATGTTATTTGAAATTAGATGATCATGGTGAAATATTATATAAAATTAGGTGATTATGATGACCCTAAGTATAATGTCAAGTGATCATTGGTGGATTTAGACATTTTTCTATTGATTTTGAAATTGAGACAATGTCATATACATTGTAGCTTTCTAATCATGTCTGCAACTTCCTTACAACTTTCAAAAATATCTTTAACTTTTTAAATTTCTACGTTTGAGTATCACATCTATCTCATATCCAATTTCTAAATCATATATCATCTTAAATAAAATTAATATACTTAAAATATCCATATAAAAAAAAAGATATGAAATTAATCCATAAAATATCGCTGATATTATAATGAAGCATCTCTCATCTTTTTGAAATTTTAACAACTCTCCAACCATGAGTTTGAAACTTTTTTAAAGGGTAACCTGGCAAGTAGACAGAATCCATGAACAAACAAGAGATAATCTGATGAACTGAAACATCTTAATAGCTAAAGGAAAAGAATGCAAAAGTGATTCACATACTACCGACGAGCGAAATTGGAGCAATCTAAACTGTGAAAAGGGAATTGTGGAAAGAGCAATACAAGCGTCGTGCTATTAGACAAAGTAGCACGAATGTTGCACCTTAGATGGCAAAAGTTCAATGGCCGAACACATCACTAACTTAAGATCAGAACCCAAGTAGTATGAGACACGTAAAATTCTGTATAAATCAGCAATGACCACCTTGCAAGACTAAATATGGCATCTATAATTTGCTCCATGCAAGAAAAAATATGACTTTTATGGGGTGGAATTTTTTTTTGTGAAAAGTACATTTTGGGTTTCTTTATTGTGGATGACATAAAGTTGCCAATAAAAGAGCTTTTTCTCTTTTGCTTGTGTAAAGATGCGAGAGTTTAGTTACAAAGCAAGAATGGTCATTTAAGGAAATGAAAGATGGTTAGAAGATCACAAAAATACGTAATATTTAACGAGATTGTATAGTTTACGTAGGATGATATATAACTAAGAAATTGTAATTTGTAAGTATATTGCAGTAGTCATTGCAATACTCCATATAAAGTACACACACATTGGATGGGGATGCTATAAAAATTTATTGGCTAACCTTCAAATATCCACCAGTACCAAATTTTCTATTAAGGGCCTGTTTGATAGGCGAAAATTTTTCCAGAAAGTTGGAATTCGAATTTATTGGCTAACCTTCAAATATCCACCAGTACCAAATTTTCTATTAAGGGTCTGTTTGAGAGGCGAAAATTTTTTCAGGAAGTTGGAATCGAATTCCAACTTCCACTTTTGCACTGTTTGAGAGCGTTTTTTTTCCATGGAATTGGGTGGAGGTACAACCACTTGAAGCGTGATTCCGTGAAATTTAATGACTTATGATAAGTGTATTTTTACACACTTAGTTAGCACATTTTGGGACTTTATTATCGATAAATTGAGTTAATTCTTGTGCATAATTGTGTATTTTGTACTTTTGTAGGTTAAAATCCTGAATGGAAGTGAAAACGACCAAATAGAGGAGAAAAATGACTAAAAGTGAACAAAGTTGTGAAGTTGGGGACTTAAGTGCAAAAGTCTAAAAGATGAAGGACTTGAAGTGCAATTATGGAAGGGCTGAAATGTAATAAAAGTCAAAGTATGAGGACCAAATTGCACTAAATCAAAGTTGAAGGACTACATTACACTGGACTAGAAGGTTGAAGGATTTGAGCTGCAAAATCAGTTAAAACATGCGACCGCATGGGTTTTAACCATGCGGCTGCACAGGTTAATCCGAGACGTCAAATTGATTAAATCTCTCTTCTATGCGATCGCATGGGTTTTAACCATGCGGCCGCATAGAGTTAAATTTCAATGGCGGTTTAATTTTCTTGCACGATTTTTTTGGTCAAACTTTGGTATTATTTTTGACTTATTTTAATGTTAGATATTTTGTTTGTCTCACAAAATATCCCATAATATCTAAATTATATTAGTATTCTATTTTATTTCTACCTAATATTTATACTACATTGGTGCACATTACACACACTTGCACACACTTCTCTCTCATTTTCCTCTCTCTCTATCTCGAATTCTCTCTCTATCTTTGCATTTTAATTTAGTTTTCTTTTATTTTGTGTTTTGTAGGTTAAATTGTTGAAGAAAGTGGTGGATTAACAAGAGATTACACAAAAAAAACTTGGAGAAATTGTTGAAGAAGTGCAAAATCCATTCAAACAAGGGTTTTATCTTCATTTTTTGTATTCTTCAATCAAATATCCAATGTTTGTAATGTTTTGTAATAGATAATCTCTTGTTTATTTTGTTAGAATGATGAACTAACTTATTTATGTTGAAATTTATGTATTAGTTTAACCTATTTTCATTAATATCATGTTTTATGTTGTTAAATACATTTGTTATCAAAATATTGGTGTTTTGATTATCTTGTTTAAACTTGCAATATTTATTTGATATCCATAGATATTGTGGTCAGGTGGATGTGTAGTTATTGAAAAATAATTGCACATATTAGACCGAAATAATCAATTCACTGGGTTTGTATGGTTCCGACTATACGCGTTTAGGTATATAGAAATATATACCTACTCTAAGTGACCCGTTGAGTATTTTCACAGAAATTTAATGCAATTGATTAATTTTGTATCGACATAAAAATATGTGGTATAATTTAATTGATAAGGATTAATATCGCTCGAAAGAGGATATTAATTTAAAATTGAAAAATCGGGTCTAACTGATTATTTTGGTATTTTGTATTAACGCATATTTGACTTGATATTAATGAAATAACGGTTAAATGAAATCATAAATTCCAACATCCTTTTCAAATCAAATCTTCCACTTTTTAAAGTTTTAGTTAATCTTTTTAAATTAAAAATCGTGTTTTAGTAGTTTATCGTTTTTAAAATTCAATTTTTAATTGTGTGTGTTTATTTCGTAAAATTGAAACAAATATACTCATAATTGAAAACAACACTCTCTGAGGGATCGACATCCGAGCTTGAAAGGTCCACTATTACTACTTGATCATGATTCGTGCGCTTGCGACATACGATTTAAATCCGACCAACTTGCTATATGGTGGGAATTGATTTCCACCCCTTTTTTTTTTTTTCTTTTTTTTTTAGCAATAGAAACAAATTCTAAGATAAAGTGTAAAAAAATTTATCCCTTTAATTGACAAATTTCATGCAAAACAAGGTCAAACGTAAAAATAAACGATAATTTTTTTTTTAATTTTTTATGGCAATCTAAACATATTTTGTCCCCAATGGTAAAAAAAATTATTCATTTAATTGACAATTTGCATGAAAAACAAAGCCAAACGTATTATAATAGAAAAGTGAAAAATTATACCAATCAAACACCTTTAATTCAATTCCCTGCAATTCAATTCCTTTCCACCAATTTTCCACTCTTGCAATCAAACGGACCCTAAGATTATTTCTAAACTCAAAAATCTATTATCCCCTAATTTAGAATTATTTCCTACGTTTCAAAGAATTCTAAATTTCATGTTATGAATAAATTCCTCGCCACCTTTCCATATACCTATATATATTGCATGCACACTTGAACACCATTAACATGCAAAGGCATTTGCTCCATGAATGGTCTAGTGATCGTTTACACTTTGTAGGAAAAATATAAATAATGTCAATGGTGCTCTACTCGTGTTTGTCAACTTTGATAATTGATCATAAGTAGTGGGTTCCGAGGAATGTGTAAATAAAAATTATGGATCCTACCAAATGAATAAATAAAATAGAGTTGGACTAATTTATAAACAATTAAAAGTTTTGACAAAGATGTTTTCAAACCTTTGGACACATGTTCAATTACTAATTGTATCCTTGTCACAAAATGATTCTATTTGATCGTGAGCTACTTAAATACAATTTTTATATGTACATTTAACGAATCCACAACTTACCAATCACATTTTATAGGACGCGCTACTTAGATTTAATTGAAGCACTAACAAGTGTCATGTTTCTTTTATACTAATATTTGCGTACGTGGTACCCTTCGCCACATGGGTATAAAATTCTTTAGATGTTTTCTGATTGTCCAAATAAGGCAAGTTCTCAAATGGAAAATACGAAATTTTAATATTTTTATTTTATTTGAGAAGATTTTATGTACCACACCTTAAAAGCTATGCTAAGAAAAACGATAAATGATGTTTCCTAATGCAAATAGTCTTTTCCAATTCTCCTGCTTGCATTCTGTTAGGTCTAAATTATATTGGCAAGTTTCGTGTCCAAAATATCATTTAATTGAGTTGTAATTAGAGTCGAGTTGTAGGGGTTGGGAATGTCTTTGGAAGGAGTCAAAGTCGGCTCAAGAAGACCAAGTCGTTTGAAAAACACTCAAAAGTTCGTGATGGAAGTGCTCGAGCGGTTTTAGCAGGGGAGTCATCGCTTGCTTTCCACGTGATAAGCGCTCGAACGAAGGAACACCGCTCAAGTGGTTATGTTATGTAGCCAAACCTTAGTTTGCAATTTTGACATATTTTACAAACCCTAAATAATCTAAATGCTTCATATTATAATTACCCAAGCTATAGTTAGTTTCTATGGTTGGTTGAGCCAATTTTCATTCAAAAGAACAAAGCTTTGAAGATCAATAATATAATCCAAATATCTCGACTCAACCACAAGATCAAAGCACAAAACTTCAAAAGATCAAAACATCAAAACTAAATCCTTTACCAAATATCCTTCGAAATTCTGAAATTCAAGAGAGGTAACAAGAGTTCTAGTTGGAGAAGAACGAGGTTCGTTCTTGGTAATCCACGTGAGGAAAAAGAAGTCTATAGATTCAGAAAAGTGCTGGAGGCACAATCAAAGAATTCTTCGGTGATTTATAGGTTGGGTGGTCAGAGTCTATTATGGTTTAGTTGTGTCTAGATCAACTGTAAGTTAAATTTTTTCTAGTGGATCTGTTTTGCAAGGTTTGACTGAAAGTTTTTTTATCCCTATAAAGTTCTTCAAGGGGTTTTTATTTGTTAACAAATATTGGTGCTATTTGCTTTTGCTACTTTGATCTACATGCTTGATTGATTAATTAGAGTTTAATTTGATTAAACTTATCCATCTAGAAATAACAATTAGTGACTTGTTGCTTTTTATTGATTGCTAATTTTAATTCCACAATATACACCTATTCACCCCATCTAGGTATTAGTTGGCTCGAAACTCCCCTATCTTTTTCAATTGGTATCAAAACTTAATTTTCATTTTTGACAAAATTTTATCAAGATGAGTCAGTCATTGCCTAGTTTTTCATACTTTGATGGAAGTAATTATGTTTACCAGGAAGTAAGAATGAGAGCTTTTCTAGAATTTATGGATAAGCGTGCTTGGGTAGTGTAGAAAGGGGTTGGACTGTCCTACCTACCATTTTTGCTAATGTTGTTATACCTACCGATGTCTCTACTTGGCCTAAGGATGATATAGCTAAGTGTAATTCGAATAGTAGAGGTGTTCATGCCATCTTTATGGCTATTATCCCAGAAAAGTTTAATCGAGTGTCCATGTATGAGATTGTTAAAGAAGTTCGGAATATTCTAGAAACCACATATGAGGGAATTAAGACCGTGAAAAACTTTAAATTGTAAATGTTGACCACTAGATATGAGAAAATTAGGATGATAGATTCTTCGATAAGTTATATACAAAACTGAATAACATAACGATCTCTAGTTTTAACCTATATGAACGAATCCCTGATTCAAAGATTGTGAAGAAAGTTGAGATCTCTACCTAAACCATTTAGACCTAAGGTTACGGGCGTTGAAGAAAGCAATGTTCTAGATGCAGTAAAGATAGAAGAACGCGTAGAGTCTCTCCAAACATATGAACTTAGCCTACCTCAATTTAAGAAAAATAAGTCTTTACACCCTTAAGGATGATGAGTTTGTTTACTTTGTTAAGAAATTTAAAAAATTCTTTAGGAACAATAAGAGACATTCTGAGAAGAATAAGGGTGACTCTAGTAAATATGGAAAAATTAAGAGAGAAAAAAAGAGATACTAGAGATGTTAGGAAGAGGTCTCAACTAGTTAGGTATCATGAGTGTCAAGGTTTTTGACTCATTAAAGCCAAGTACCCAAGTTATAAGAAAACCCTAAGTAATGCTATGATTGCTATTCTTACTGATAATGAATCTAGCTCCTGATGAAAGTGAGAATTCTAATCCAATGAGGGTGTGAATTATATGGCTTTCAATTCTGTAGTTTAGAGTGAACATGTCGAGGATAATGAAAAACTTGATGACATAGAGCAATCTAACTCTTCACATGAAGAGCTAAAAAGTGTGAGAGATATAAATGAGGCTTTTGACCAGCTGTTTGAGGAGAGCCTTAAGTTGAAAAGGGTTAATAGCTCCGCCTTTAAGAATTTGCATGAACTTGAGTTAGAAAAATAGAGACTTAAACTTGAGAAGTCTAAATGAAGTGAAGGTTGAGAAAGAGTCCTTGGAAATTTAAGTTAAGTCTTTTGCGAGCGATCTTGAGAAATCAAATGTCCAACTTCGTTCTTTTTCTAGTGGCTCTAAGAAAATTGATAACATGTTAGGATTGAACAAACTAGCTAAGAATATGGGAGATTTAGGCTATAAAGAAACAGGTTCTAACACCACTACCTCTTTTAAAACAACATTTGTACTTGCTTCCATCGAGTCTAAGAATGTAGGAGCCCAAGGACCGAGATCATCTATACAACGCAGGGTTCATCTACTTAAAGTTCAAAACTGGAAAACTAGAGTTACTTCTAGATTCATTCCCACATGTCACCAAATGTGGTAAATTAGGTCACATAAGACCTAGTGCCGCAAGCTCTTGGTCAGAAACAACAAACAGAACATCACTTGTCATGTTAGGTCCTTAACTAATCAAGTTAGTCGCTTGAGTGAAATGATGAGTTACTTCACTAAGATAACATCTTCTTCTAGAAAGATTTGGGTTAAAAAGAGTAAAATATCCGATCAAAGTAATGAATTAAATTATGGTGTTACTCGCGTTGCTTTTAGAGGGAAGAGAGTCTGTGTGTACTTTTTTGAATAGGTTTTTAGATGCATGCATTTGCAAGTTCATAGTGTCTACATATCCATGTATATAGTCTATTTTTTTGTTATCTCAATATTTTTTTTTTTTTTGCTTTATCCTTTTTAAAAAAGGGAAAAAGAAAAAAGTTTTTTTTAATATCACACTTAAATTGATTGAACATGTGTATTTTGTGACCGAGTACTAGTAAAATAAATGAATTTGACTAAAGTTCCCATTGAATTAGTTTAGAACTTCTTTGGAGTACTTGATATAGATTGCTTTATGTATCATCTGCACGGCACACACTAAAATTTTGTGAGTGGGCATTGACCACGTGTATGAGATTTGGGATAACAGTCATCTATATAGTGAGATGACCTTAATATGGAATGACATTTAACTAGTTGGCCTAAGCTCTAGTGCGTTTCCAAAAAATAAAAATAAAAATATTGAGTTTCAAAAGATTTGAATTCCATGCAAATAATGGAAAGTGATACACCTTATACTTCTCTTTGTAGTATTTATAACTTGAGTGTTTAAGTCTGCTAGGATTTTTAAAATTTAGTACCCTATTATCTGATTAAGGAGTCATTGATCTAAAACTCGGTATAATGATCATTTAGAAAGCTAAATGAAGAACGCTTTGCATATAAAATGTAAAGAAAAAAAATATATGCTCACAAATGCGGAGAGAAAGAGTTATATATAAAATAACGATGAGCTATTTTATTTAAAATGTCCTAGTAGCGGTGAGTTTGACTTTTATTATTTGAGAAAAATATTCATACATCAATAATTTTTTATGCATGTATTAGACTATAAAAGGGAGAATTGTTTACATATGAAACGGTAAACTCACCTCATTCACCAAGCCCGAAGGTTCACTCCAAAAAGAACCACCCCAGTGATCCCTTCCTACTATACGGTACCAAAAGAAAAGTTTTGGATTCTATTAGGGTCTGTTTGATTGTAAGGGTGGAAAGAAAATGAATGACAGGGAATTGAATTGCCTAGAAAACGTTTTACAGAGAATTGTAATTAATGGTGTTTGATTGGTATAATTTTTCACCTGATAAATTTTTCGTTTGACTTTTTTTTTTATACAAATTGTTAATTAAATGGATAAATTTTTTTTATCATTGACTTTGAAATGTGTTCCAATTGCTATAAAAAAATAAAAAAAAATTGTCAAAAAGTTGGAAAACGTTTTCCCACCACTATGGTGAAAAAACGTTTTCTAATTTTTGTGCATCAATCGCTTGTACCTTGGAAAACGTTGGAAAACGTTTTTCCTGGAAAATTAGTGCAATCAAACAGGTGAATAGTAAAAAGTAAGAAAACATTTTTCACCTTCCACGAAAAACTACGGTCAATCAAACAGGCCCTTAAAGTGATTATGACCTAAGTGAAGTTTGAGGATGTCAAACAGACGTAACCTTGTCCCTCTCCAAAATGCGTCGGGGAGTCCTCGTCTAGTTGGATAATTAGGATGGGAACAAGATCGTCAATTCAATGACCCCACTTGCAAAGAGAAAAAGTTGTTGTTATTGTCCAAATTTTCATAAAGTAACAGGTTTGGTAAAGGTAAAAGTCCATTCTACCCCTTTTGTTACTGCATGTGAATAATTTTCAGGAAATGAATGGAGGGCAAAATTAGAAATTGTCCCCAACAATGAATAATGGGCACAGAGCCATTGTCTGAATCATGTCAAACATTATGGAATAAACAAATGATATTTACCTAGTGCCTAATGGTGGCAATCGAGACGAGTAGTTCGTGGACTCGACTCATCTAAAACGAGTCACGAGTCTCTTGGGCTCGTAAAAAACAAGTCCGAGCCAAGAGCCGAACAAAAAAAATTCAACCGACAGCTCGGCTCGTCATAATGGCGAGCTGCTCGACGAGCCGGCTTGTGGCTCGTCAACTTAAAAAAAAAAAAAAAAAATTCGTTGGCTCGTCAACTTTAAAAAAATAAAATAAAATAAAAAAATTCAGTGACCAAAACGATCACTGAAAAACCAGTGACAGCTTCAGTGACCATTCTGGTCCTCTAATTTTTTTTTTTCAAATTTCATTTTCTTTCTATAAATACCCATTAATTACAACATTTTTCTCATAAAACTTACTATCGATCTCTTATTCTCTACTATACTCTATACAAATCAATTATTATCAATATTATTCATTCATTCTCATTTATATACTCTTCCTACATTTTATTTTGAAAACATTGAATTATAATCTTGATTTTACAATATATTTTCTACACTACTACATAATCTTCATTTACTTCTCAATTTTACTTCACTTCTTCTTCTTCAACATTCAATTTCAATTATTCACAAATGGATCAACGCTCATTTATTGAAAACTTGTTCGATGTCGGAGTCGAGAATGAAGCACATGTGCCCCATAATCAATTTGGGAATGAGTTTGCCGGTCTAAATGAAGTACCCATTCCAGAAAATATTGAAGATTACGATGTTCATGAAAGTAGTCATCCAATTGATTTGGATGACATTGATGTTGATGCTAGTCATCCAATTGATTTGGAACAGGATGATGAACCTGTGTTAGAAATTTTCGATACAAGAGGGAAGAGAAAGGTGAAGAAACTGACAAAATGTTGGGACCATTTTAAATTGGTTCAAACTAGTTGTATAATGGATAGAATTCCAGAAACCAAAGTAGTATGTAAATACTATCAACAACGTTTGGCCCATCAAAAAGGCATTGGAACCACTCACCTCAACCGTCACTACAAAACATGTGCGGCCAAACATTGTCTTCTTCTTATTGGTCAGACGCAACTACAATTTGATAGTCCAGTCAGCGGTGCTACTACTACGCCACTTAATATGTGGATGTATTCGGAAGAAAGAACTCGAAAAGGAATGATGAAATACATTTCCAGATCTAAGTTGTCACTAGCACAAACGGACAACCAACATTTCGTTACCTTCGTACAAAGATGTCTTTAACCGAGATACGTTGGGATAAGTCGAAATACTCTTCGTTCTGATACAATAGAATATTTTGAAACTGTAAAGAAAACATTGATTGCCGATTTAGAAAAATATGGGGGTGTGATATCTTTAACTTCGGATTTATGGGAAGGGATTAATAAACGAGGTTATATTACTGCAACTGCACACTATATAGACCAACTTTGGACCATGCATAAAAGAATAATTGCTTTTAAAATTATTGAGTACCCACACAATACTCTCAATATATTTAGTGCTATTATGAACATTATCAGAGAATATAAATGCGAGAGTAAATTTCGCTCTTTTACGTTCGACAACGCTAATGTAAATAAGTATGTTATCGAGAAATTGCAAAGAGTACTTCAACCCGAATTCGGTGGTTATTTATTTGATATTCGATGTGTATGCCATATTTTAAATTTAATAGTACAAGACGGTTTAAAATATGTTAAGAATGAAATTCAACGAATTAGGAATGTACTAATGTATATCACTATTACACCTGGTAGAAAACAAGGATTTTGAGGATTTTTGTGTCGAAACTAGGGCGTCGCATTTAAAAACTTTTATTAGTGACGTAGCGTATAGATGAAACTTCACATATTTATTATTAAAATCATGTGAAGGTTTCGAACATTTAATTATTGAATTTTATAACAATAGGCATATGAGGGACGACGACGAAAATATTTTGAATGAGTTCGATTGGGTTTTAGTTATTAAAATTAAAGTTTTTTTGAAATGTTTTTATGATTTTACAAATATTTTGTCTAGTATTTATTATCCTATTAGTTGTATGGTCATTCAACGTCTTTATCTAATTTCAAGGGTTTTTGATAGATATAAAGATGACTCCGATTTTAGTTCAGTTATAATTGCCATGAAATTAAAGTTTAGAAAATATTGGGAAGACTTGCCCATTTTATTTCCATTAGCATGCATCATGGACCCCGATATAATTTATAGGGTACTAAATTTATAATTTAACAAATGTCAAAATCTTTAACTTTTAACGTACCTATTACCTATAGGAATTTGGAAGTAACTTTATCTGAAATGTATGTAATATATATTTCACGAATGGGTACACATGTTACTCGTGTACCCTTCGGCTCTACAAGTACTCCTCCCACTAATTTAGGAGATGACGACGCTGAAATTTTAAATTTATTTGAAGGCATGAACTCATATAGATATGGTCAAACTGGATATCCATATGATTCATCCAATAATAGTAGTTTGTCTTCCACTGCATGTATTCAAACATCGAGTAATAGTCCAAATGTGTTGCCTGCTGAATTACTTGATTACTTTAATCATAATTGGCCTAGTAACAATGCACTAAGGAAAAATTCAGAAGAAGTAGTTGACTTCTGGCGAAAGTATGAACGACGATGGTCAATAGTTTCTGTACTGACAAAAGATCTACTAACACCTCGGGCTAGCACTGTAATTTCAGAATTTGCTTTTAGTGCAGGGTCTAGAGTTCTCTCTGAGGTTAGGAGTCGACTAAAAGAAGATATTTTGGAAGCATTAATGTGTGTGATGGATTGACAAGATGCTCATTTTTGACTGCAAGATGAATATGTCGAAATTGCATGTAGTCAAGTAAGTGATATTAAATTTAATCTTTTTTTATATTTACGATGAATTTTTATTTTAATACCTTTATAATTTTTTTAAAAAAATTGTACACATAACAAGTTGTTCGTGTACAATTTTTAACTCCACTTACTCGAAATTGAATTATTGAAGTAGTCGGTCCCAAACCCAGATAAAGGAGGAGGGTTTATATTTTATTATTTTTATTATCTTAAAAAGAAAAAATATTTTGAACAATTATTTGACAATTTTTCATATATATATTTTAATTTTATCATTTATAAAATAATTATTTTCAATCAACCTGTTTTCTTCAAAACAAACTTG
Organism: Osmanthus fragrans; assembly: GCA_019395295.1. Classification (NCBI taxonomy): domain Eukaryota; kingdom Viridiplantae; phylum Streptophyta; class Magnoliopsida; order Lamiales; family Oleaceae; genus Osmanthus; species Osmanthus fragrans. The sequence goes on from CM033349.1 coordinate 10,321,606, forward strand.
AAAATGAAAATATATTAACTAAAAATTATTTATAAGTAAAAAAATTAAATTATAATTACAAAAAACTTATAAGTAACTAAGTAAGTATTATTTATAAGATAAAATAAAAAAAAATACATTATAATTAAAATTACTTATAAATTATAAGTAAAAAATAATTTATCTAAATAAATTGTTTACAAAATAAAAATTTACCGAAAATATATATTTTTTAAAAATATTTATAAAGACAACGTATAAAAAAATAAAAAATAGGCGAGCTCACGAGCTCGGCTCGTCCCAACCCACAAGTCACGAGCTCGTAGGCCGAGTCGAGCTCGCTTTTTTTTCAACGAGCCAAGCTTGCCTCGACTCATTGCCCACGAGCTTATTGGACAACGAGCTCGAGCACAAGCCGAGCTCGTAAGGTAATGAGCTGTATCAACTTGATTCGACCCATTGTCACCACTGTATTCACCTCTCCAATGATATTTTTTGGATTAAAATTCAAAAACAATCGATCCCAGACATGGGCTGATTAACCCCTCCCAGTGCTCCCACCTCGTCCAGATTCCACCCCATTCCAATATCATGAAAATAATATTTTAATATAAACTCCATGAACTCTGCATTTGCCTTTTTCTTGTATCTTTAGCCTTTTCACTCTGTAAATTATCTTAAGGATAAAAACTTTGGTAAAACTGATAGCCTTTAATCCATGGTTCCACCCTCCCAACGTGAAAAATAACTAAAGTAGTTGGAGAGTCAAATAAGGGAAAAATTAGCGAAAATTTGAGTGATTCAAAATTTTCTTACTAGTTGTAATGATTGTTTATTTTACTTTTAGGAAATATTGTGTTGTTGGTCGAGGAGGGAGAGACGATGACAATTGCAATTTGGAGATTGTATTCATGGCACAGAGACTTCGGAAAAACAAGGGAAATGAGGGAAGAGGATGGACGGAAGAGAGACAACGATCTTAGCAATTTTGGGAGTTCTGATGCGATATAGTGCGTAAGAGGGCAAAGTTCGGATTTGATTTGGATTAAAAAATAGATTTTTTTGTACATTTTAACATTTTAATAAAAGTTGGTGAAATATATGGTAAAAATAAATTTGAATAAATAGGGCCAAATAGAGGTGAAGTTGATGATAATTGGAAGGTTGGAGGAATGTACGTCAAGGGCATTTTGGTCTTTTTAATTGTTAATTCGATGATAGCAATTGTCAATAATCAATTTTTTTTTGTTAACTTAAAATCTTATAATAAATAAAATGTTTAATAAAAGAGACGTGCTTCTCTGACATGGGATTTGACAGATCCCATGATAAAGATCCCACAATAGAGGGTGAAGGCCACGTATTATACGGCCTCCATCACTTATTGTTGGGTCGGCCCTCACTTTCTATTATGGGATCTACGTAGCGATGTCCACCTCCTATTGTGATTTGTGGGATTCCTGTCATGAAGTCTGTCAAACCTCGTGGCAGGGGCTTAATTCTTAATAAAATACAAAAATCTGACACAAATTTTATTCAGCAGAGGGGCCCCCAAATTATTAATTTTGGCTGCAGGCAATTGGGAAATCCTAAACATAAACTGATTCTCCACTGAGCCGCCACGTGGCAGCGCGTAAATGTTTGACCAATTCCCTCTTTGCTGAACAAAGCAGAGCTCAAAGCACAAGCTAAAGCAGCCGTAACGCCGTCTCATCTGAATATTCACACAGACTAATCTATAAATATTATACGCTGTATGTGTATATAGAGAGAGAAAGAGAGAGTTGGGAATGAAGGATGATTCATTTGAAGCAGAAAAGGCAGCACCATCGGCAGCAGAGGCCGAGGCTTGACCGACGGAACGCGATAAAGAACATTGACTACGATGCGGATGCAACCTCGTTCTCTTCACCTCCCTCCTCGTCGAATTCATTCGATGATCGATTGATCAACAAGACTCGATCGCTTGACGTCTTTTCACTGACTGATCAGACCAGTTTCCGAGTCGAAGGAGTTGATGGAGAATTTGATCGAATTTGTAGATCTTTAGGACTTTCGGGACCCGAGGACTTCTCGATTCCCGTGGCGGTTTGGGAAGCTCGAAGGGTTTTGTCTCCTTCAAGTAATTTGAAAACCCTGGGGTTTAATGATCGTTCTGTTTCGGATGAATTATCGCAATTTGGAGCTGGGGTTAAGGTTAGTGATGCCGAGTCCAAGGATGGAGTTTATTTGAATTTAGATAAAAGTGAAGCTGCGGTTAATAACGTTAGCGAAAATGAAGTTGAAAACAAATTGCTGAGCAATGGTGATTGGGGGATTAAAGGCATTAGGCCGCCAAAATTGGCACCTCCACCTGTAATTATGCGGTCAAGTGTGGACGATACGAGTTCTACATGGGATATATTTAGGGGTTTTGGTCCTCAAGATGATCGAAACTCGAATTCACCTGTTAGTAGTTTGGTGGATGAATTTGAAGAAAATGAGGAAGTTAATAGGAGAGAATTTGGAAAGCAAGAAGAAATCGAGGAGAGTGTGAAGAATGTGACCGCAGTTGGTAGGGAATTGAGTTCAGATTTGACAAATGACGAGAATGATGGTGATTCTTTTGACTTGACCGTAGAGACTATATACTCTGTCTCGCCAAACGGTTCATTCAGGTGCAGCATTAGTTCTTGGCAGAAAGGTGATTTTCTCGGCAGTGGGTCATTTGGAACGGTCTATGAGGGCTTCACCGAGTAAGCATTCTTTTAGCCTTACAAAAGAACTTCATTGAAGATCTCTAACATGGTCATGTATGAACTTTTCTTCGTTAAAGCAAAAAGGAAAAGTAGGTGCCCTGTAAACTTATTACATGTTTGAATGCAAATGCCAACTGGTATTCAAATTATACCTTGAGAAAGAATGCTTTTAAAAGTAGAATCTTCTTTCTTGTAAATTGTACGTTGTAGACTAAGGGACACAATCATGCTTTTAATATCTGAAAATTCAATGGATACTTTGACAAACTCTAGGCAAGGCAATGGCTTTTCTTGGTCATTGTGCAGTATGGAAGATTGATATCGTAGAAAGTATTATCTGAAATGAATCATATTTTCTATATTGTTGAACTGATTCTAATAGAAATGTATGAAGAGACTTGATTGAGTTGAAAAGGAGTGCTAAGTCTTCCCATGACAGAGTTTCCTTAATTGAGTTAATTTATCCATTTTTAACATTATTTTCCATAGTCTGTTATTAGGGAGGAGAAAAGAGAAGAGTAGACTAGGTCATGATAGATAGTATGAGAAACATAGTATATGGGATAAGGCTTTATAAGATGAGAGCCTCTATACAAACAAAGTCCTTCATAAAAGGGAAGCATATGTTTTAGGATATAGGTTGCATATGGACCATGGTAATAAATGTTGGGCTAGGAAATGTGAGAATGGGTCATCCCAAAATGAACCATGAGATCACTGCTAAACAAAATATTGTAATATGTGAGAATAGGCCATTCTGGATTCCCCTTTACCAAACAGTTGGCTTTCTGGGAAACATAGGTTGGGATGATTGGGCATTGTGCCACTCCTTCTACTACAAAAAGTTCTGTTATCAGCCATGTGAAAATCCACTTTGCATCATTAAATTGGCCTTTTAAGTTATTTACGTTGTTTCTACAGATTTCCAGAAATAGCTCATAAAGATTGAGAATTCTGATTCAACATATATTGGTTGTTTATCAAATCATCCTTTACTATCTGTTTTTTTTTCAGTCTTTTGTTAGCAGTAATCTTCTAGTAGGTTCACCTACATGACTATGTAGAGATCATTATTTAAATTGAAAGCTCTCCTATAATTGGACAGCTAGTTGTTCAGCCAGTTGGATTAAAGAGAATTAAGTTGACTCTTCATATCTCGAACCAATGAATCTGTCATAGAAATTACGCCACTGTGATTTAGAAAATACTGATAAATTATTTCAAACATGGTTAAGTGAAATTGAGAATTCTGATAGCCTCCTAATAATTCAACTAAGCAGGATCTCTTATCTTTTTCTACCATGGAAGTTTTATCCATTCTTTGACATGTTGGTGATCCCCCACTCTTTTTTCCAAAAATAAATAATAAATTGAGCTTGGACTATTCAATTAATGCATTCCCGAGGATTGATGGCATTAAAAGCAAATAAATTATTTTCGTCTTTGGTTAAGTTATAAATGAATTTTCTATCATTGTTTTTGGATCCTCACATAGTTTTTCTTTAACTCATGCAGTGACGGGTTCTTCTTTGCTGTAAAGGAGGTCTCTTTACTTGACCATGATAGCCAAGGCCAGCAAAGCCTTTTTCAACTTGAACAGGTGAGAAGAATTTATGATGTCTCGATTCCAAAGAGTAAAAACTTTGTGTTGATTGAATATTCAAGTGCAAATAATCCAGCCTCCACAACTATTAAGTGGATTTGATTTTTCTCCTCTTATTTAATGTTGATTGTTTCTTTCAGGAGATATCTCTTCTAAGTCAGTTTCGACACGACAATATTGTTCGCTATCTTGGTACTAACAGGGTATGCGTTATCTGTAATCCTTTTGAGTGGATGCTCTATTTTACAGCATTCTTCTCTTCTTTAGGAATGTGGATTGATAGATTTCATGGTTTTCATTTTTCATTTTTAATTTTTACTGGAAATCAATCTTTCCAGGATGATGCCAAACTCTATATCTTCCTCGAGCTTGTAACTAAAGGTTCACTTGCGAGGCTGTACCAAAAGTATCAACTACGAGACTCCCAAGTCTCTGCATACACAAGGCAGATTTTGAGTGGGTTGAACTATCTCCATTGCAAAGATGTGGTCCACAGGTGACACAAGCATTATTATTACTTAGGTTTTGTGGGGAATGTAGATTATTGATATTCAAAATCTTCCCCCTCTTTTTCCAGAGGTTCATCATTCTCCCTATTTTTCACCATTTCATTTAAACTTTCATGTTGTTCTCTTAGTAGTTTTACCTACAAATGCAAAACTATTTTATTATTCTGGAAGTTGTAGTTTCCCCAGAATAAGCAACGTTGGCTGTTTTTTCTTTACTTTGTCCATTGTCTCTCCTAATATTAATTGTTATTTATTAGGTAAAAATAGATTTGAAATTGGATAATTCACAAGGTGTCCACATGATAGAAATTTATGCAGGAGTTTAAATGTCTCTTATAATCAAACGGATGCCTGTTCATGAACTCGTAGACTAGAAGAATCAAGACAGGTTATGTTTAGAATTTTCTTAATTCTGAGAGAACTTTGTTTTCTCTTTTCTTCTAGGGATATCAAATGTGCCAATATATTGGTAGATGTAAGTGGTTCTGTGAAACTGGCAGATTTTGGATTGGCAAAGGTTGGTTTCTTAGACACAAAAGATAACTATTTCCTTTTGTTGTATTCAGTTTTTGATGCACGTGAAGTTTGATTCACATGATTTTACAGGCTACCAAACTGAATGACATAAAATCCTGCAAAGGAACACCATTTTGGATGGCCCCGGAGGTATCTTTTGTTTTCCAAATCTAGTACCATATGGGTATACTCAATAGTGGCTCCATGCATTTATATACATCTCTTTGAATAAAATTATTTATTTATTTTTTATTTTTTGAATTTCTTGGAGAAATATGATTTCATAGTGTATAGTTATCTTGCTTCTTTTGTTTATAGAATCGCACTTCACGTACAGGGACATGTCTGCCAGGCAACACCCAAGGGCAGACCCCACGCAACAATTTTTTTTAAAATACAAGTGGGGCCCGCCCCCACAATGAGGGCATTTTTCTTGTTTATATCAGATATACGATTTGGCTCTCTTCTAGATAGGATAGTCTGTTGTCTTTATTCTTCAAATTTTATGATTAATGAATATCATTCAACACCCCCCTTCTAAAACAAAATGGTTGGGTATTCGTATTTCTAATGATTCCTTGGCAACAGAATAAAACTAATTTACATTTTTTGGAATTCAAATATGAAGTATGACTAAGTTTCCTGAGTTGTTGAAGGATTTAACTAACATTTCTATTTCCTACTTGGGACAACTTACGTCTTGCGAAATTTTTTACCTTGTGGACCACAACTTTTAGTTTGTTAGCTCAAATGTGGAGGAGATGGAATGCTTTAACAATTTTCTTTTATTGTGGTTTACGTTCTTATGCATAGTACAAACCTTGAAAGTTGCCATGACCTGAAAACCTTACATCCTTTCAGGTCGTGAAGGCAAGGAACCATGGCTATGGCCGTGCCGCTGACATATGGAGCCTTGGGTGCACTGTTTTGGAGATGTTAGCTGGTCAAATCCCGTACTCTCACTTGGAAGGGGTATGTACCTCTGAAGCTATTTATGGTTATTCTATAACACTTTGTAGGCAATGATTTGGACTGTCACGCGACTCGCTAAATACAATTTGCAAAAAAACATGTTTAAGATTGAAGCTTGCTATTAGCCTGAGATGTATACAACAATAGAACTAATATATATTCTCCTGGTTCAATCATGGAATCTGGTTTATTTTGTCTCTCTAACATAAAACAGAAAAGAGAATCTTATCGGAAAGTCTAATTCACTTAAAGCAATAATACGCGCTGAAATAGTTATCTTAATACCAGTCATTTTATTTGCCTTCATGAATTTATACTTGTTCTCTTTTTATATTTTCATTAAGAAATTGTAAGATACTAATGTCAACAATATGTTAAGAAGGTTTCTCAAATTCATTTTTTGTGTCTTCATCCATATCTGTGATGGTCACTTTTGCCAACCATCTTTTACTCAGATTTCTTAATTTCTTTTTTTGCAATTTTTTTTGTCTTCATTAAGCTCTGTGATGGTGGCCTTCGCCAATTATTTTTTATTCAGATTTTTCAAATTCTTTTTGGACTGAGATTCTACGAGTTTGCTTTGTGGTTTCCTCATTTCTTCTGATTGGATACCGGTGATATCTGTGCTGTTTTCATTCTAATGATATTTTTTAGAAGACTTGAGGTGATTGTACTCCATTGTTATTTTCATTCGCATTGGAGGGTTTTCCATGTAAAAATCTAGTGTCTTGATTATTCGGTTGTTCGAGATTTACTGTCTAATTATGTGCTGAAATTATTCGAATGTTGTGCCTGTTTAATCATATAAAGAGGTGCATTTTTCTAGTATATTATTTTCAATTTACGCCTCCTTTACTATATTCATTTTAAACCTTGGTGGCATCTGATGATTGTTTTGAATTGTATTTCATTTGCACTCTGCAGTTATGACTTCTTTACTTCTCTGCTTCTTTCTGAGGTTCTTGGGTAACTTTCAAAATGTCAAAATGGCCTGAATATCAAATGTCTAAAAACAGAACCTGCTCTCAATGCTGTCAATAAGATGGAACGGAAATAGTGAAAAGACAACATATATTTTAGTTGTGCATAATAAGAATGTTTATACCTTTTATTCTGCCATTACAAGAATTTGCAAATGCTTTCCTCTGTTACGTGGTAAGTAGCGAAGTAAGAAACATTTCTTTTTGTTGCATGACAGATGCAAGCTTTGTTCAGAATTGGAAGGGGTGAACTACCTCCTATACCCGACACCTTATCAAGAGATGCTCAGGATTTTATTCTCAAATGCTTACAAGTTAACCCTGATGATCGGCCTACTGCTGCTCAACTATTGGAGCATCCATTTGTGAAGAAACCACCTTCAACATTCCCGAGTCCTGTATCTCCACACTATTATGGCATGCGGTTGTAAAAGAACTTATTGTTGAGGGAGACGTTTATTGAAGATAGTGAGGTAGGCATCTACAACTAAAGCAAGTTCAATATTTACTATCTTGTGGTCGTTTTGTGACTTTGTTGCCCCTTATCTTTGCTGAATCAGTAACTGATAAAAGTTGCTTTATAAGATTGCAAGTCATTAGTCCTAAAATATGCTTGAAGTTTAAAATCTAGTATTGCATACATTCCCCTTTATACCTAGAGTTCAGACATGTATATATATTTATTAGCTTAACCTTAGCCAGCTTGTGATACATTAGCACGGAGATATAAATTACTATTCCTAGTTTCCAGAATGAGCATCTTCACGTGAATTATCACGATAGTTTTAATCGAAGTTAAAAGACAAGTGCTGTATGCACCCAGTTTTGTTTCCACAAATGAGACAAAGCAAAATATGGGAATCCAGGTCTTTCACATTAAATAAGTGCAAGTGATGAATTTTTTTAAAAAGAATTCTCAATGCTTGGAATAGAACAAGCAAGGATAAGTTTATTTTAGGAAGTATAAATCAACTAGGAGCTTCTAAGAAGTAAGAGACATTTATTTTAGGACACAAAGTACTTGTTTTGTTAGGAGTTGAGTCGAGTAATGTTTTTCACGTAGTCCTCATCACAAAATGGCACTTCATCCATCTGACAATTTTTTTCTACATTATACAGGAGACTAGTGTCACACAGCTTTAACTTCCAGAAGCAAGGATAATATGTGAAGAGTCATGCTATCTGTTTCAGCACGTGTTGCATTACAAGAACCCATAAATTCCGGCTTTCATCAACCTTCTGTAAGACCAGGATTGCATCTTATGAAGTACTTTAACCATGCTTGCGAGGGATGTTCATGCAGCACCAAAATCTGGTCTGACAGCACCAAGAATCTGGTCTTAGAGGCGCAATCTTTTGGTATTCGACAATCAACAAATCATTGGAGATCCAGGTTTAGTGTGACTGTTTTCAACTGGATATTTGATAAGCTAAGCTGAAGAGAAGGCATCATGGGGAATTTGGTATTCACTGTTCGTTAGATAGTTATTCTTGTAAGGACAATTGTAAATAGTAGTCAATTTTGTAAGAGTCAGACTACAGTTATCGCGTGAGTTACCGCTCAATTTATCACATACACACACATTGGGGGGAAAATATTTTTTAAATAGGCGGGGTCCACTGCATCCATGTGAGGGTGCGGTAGAATTTGTTGTAACACTTGCGGTACAAGAAGGTTAATTCATTTTGTAAATAGCATAGTCAAAGAAATTGAGATTGTTGTTAGTTACAATATACATGATCGTATTTGTTCGTGTGCACGTGTCTGCAGTTTTTCGAGTATATGCAAATGCATGTGACTTTCTTAATTAAGAAACTATATACATTTATTTAAACAAAAATTATTTTCTATTTTTTAATATTGTAAAATACCAATGAAAGTCGCATCCTAAAAAACGTGTTCATGAAGAAGAGGTGGCTATGGAGTGTGTCAGATTGGACATCCCGAGCAATTGATCATATTTTGATTCTCATTGAAAAGTGTGAAAATGGACCATCGGTCTATGAAAAAAAAAAATGAATTGGACTCAACTTGAGTTGATTGGTTATGGTTAGATCAGTTTCTTCTTTTATACTTCAAAAATATTTAAACGCTAAAACTTTCAATTATTCTGAAGACCTATGAATTTATATAAATTAAGATTTAAAATAGAGATTTTTTTTATAAAAAAAAGAAGTTAGAACCGAAATAAATTTTGATCGTGTAACTACAAGAATCAGATCACGGTAGTTCAATTCTCATTTTAAAGACCCAAAACTTGATCAATTTCAACTAAAGTTGAATTGAACTAGTCGGATCGGTCTGGTTCTGATCGAAGTCGGGTGGGTCCAAAAAAATTTGAAAAAAAAAAAATTTAGGCCCACTATCCTTAAAAAAAACATATGATATTAGATTAATATACTCTTAAAACGGATTAGAACTAAATTTCTCGTATTAATTACGCCCAAAACCTCCCCAAACCCCCAAGTCCAAAAAAAAAAAATAAAAAAATTGACGTTGTCACTTTTTTTTTGAGTTTTTATCATTTTTATGAATATTTGTCACTCTTGTGAATTTTTTTTGACACTTTTCGTTTAATACTCTTTCTTTTCTCCTCTTACATGATTGAGAGTTAATCATACCACATGAATATTGATTTACAAATTACATTGTCATTTTATATATTTTTTAGCAGCGATATATTTAACTCCTTAAAACAGATGATATGAAATGTCAACTTTTAACAAGAAGTGACATACAAGTTGAACTTTATAAAATTGTTGCATAAATAAGCTTATGTATAAATATAAGGATACATTAGTTGTTATATTTAAGGAATTGTACATCAATGATGACTATGTTTCTTTTTAACAGTTTTAAAACTTAGCTTGCTAAAAATAGTAATGTGATTTTTTAATTTAAAAAAAAAGTGACATACGTTTTAACAAGTGCTATTGTATGTGTATTCTATTGGGATAATAATTTTAGTCATTTTATCACTTTTGAATATTTGCCTTCAGAGTAATTAGAGACACCAATTTTATTGATATATGCAAAAAGAATACAAATTTCTGTAAGCACACTTAAAAATTGAATAATTCACTTATATTATAATGAAATTAAATAATAATTTATATGCCCCTATTTGGTAGTCATTTTGGGAAAAAAATGTATTTTTGAATAGTTGATTGAGAGAGAATGTGTGGTTAAAAATTAAGAAAATTTTTTAGATCTACGTATAATATTATTTTACTGAATAATATGTAGTTTAAAATATATATATATATAGATATTTTGAGAAAAATGACAATCAAGGCTATATAAATGAGTTATGAAAAAGAGAGCGATAATTTTATTTGGCTCAAAAAATTGGGACATGTCACCATCATACACATGTAATGTAGATTTTGGGCTTGGGAGTCTAAGTTTCGACCCATCCCGCTATTAATTAAAAACCTTGATATAACCTCAGTGGAGCCAAATATTTTCCGAATTCCCTCCAATTCTCCAAAGCTTCCCAGCAGGACAAAAGAAAAATGGAAAATTCATTCAATTGATAGAGAATTCTAAGCCTGAAGTCATCATTGCAATCCGGTTCTGAAGAGAAGAATTCTTGAAGAAAAGAATTAGGAATGGGGAAAGATGAGGATGAGATTAGGGGGGAAATAGAGGAGCGGCTGATTAATGAGGAGTACAAAATTTGGAAGAAGAATACTCCATTCCTTTACGATCTGGTAATTACTCAAGCTCTTGAATGGCCATCTCTTACCGTCGAGTGGCTGCCGGACCGGGAGGAGCCGCCGGGGAAGGATTACTCGGTACAGAAGATGATTCTCGGGACTCATACTTCGGAGGACGAGCCCAATTATCTCATGCTAGCTCAGGTTCAGCTTCCCCTCGAGGATGCTGAGAACGACGCTAGACATTACGAGGATGACCGCTCAGATTTTGGGGGGTTTGGCTGCGCCGACGGCAAGGTTTTTTTTTTTTTTTTTTTTTTGGGTGGTAAAATCTTGTTATTTTTTGATGGGGAACTTCTTCTCTTTTTTCCCAATAAAAATAAACATAAAAATCCCTTCCTTGTATTCCGTTCTGTGTATATTTATGGAAAAAAAAAATTGCTATTGATATTAATACTTGGGTTTGAGACGAAAATTTGTTGTTAGGTATAGCATTGGTTATTTGGTACTATGGAATTGAGGCTTCTAATTAGTGGTAGAAATGATTCATTTCGTTCAAATATGTGTTTCTTGAAGTCCAGTACCAAGGCTTCAAGCTTATGCTGCTAAACATGACATTTTTTTATTTTACACGTCCAAGGGAAAAAAGAAGAAGGGAATATTTGGTTTTGAAAAACAACAATTGATCTGGTGAGATTTTTGAGGAGATGGTACTGTTGCATGCTTGCATCTTTAAAATTTGATGTCTTGAATTTGGATCAGCTTGAAGTAGTTCTTCAAATAATAATTGGCACCTTATTGTCTGTAGCTTGGTTGCCTCCTTAAGTTTTGGAATTCAGTCATGTGTATGCAATTGGGACTTGTTTTAGATACTGGACTTCGACATTCTGCAATCTGGTTGATAAGTAAATTAAAAAAAAAAAAAAAAAATCAAACTTTGCCTCACTCTCTCGCAACAAGAATAACCAGATTATAGTTTTGATCTAATGTATGCTTTATTTGTTGTTCTTTTTCAAATTTACTCCATCATCTGCGTAAAAATTGAATCTTTGCTATCTATACATGTAATGTAAATGAGTTCTTCTCAGGTTTATGGTGCTTAGGCTACAAAGTCATTTACAATTACGTAATGAGTATATTTTTCCCACAGGTGCAAATTATCCAACAAATCAATCATGATGGAGAGGTCAACCGAGCTCGATATATGCCTCAAAATCCATTTATTATTGCCACTAAAACAGTTAGTGCAGAGGTCTATGTATTTGATTATAGCAAACATCCATCTAAGCCCCCCGTAGGCAGTGCATGTAACCCTGATCTGAGGCTGAGGGGCCACAATAGTGAAGGGTATGGTTTGTCCTGGAGTCAATTCAAGCATGGTCATTTATTGAGTGGTTCTGATGATGCTCAAATATGCTTGTGGGACATCAATGCAACTCCCAAAAATAAGGCTTTAGATGCAATGCAGATATTTAAGGTATGACGTAAAGAAAGAGCATGCTTATAAGTGCAATATTCTTGCTCTGATTTGCGATGTGTGAAAAATTTATACATCTGTGATATTACTCCCAAGTTCATAACGTTGACACGCGTGGTTTTGTTTATAACAATCTAATTCCTGCAAAGATAGATTCATGAAGGAGTTGTCGAAGATGTAGCATGGCATCTCGGGCATGAGTACTTGTTTGGTTCAGTTGGGGATGATCAGTATCTGCATATATGGGATCTCCGTTCTCCATCAGTCAGCAAGCCTATTCAATCTGTAGTTGCTCATCAAAGTGAGGTGGGTGTCAAAATTTCCTATTCACTTGAAGGATAAACAGATTGGAATTATTCCTGTGAGCACTACATAAATATTATTAATGACAATGTGATGCTCACATTTTAAACATGTTTGAGGATATCAACTCCAAACAATCAGATGCTTTGTTACAACTTTAAGTTTACTGCTGTATATAGCATATACAAACAGTAGAAGATTGATTTTTGTTTTGTTTGTCAGTGGCGACAGATAAATGGTCATTAAGTCCTAATAGAAGTGCCAGAGACATCCTCTAGTTCATGTCATTCTTCCCAACTTTTAGATAAATTTTATGTGGTCAGACTTTTGTTTACAGTAGTGATCTTTTTCCCTTTGTGCGAATTACATATTGCTTAGATCTGCAGAGAACGAGCATACTACTTTCACTAAAGAAGGCTGGTGAAGACATGATATTAAAATTAGAAACTGTATTGGCTTAGGTTGATTAGTATTTGTGTTGACCCTTATGATCATTCCTGAAGGCACTTTGCATAGTACTACCATAGTTATCTCTAGTCATGAATTGATATTGTAACCCATTTCTTGACACTATGTTGAACTTAGAATAAATGATTTTGGCAGTCAACATACTTCTGTTAATGTACTGTTTTCAGCACGTCTAACTAGTTTACTATTGTCCTTAAACATCCCTTTCTCTGGGAAAGGAGATTAGTTTTGTCTGTGTTGGATTTGACCTTGTCCATTTTAGAGACTACGATGGGTTTTCTTTTGGACACATGGTCCTTTTATATAATTATCTTTTCCAGCATATTTGTTCTGGCATTTGTATACCATCCGTAACTTACTTTTTTCGTTATGACTTTTGGTAGGTAAACTGTTTAGCTTTCAATCCCTTTAATGAGTGGGTTGTGGCAACGGGCTCAACTGACAAGACTGTTAAATTATTTGATCTTCGAAAGATTTCTACTGCACTCCACACCTTTGATGGTCACAAGTAAGAGATATTTCTTGCTTTCAGCTTTTTAATGATTTTACTAATTGTCAATCAGTCCATTGACAATCTCGTGTAATCACATAGTACATACTTTATAAGAACGTAGGCATGAATCGGTCAATCAATATTTTTGTGTAACTTAATACTACTATCATTGTAATACAGGGAAGAGGTTTTCCAGGTTGGATGGAATCCAAAGAATGAGACCATATTAGCTTCTTGTTGTCTTGGTAGGAGGATCATGGTGTGGGATCTTAGCAGGTAATTTGAATGTAACAAGAAAGCTAATTTGTTATGAGATCGCGTGTGAAAGATTCTAATGTCGTGTATTTGAAGCTGTGATGTTTCTAGTTTTGACTTCTTATTGAGGATTCTTTCTTCATGTTAATTTTTCCAAGAACTTACACCTCTTCTCATGTTGACCTTTCGGTAGCATTTCTCTATATTTTGGTTTTTACTATACCATGTGCCTTATTGGGGTTACAAGGAATCTAGTCTTCATAATGAAAAATAAAGTTGCCATTTTTCCTTCCTTGCAGTCACCCTAGTTTGCTACCTGTTCAGTACAATTCTACTCTCCAGTTCTCATGGACTCTCTCAACCTTTTCACATGTTACTTTACAGTGTTGTATAGATCTTTTCTTCTATTTTTGATCATTTTATCTAATTATTAAACTTGTGGACCGATGGAGGCCAGCTTGATGAATTTCCATAAAGCTTGCAAGTTTATTTATCGAGCGTGTGCACGGGAAATTTATGAATTATGACAATTCCATCTGGTTTGAGGCACTGGTTCATTAATTAGAGAGATCTGCTGATGAAAATTGCTGAACCCATAACTAACTTTTCACTTCTCTTGTTTACTAGGATCGATGAAGAACAGACACCGGAGGATGCTGAAGATGGTCCCCCGGAGTTGTTATTTATTCACGGTGGTCACACTAGTAAAATTTCAGACTTCTCATGGAACCCCTGTCAAGACTGGGTAGTTGCTAGTGTAGCTGAAGATAACATATTGCAAATTTGGCAGATGGCAGAGAATATCTACCATGATGAAGATGATCTACCTGGAGATGATACTACTAAAGGTTCTTAATTCTCAGTTTTTCAATTTAGGTAGTGACTTTTCATTAGGTTGTTTCAATCTTACAATATCTTGTTTTTATTTGACATCTGTTTACTTCTGTATCAGTAAGGTTGAGTTTTGATTTAACTAAATTGCATCGTTTTATTATAGTCGTAGAATTCTAATGTTGTAGTTTAGTGTCATTTTCCGAGTTTGGCAAATGAATTTGGTCTTAGAAATAATGTCACATGAAAGAACCTCTAACTAACCCCTTGTTTGAAAGTGATTATATGAAATTCACATTTTCTTTGTACTCATTTTTTATTTTAACTATACATTCTTCCAATAATAATAATAATAATAATAAATCTCATTTTCCTTTATTTTTTACGACATATTCTTCAAAATTAATTTTTATATAAGATATATAAAATTTCATATCATTTATGCTTGGCAAGTTCATAAATTTGTCTCAACCTATTATCAAAATCAATTATACTAACTAGTAAATTTCATTAAATTTAGCAATGCAAGTATTTCTGGATTATCATGGTTATTCGTGATTTTTTTTTTTTTTTTTTTTTTTGTTGAATAGTTTGAGATCAACAAATAGTTTTACGGGGAAATTTTTTTTTCATAAATTAGGTATTAAGTATCACTAATTTAATTTTCAAGTCTTAAGTTTAAAAATGCAAAGATCGGTATTTATTTATTAATTAAATGTAATAAGATTATAATTATATAATTAATGATTAAAAGTACATAATTATATGTTATAACTTATTTATTGGTCACATATTATTAAATTAATTGGCACAGATTATTTCAATGTTACAAATCTAAAAAATTTATAGGATACAATTTATTTTGTTGGTCATAGATAAAAAAAAAAAAATTATATGTTAGAGAACATCTATTAGTCACATATTTTAAAATTTTTTGATCACAAATTATTTTTTAAGTCATAAATCCAAAAAAATTGTCTGATTCATCCGCAAACCAGTGAACTGGTCACTATTTCTCCGGGTTTCACAAATAATATTTTTGTTATAAAAAATTATAGTATGAAGAAAAGAATGCTTTAGGGCCATTTCTAGCCTCCTATTAGCCACTAGAACTCCCATATCTCTTTGCCGAAACCCTTGTACAAGATTTTAGTCAAAACATCCAAAATCAATCTTAAACAATAATTATTTAAATAGATACATACAAATTGTATGTGTGACAGAGAAGAGAACTAGAAGATGAAGCAGTCGGCAGAGGAGAGAAGTAGAAGACGAGGCAACTGACAGAGGAGAAGTAGAAGAACAGACGCGAATTAATTCATTCTGGAAATTTTGTTGGGAAATCCATGTTAGGGTTTGGTTAATGGGCTATAGTATGTTTTGGCCTATTTATTTCACCACTTGATGTTAAATTGATTCATATATTAATAAAGTGGAAATATGAATTTTAAAATGCTATTTAAATCAATAGAATTTTTTAATATAATATATTAATGTATTTATTTATTATTTTAATTTCGGGTCGACCCCGATTCGATCATTTGACCCTTGACTCTTCAACTTTTCCAAGTTGATGATCGGGTTGATTTTCAAAACATTGAATATGATGATTATTTGGCCCCACAAGTAAATAGTTATCTTAAAGATTTAACTCCAACAAAGTAATTATTAAATATCGAAACAAGAAATTTTCTAGGCCCACGTGTATGGAAAATACTTGTATTGATATTACTAAAGTCCTTGTAAATTCAATGTGTAATAACAACTTCTACCCACAAGAAGGTTTGAAATTATTAAATTGACATTGGCATTGGTTAATTCAATATAAAGATAGTCTTCATAGCACTAATGTATGTGTTTATCCAGGGGCGAATCCACCGTTTTGAGTCAGCATGGGCGGTCGTTGATCGTCGATCGTAATAAAAAATTAATAGCTCGTTTAATGTCTTTTTTTTTGTAATAAATGTATTTTGGAATAGTTATTTTGATAGAGAATGTGTTGCTAAAAATAATGAAAAGTTTTGAATTTGCGTGTAATATTATTTTACTAAAAAATGTGTAACTGAAAAGAAGAGAGAAAAAATGTATTTTGAAAAAAAAAATAGGAATCAAACAATGCCTAAAATTTCAATATAACAATTATTTTGCTCAAATTGAACATATAAAATTCTATTATAAGATTTCACCGTACTCATCAATTGACATTGTGGCCAAATTTTGTGTAATTTAAAGGAAGAACATGGGTTTGAATCTTTAAAATTAAAACCAATAAAACCTAACATATATTATTTTGTTCAATTTATTTTCATCTTTCAACCATTGCCATAATGATCATGCTTTGAGTATAACAAACAAGTGATCACTGTTCGAATCCCCCTCCAGCCTTTTTCTATGGCATTAATTTTAGTAAAAATTGTACAACTTAAAATGTTTTAAAATAATGGTTGTAAAGGGATTCGAACCCAAAACTTTGTGAATATGGATGGATGCCCTAGCCAGTTGATCTACAAGCTATGCATAGAAATATAATGACTTACCAGTAATATAAACTAAAACTTTATTTACTGTAAAAAAAAAAAAAAAAAAGCCCCTCCCGGTGGATCCAGTACACGCGGCCGCGGGGGCTCGTCGGATGCTGAATCGGCCCCCGTGTTTATCTTATGCAGAGATTTCCAGTTTTTTTCATGACTATTCGAATTCCAATTTTATGAGGTTATAACTTTTTTCACTGGAAGGAGAAAATAATCCTTACTTTGGGTTGCATGGATCTCAACTTGGCGCTTCGTGTTGATGAACCACTTGTTCCTACGGAATTAAATATGCCAGAGGAGAGATCAATGTATGAATCGTGGGAAAGATCCAATCATTTGAGCTTGAATCTTATGAAAACTCATGTCAGTAAAAGCATCATGGGATCAATCCCTCAATGTGATAAGGCCATGGACTTTATAAATGCTATTGAAGAGCAATTTGTAAGTTTTGACAAAATGTTGGCCATCACCTTAATAAAAAGGCTTTCAAGCATGAAGTTTGACAATTCTAAAGGTGTGCATGAGCACATAATGGAAATGAAAGACATTATTGCTCGTCTTAAATCCTTGGAGATAAAGATTTTCGAGCCATCCTTGTTCATCTCATTTTTAACTCTCTTCCTGCGAAATATGGTCCATTTAAAATATCGTATAACACACAAGGAAAAATGGACTATGAATGAACTCCTAACAAGAGGAAGAAAAGCCAAAGCATGAAAAGTTGGAAATTGCTCATCTGACAACTTGTGATAAATGAAATGAGAACAAGGGTAAATAAGGTCCTAAAATGAAGAACAAGATGCCAATGAAGCAAAAGGGCAATAATGATATATGTTTCTTTTACAAAAAGAAATGACATGTGAAGAAGGACTGTTTCAAGTACTAGAAATGACTCGAAAATAAATGTACTCCTATCTCTTTAGTGTGTCATGAATCTCTTTTGGTTAATTTTTCAAACAATACATGGTGGATTGATTCAGGTACTACAATTCACATTGTCAATACTATGCAGGGCTTTCTGAATCTAAGAAAACCTCAACCAAATGAAGAAAGAGTCAAAAGCTTAAGAGTTTTCGATAATATAGAGAAGCTTTTGAAGATTTATTGTGATAATTCAACTACAATTTTCTTTTCAAGAAATAACAAAAGTGGAAGCCGAAGCAAACATATCAATATAAAGTATCTGGTTATCAGAGATCATATAAAGAAAACTGAAGTGTCCATTGAACATATTAAGACACATCTCATAATTGCAGATCCTATGACTAAGGGCTTGTTGACTAAAGTTTATAAAGCTCATGTTGAGATTATGGGACTTGCGCGCTTAGTGTGATACTATGATGTTTGGTTTTAAGATTATTGTTTTTGTATTTGAAATAAAGTTATTACAGCATTTAAAGTTTGTAATTTGGATATCCATTGTGATTATTAATGTTTGGACCCTGAATGACTTATAGGAAGTTCATTCATAAATTAAAGTACTCTCTAGAAGTGATCATACTTGTAATATATGGAAGTAAATAGTTGATTATTAAAACAAGACGCCATTATTCAAGTATTGTGAATTTTTACTCGAGTAGATTATTAGCAGTTTCAGCATATGGTCATATTAAGTAGCCACTTTAAAGTTAACCATTGAACATGTGGACCAAGTGGGAGAATGTAACCGTTTGTGGCCCACATGGCCAATATAAAGTTAAATAAATTTAAAATTTAAATAGTGGGTTATTTAATTGTCTAGATAACTTCCCATTTGATTATTGGAGGGAAGTTATTGCCCAAAAAAATCACCCACTTCCATGATGGATGGAAGTTGTAGTGGTTGTCTTCATATATATGCCAAAGAGTCCCTAGCAAAGCCCATACAAAAAATCCCCCGCAAAATTTCTCCTTAAAAGGTGAAAAGTCCTTTTTTATTTCCATAAAGTGAAAGGTGTTATTAGGTGGGTATTGGCTGGAAGATGTTTGGTGCTATGAAGACTCATTTCTACTGCAGTAGCATCATTTTTTAGCCAAACCATCCTAGCCTTTAGCGGTTTAGTCCATAGGCTAGCTCACATTTCGAAGGCAAGTCACTCTAGGTTCATAATCTTGGTGCTGAGGCTCATAAATAATTCAAATGTTAGGTCTAAATTTGTGTTGGTGAATTTTGTGTCCAAAACAGTAAGTTATTGAGTAGTAATAAGAGTCAAAAGTTTTCAAGGGTTGGTAGAGTCCTAAAAAAAGTGTCAAAGACTATTTAAGATAATCAAGGAAGTAGATTTGTTGCTTGGTGGTCACTAAAGGACTGCTTAAGCAATTTTTGCAATAACTGTACCACTACCTAGCCGCCTAGCAGGCGCTCGAGCGGTGGGTTTTATAGCAAAACCTAATTCACGATTTTAAACTTTTTTTTTTTCAATCCCATACAACCCCCAAATACTCCATACTATAAATAACCAAGTCATACTTTGTCCCTCTAGTTGGTTGAACCTATTTTCATTCAAGGGAATACATTATTGAAGATCAAAAACATATTGCAACGATCTCTTGATTCAACTACATTATTAAAACATCAAAAATTTCAAATTCTTAATCATCAAAGAAACCACTTCCAATCATCTCTCAGAGTTCTAAAGATCCTAAAAAGGAAACTGGAGTTCCAGTTTGTGAAAAATGAGTTCGTTCTTGGTAATCCACGAGAAGAAAATAATCTTGAGGTTCTGGAGTTGGTGTTGGAGTGCACAACCAAGGAGTTCTTCGATGATTACAAGTTGGGGATCATAATCTACTAAAATTTAGATTGTGTCTGGACCAATACTGTAAGTTATTCTTTTATAGTGGATTATTTACTGACAAGTTTGCTCAAAGGTTTTTGATTTTGAAGAGTTCTTCAATGAATTTTCTTTTGCAAACAATTGTTAGTGTTATTTACTTTCAAGTATTGATTTAAATTGTTTGATTGACATCTAAGGTTCGGATATGTGATATAATTTATCTAGATTCGTTAATTGTGACTTGTAGCTATTAATTGGTTGATATATTTAAATTTAGCGTATTACACCTATTCACCCTTTTGGAGTTAGTTGGTCAAACTTCAGTAACTCATTAAAAAAAACACAAATTATTGAATCTTTGACAATTTCAACCTAATTTGTTTTTCTCCAACCCACATCATGGAAGTCTTGTTTTGAAGTCAGGGCTGGATCCATGAGTTTGAGTCAACATGGGCGGTCGTTGACCATCTACCATCGACCGCAATAAGATATTAAGAGCCCATTTGATACTTTTTTTTTTTTGCAAAAAAATGCATTTTGGAATAGTGATTTGATGGAGTATGTGTGGCTAAAGATAAAAAAAAAAGTTTTGAATTTGCTTGTAATATTATTTTATTGAATAATATGTATTTTATTGAAAAATGTGTAATTTGAAAAAAAAAATGAGAATCAAAAAAGTGTAATTTAAATAAAAAATTATTTGTTGAAAAACAAACAAGGCCGTTAAAGTAATTTAAATCAATTAAAAAAAATATGATCGTTATTGGGTCCCACTCGTCTAATAAAAGTCAACAATAATGGTTAATTTTTCAATTTTAATCCGATTTTAATCTATACCGAACACACCCATAATTTTGTTATAAGAATAAACATGAAATGAAATTGTTGGCAAGTTTTGTATAATTTAAAGGAAGAAAGCGAATTCGAATCTTTATAATTATATTTGCATTAAAAAAGTTAAAAACATCACAATTATTATTTTGTTAAATTTAGTGTCAAAATTCAAGAAGTGTCATAATGGTCAAACTTTCAATAATCCTTACAAGAAGTCAAAGGTTCGAATCCCCTTTGGTCCCCCTCCCTATTGAATTTTGGTAAAAATTGTAGAATAAAAATATTGCATAACAAATTTGTTGGTAAGGGATTCGAACTTGGGACTTCCAATATCAAGCTCTAACCAATTGCGCTACAAAAGATGTTTAAAAAATAAAATGAATTACTAGTAATATAAGCTAAAAATTTAATTTATTGTCAACAAAAAAAAAATTGCTCCCAATAGATCCAACACAGGCGGCCGCGGGTGCTCGTCGGGTACTGGATCTGTCCCTGGTTGAAGTGAGAACTGCAAAAAGAGAGGCAAACTAGACTTTATTTGACCAACACAAAATTATGCTTTGCGTAATTGATTTACTCTAAAATAAAGATAAAGATGAAAAGATAAAGCGTGCCTCCTTTACGAAAGAATTTATATAGATAAAAAGATGAGTAGTGGGTACTACGTCTATTGAAATATGCACTTTAAATTGAAAATAATTACGATATGTTTTGTTAAATAACTTGAGTAATGCTAGGTGTACAAATAAAAGTTTTACAGATTTTTATAGTCTTTCACTTGACGATTTTTCATTGCCCTTGGTCAAAAACTCAAAAAAGGCACCAAACACGTAATGCAACATGTGTAAAGTACCTGCAAACAATTTCCCCATAACTTTTGTCCATATTATTATATGCAGAAAAGCCTTTTACTTAATAGGAAACATGAGTCGTTTGATATGTTTAAGGTATATAAAAATGAAGTTGAAAATCACATAGGAAAGAAAATAAAAATCTCAAGAAGTGATAGAGGTTATGAATACTTTTCTAGTGATTTTAACTTGTTTTATGAACAACATGAGTTCACCAATGTTCTGCTTAGGACACCCCTAACAAAATGGTTTGGCTGTAAGGATAAAACCTTATTAGAAATAATAAATGTCATGCTGACTTATGCTAAATTGCCATTTAATTTATGGGGTGAAACTTTGTTGAGTGCATATAGAATACTAAATTGGATTCATTCGAAACATACAAATGTTTCTTTGTATGAATTATAGAAATGAAGAAAACCGAAAATTGGATACTTAAAAATGTGGGGGTGTCTTGCTTATTGTAAAAATACGAACCCTAATAGGACCAAGTTGAGTCCAAGAGGCATCAAATGTGTCTTAGTTGGATATGCTAGCAATAGCCAATCATACAGATTATTGAACTTAGAGACCAATATGATTATTGAATCCAATGATGTGGAGTTATTTGAGAATTCGCTATATTCTGATAATGAATTGAGGGAAAATCTTATAGATATCTCGAACTCAAGTGGAACGCAAGATGAAACATCTTCTAAAAATATTGATGAATCTAGTAAGCTACGAAGAAGAAAAAGAACTCGGATTGAAAAGTCATTGGGATCAGATGAAATTGTCTCTCAACTTATTTCTTTTTACTTAGTAGATGGAAATGAGATGAATGTTGTAAGAATAATTCGCTTTGCTCTACAAATGGAAACCAATCCAAAAACTTATAGAGAGGCTATGGCTTCTCGTGATCGCATTTTCTGGAAAGATGCAATTAAGGACAAAATGGATTCAATCTTGTCAAACAATATGTGAGAACTTGTCGATTTACCACCCGGATCCAAACCTATTGAATGTAAATGGGTGTTCAGGAGAAAGTATAAAGCCGATGGCTCTCTCAATACCTTTAAAGCTAGACTAGTAGTTAAAAGGTATCAACAAAATGAAGGAATTGACTACTTTGACCTTGATGCACCGGTAGCTATAATAACATTGATAAGGATATTATTTGTGTTAGTTTTCATACATGACTTGCATATTTATCAAATGGATGTCAAGACGAACTTTTTTGAATGGGGATCTCGATGAGGAGATCTATATGGAACAACTCGAAGGGTTTTTTCTACCTGAAAATGAATATAAGATGTGCAAGTTGGTAAAATCTTTAT
This sequence comes from Osmanthus fragrans, assembly GCA_019395295.1. Taxonomy (NCBI): domain Eukaryota; kingdom Viridiplantae; phylum Streptophyta; class Magnoliopsida; order Lamiales; family Oleaceae; genus Osmanthus; species Osmanthus fragrans. Next base: position 10,344,678 of record CM033349.1, read on the forward strand.
ACGGATTTGAAGCAGGCACCTAAGAAATGGCATGAGAAATTTGACTTAACTATCATATCTTTTGGCCTTAAATATAATAGCATAGAAAAATGGTTGTATTCTAAAGTATGTGATGACTATGTGACATTTATATACTTGTATGTTGATGACATATTGATTATGAGTAATCACATGGACGGAATAGAGGAAACGAAGAGGTTTCTATCTTCACATTCAAGATGAAGGATCTTGGACAAATGGATACCATTTTGGATATTAAAGTCACAAAGACTAGTGTTCGCTGAAAAATGTACCGCAAGCACACGGATCGTGAACATGTAATATAATGGACCTTTTAAGTCCGAATATCGATCCTACGAAGAATGTTACTTTGAAATTACGTACTCTAATCGATTTTAGTTCTAATAACGACTGACACACACACACACAATTAATATTGGAATTAAATTATAAACTAATAACTATAAAATTAAACTAACAAACTAAAAAAAACCGTAATTGCATCTTTGATTTGAAAAGTGGTTGGAATTTATGATTTCACTTAACCTTTATTTCATCAATATTAATTCAATGACACACATACAAATTACCAAAATAAATTATTAGACCCGATTCTTCAATTTTAGTCAATAACCTCTTTCGAGTCATATCGACCCTATTGATTAAGTTATCCACAAATCTATGTGTAGATAAAAACTTAACCAAAGCATTAAATTATTATGAGAATACTCAAAAGATCACCTAGGGGAGATATATATTTCTATATCACCCAAAATCACCTGGGGTACTAATTATCTAGGTCTAAAAATGCAATAATATTTCGATAATTACATAAACCACCTAACCACATCATATATTTGGCCAAATAAATGAAGCATAATCAACAATAATAATTAATACACCAATATTTTGATAGCAAATGCATTTTCAATAACATATATCAATATTAATAAAAATAAGAGTAAGATTCAACATAAATTCCAAACCAATAAACTTAACTCATTTTATAAAGATGATAAACAAGAAGATTTCTATTACAATACATATCAAATCTTGGTAAAAAAATGAAAATAAACAAAGATAAAGATAAAACCCTTGTAGTTTGGCTTTGTCTTCTCCACTTTCACCAAGTATTCATTGATCTATCTCCTTGCTATTGAAGTTTAATTCCACAAATGAGCTAAAAATTACAAAGAAACAACTAACAAAAAGAAGAAAAGGAAAGAAAATAAAGAAAAGAGAAGGAAATCTAGAGAGAAAACTCTAACTAACCTAAACTAAAACTAAAACTAAAACTAACTACTAGAAAATGAGAAAGAGATGGGATATATGCAATGCCATGTGAGACACCACAAATATCCCAAAATATCTCCATTAAACAAGTCCCAAAATATTGCCAAAGTTGACCAAAAACGCGTGAAAAAAAAATAGACCGCCATTGAATTTTATCTTTATGCAGCCGCATAGTTATATCCCATGTGTCGCATGGAAGAAACAAAATATACATTTCACATCTTTGGGCAAGCCATGCGGTCGCATGGTTATGAGCAATGCGACCGCATGACTCAAACCAAATTTGTAGTTTAGTCCCTTCAGCTTTCTTTCTTGTGCACATTGGTCCTTCATCTTTGATTTCGTACAATTTGATCCTCAGATTTTGAATTTTCTTTCATTTAAGCCTCTACCAAATTGCAGTCAAAGTCATCCATCTTTTAGTCAAGTGCATTTCAGTCCTCAACTTCACATTTTTGTGCAATTGAAGTCCGTTTTCACTCGTTTTGCCTCCGTTTCATTCCAATTCAGGGTTTTGGCCTATAAATACAAAAAATACACAATTATGGGTAGAAATATACTCAAATTTATCAACAATTAAATTCTAAAAAGTGTCTAATAAGTGTGCAAAAACGCACTTATCAACTAGCGAGGGTTACCATCAAAGTCAATTACATTATATTGAGACTGTGATACACAAGTTCAAACATTTGAACTTAAAAGAGTATAGTACCCCTATTGATTTATGTTCGAAACTTGTAAAGATTAATGGAAGAGCAATTGCCCAGTTGGAGTACGCAAGTGCTGTATGGAGTCTTATGTATGCAGTTCAATGTACAAGATTAGACATAGCCTATGCAATTAGTAAATTTGGTAGGTTTCATCAGTAATTCGAGCGAAGATCATTGAAAGGCCATTGGAAGGGTTCTTAGATATCTTTAAAAAAACCAAGAATTTAGGCCTACAATATACTAAATTATTGGCTATATTGGAAGGATTTACCGATACTAGTTGGATATTTAGCATAGGTGAAAGTAAATTCACTTCATGTTGGGTGTTTACTCTTGTGCTGTTTCTTGAAAATCAAAAAATCTGACATGTATAACACACTCGACTATGGAATCCAAATTTGTAGCATTATCGAAAATCGAGAAAAAAGCTAAATAGCTTAAGGATCTCCTATATGAGATACCTTTGGGACCAAAGAATACTTCTTCAATACATATAATGTGTGATAGTCAAGGCCCATTAGCAAAGGTATACAATGGAAAGTCTAGACATATGAGTCTTAAACATGAGTACATAAGGAAATTAATCAAAAATGGAATAATTTTCCTAAATTATGTAAAGTCAATCGAGAATTTAGCAGACCATTTAACTAAATATCTTAATAGAGATTTAGTGAATACTACTTCAAGTAGGAATGGGATTAAAATTCTTAAACTAAAAAGACCACCAATGATGGCAACCCTACATGTCATTACTCAAAAGATAATTCACGGATTCAAAGGCTAACAACAAGTCATTCAAAATGTGGATAATTTAAGCATTATTAAAATTCGCGATGACCCTATCCTAATAAGTAATGCTAGTTCTTACTTAAGTGATGGTTGTGTCTTAAGCTCTTAATGAAGTTCAATACTAAGTACGAGTATCTCTAAAAGTAACAAACATACTAGAATAATTTCACCTAGATAAATTTCGAGGTGGTGCTGCTTCAATAGAGAGTTATAAATTCTCTCTTAAAAGTTTGTCGAAAAGGATAAGTGCAAAGTCATATTAGCGCTAAGCGAGTTTGAGGAACTTGAGAACATGTGATACTTGTGTGTGTTCTTATCGGTATTGTCACATGGAATAACTGGTTCAAAAGTTTCATGCTACCTTTGATTCCGATTTTATGTTGTTTGAATTACACTATGGTTAAATTCAAATCGAAATATATCTAATCTTTGATGCATGAGTATTGTATACTTTAAATATAAGACTTTATTGAAATTTGAACAAGTTGGGCATTGTTGTGAAATGTTGTTCAAAACCAATAAAGATAGAGTGTGGAATAAAATAGAATTGGAAGATGGATTTTTGGCCTATGCGACCACATAGGCTAAATAGGCATGTGGTCGCATAGACACATGCAAAGATTTCCAAGCCCGTTTGGAGGTGAACTATGCGACCGCATAGGTTTGTACTATACGGTTGCATAGAAGGAAAATTCGACCGTTTGGTGACCTTTTTTACCTTTCGTATTTTGAATTTGGTAGTCTTTCATTCAATTTTTGGCATCATTTCGTGCATCTGGTCGATGTCTATATATATGAGATCAATGTTCAAGGCATTAATATGTGAAAAACACTTGAGATACGTACATTATTCCATAATTAAAGATCAAAGTCTTATATTTTCATATTCAATTTCCTCCTTTGTGTTCAAGTTTGGGTAGAAAACATTTGTGTTTTGATGTTTTTCTGCAATAAGGTTTGATTAATTCTAAAAACCATTTACCGGGAAACCCCTGAAGCTTCTCATACAATCCGGAGAGGGGGCAAATATCGTTTGAGGACAACGATCAAGTATTCGAGACTTTCAACTTTGAAATTTGTTCCTGGTGTTGTTCATCATTGTTGCTTTTTTTGTATTTGGTTTCTTACAATACGGAGATGACCCAAAAATCGTTTGAGGACAACGATTACGTGTTCGGGCCTTCAACTTTGAAATTTGTTCCAGTGTTGTTCATCATTATTGTTGATTTTGTATTTGGTTTCTTCTCCAACCCTCCATTGTTTCAACATAGACAATACTCATTGTATTTGTGTATTAATAGAGCTAGTTTTTGGTAGTAGGTAGGTGACAAGTGTTGTATGCTAGATTAAATGAGACCTCTTTCTCTTGTAAAATCACAAATTTTGTCTTCAATTTAAATAATAGAATTTCTTCTCTCAGACTCCTTTAGGGCAATTTGAATGTTGAGGAAATACTTGCTATCATATATCTCCAAGAAAGAAAAGAGAAAACATATACTAGAAAAATCCACACATTAATTAACACAAAGCTTCTAGGATTTGACTCTGGTTTTTAATACAGATTTGTCTGTTATATGATGACTAGTTAAAGAAAACTACGTAAGGCTCATTTGTAGCCCTCCACACACTTATTCATCAACTTGTTCCAATGCTTTTTGCAGTTCACTTCGTAATTTGACCTGCAAAAAGAGAAGAGGAAAACATAACTCAATTTTCATATATATGCCAATAGCAAGAAAAAGGAAAAAGAATTGACGATGGCCAATTTAAATCTACAATTGGTAAGGCGTTGTGTCCGTCTAACGTCATATCATTTGTTAATGAAAAGGTAGATATCAACGCTAAATCCTTGCTTTCAGAGATTACATAGAACAAGAGAAGATCTTTCCTCTAAGTACAGACAAAAAGAAAAAGATTTGAATAGAGACAATACAATGGAACAGAGAGAAAGAGTCTTTACATGGTTCAAAGAAGGCCATGCACTTATCAGGAAGCTGCATGGCCATGTTCCGGTCGACCCCTGAAATGGTCGGTCCATTCAAAAGTGCACAGAAACAAGGCTGGCCTAGAGCTTTAACGGCGGCGCAGCAAGCCTCAGTTGGAGGCATGTGTATAAATGGAATCACTGAGGCCCTGCAAGGTATCAGTTGAACAAGCGTGGAGAAGTAATTGCTGCCACAACTCATCTGTCCATTGCTTTCCTGCACTTGACCAGCCATCACAAACACGAACACAAGCAACAGCAAAGTCGGCAGGGTGTTTGTTTTGTAGAATTTCATGTTTTCAGGCTTGGGTGAAATCCAATACCAGTAACTGAAACTTATAGCAAAATGTCATCTAGATTACCAAACTTTACTCTGTTTTGTATCTAACTGATGCTGCTTCATATTGCTTACCCCAACACTGGGTCACACTTGATTCATGTCACCTGTAAGAGCTAGCTAACTCTGCTTTACAGCCTTGACATGATTTTGGCACCTTTCCATGCAGTTATGACACTCAGATTTCATGAAATGGCCCCTCCTATACAAAAGAGTAAATGATTTCTTATGAAAATTCTAATTTGCAGCTTACTGTCGACATGTGCACCACCTGTAGATTAGAGACAAAAATACACATTTTGACCTGCAGACTAGGCGAATGCAGTGTTATTTATCAGTTTTGCATTGTAATGGAATAAACTATGCACAAAATCAGGTTGAAGATAGGGTCAGCATTTCAACATTGGAAACAAAAATAATAAATTGTTCTCTCAACAATTGTCTTGGACAGTAAAATTATTGAGCACAAATTCATACAGTTCGTCTTATAAACAATTTAGGGAAACTAAGAAATTGAATGACTTGATTGAATCCAGCATTCCTGTTATCTGCCCGCCAAATACTTGAATCTCCAAGTGTTATTGGCATTAAAAGAACCGCATCCAAGTTGTTACAATTATCAAAGGTCGCCTTTACTGCCTTTGAGATTAATGACAGCAAGCTCTTGTTCGACAAACTCTCCAGCATGCATGGGAGGATAATTGCTGGCAAGTGGGGATTCTGCAAAGTGGCCTAGAGGTTTTAACACAGCATCTGATGCTATGTGTGCAAAAAGCTACAAAAGATGAAGAAAAAAGTCAAATGATAGCAATTAAAGTCATGGTGACCATGATAACTACAATGCAAAAAATGAGAAGAATCAAAATTGATTGCAACCTCATGGGTTAACTCACCGTTGAGGACACTCTCCACAGGCTGCGGTTTTGTTTCAAGGCTAGTTTGACTGCTTCAGTTGTCCGGTTAGTCACAACAACCTCGTGCATGCCAGCTATGCAGTCTCCTGCAGTCAACCACTCTATCTGCATATATATTAATACAAAGTGAGGGCTCAAAAGAACATTGATTATCTCCACTGATAAAGACTTCATCAGTGCAAAAAAGATGAAAGAAAACACTAATTCACAAATTCTTGCTCAACAGTTGGATTGGAAACCAAAGAGGAAAACAGGTGGGAAATTTTTTTTAGATCAAAACATTATTCTGTTTCTGTACTAATCTAATCACAAGGAAACAGAACACTTCACTGAACATACACGATCCCAAAAAAAATGACATTTTAACTGACATCCAGTACATGCTAAGTATTCCGCTGTATAATTGAGGGTATGATTGGAGGCTAAAATAATTTAACAAAATTATCTTCTCATATATGGCCAGTTATATATGACCAATAAAGGAACGAACAACAAAACAGCCAGATAAATCCACAATAAAATAACCAAATTGTCTTCTGTTGTATTATTGAGGATATGATAAGGCTAAATATAATTAGGGAAAGTCTAACGGTACCGAAAGGGGGGTACCGAAGCGTGTACCCCCCTCACACGGGGCGTGGGGCCCGCCTGCATTAAATAATGCCGAGCTGTGACCCCCACCTCCCATGTGAGGGGGGTACGTCCTTCGGTACCCCCCTTTTCGGTACCAGTAGAAGAACCCAATTAATTAACCATATCATCTTCTCATATACGGCCAATTACATATGACCAATAAGGGAATGAACAATAAAACGGCCAAATTGAACCTATAATATAATCATAACGAAATTATCTTCTGATATATTGGCAATTTCATCAATGACAGAATAAAAAACAAAACAGCCGGCTTAATCCCACTAGTAAATCGTTAGAAATTAAAATCATCTGATCTCAACAATGGTCAGAACTGGGGGAATCCTACCTGCTTTCCTGTTTGAATGAGGAGACATCCCACAGGAACCTTCACTTCCATTTTTTGTCCATTTCTTAGCCAAATATTTAAACCTGGGAATCTACTTCTTCCATGAATTGTAAGGAAGTTGAGGTCATAGTGATATCCAGCAAACACAGTACCCACTTGGCCGTGACGTCGTAGGTCACTCCCTGTTGGAGCAAGCAGATGAGGTCCCTGGAATTGGAGAAGTGTAGATACTTGGTATAAGAGTATGTCAAGCCATAAAGAAAGAATGTTGGTATGAAAATAGAACAGTGAAATTCTGGAAAACCTTAAATGACACTTAAATGCAAAAATGCCTAAAAGGAGTTTTGTGCCACTGAAGCAACAGAGCTGACGGCTTCAAGCATGGTACAGAAAACTATTGAAGAAGTTTGAAGTAGTAAAATACTAGGGAAGGGGAAGTGAACTTGGTTTCATCTTTGGGAGGATTTAGTGATTGGCAATTTTTCAGCTACAATTCACACCTGAAGTGGATGAATAAATATTCCATTGCTCTAGTTTTCTTTAAGTTAAAAGGCAAAAAGGATGTATTGGAGGAAAGGGAATGTGAAGGCAAGGAAGAAGGGTAACCCTTTACGTAAAGAGAATTCAACTTTATTTTTTACATAAATTTTCTTCACGTGTTATAATGATCATCCATGTTGCAAGCCCCATTTCCAAATTATCAATAAAATATGTAAATACATAAACCAAGACTCAATTGATAAAAGAAGAGGAGCTGAGCGAACAAAATGGCAAAAAGACTGGCAGGCACAACTCACACACGTATTGAAGTTCTTCCAGAATAACTATTTGACTATTCATAAGAAACAGTACTCATATTTGATGCAGGACATATCTTTACCTTGGATCTTATAATATACATAGTTCAATAACAAACTAAGCCTTGTTCCCAATAATTTTTGCTCAGCTATATGATTCTTTTAGTGTATAGTATGGAAGCAAATGGTCAAACAATAAAATTTAAAAATATAGAATCAAATCAATATATTTTCCGATTCCAAGTAGAAAACTCGTACAAAGACAAGAAAGACAGGAGATCACATATTTCCAACCAGGAAAGAAATGCATCTGTAATTTCACATTCTTTTATTGTTACTCTATTCTGCAGAAAAAAGACATATTTAATTGCAGTCATATAAGACAGCCTATAGGCATCAATTTTCTGAGAGGGTGGGAACAAGACTAGAAATTACAATCATGGCTTATTTGTATTTTTATAACAATCAGCTAGACATGTTTCTTGCTGGGACAGAATTGAAGAAAGACAAGGATGGGTTTTTTAACAATAACCAAAAAAAAAAAAAACAGCAACCTGCTTCATAAGAGAAGTGAATGCAGCCTTCTGCAGGCCAAAGCCAATGGCTGCCATTTCAGCAACGGCCTGAACAAGAATAGTATTACACGAAAGTTAAACAATGTGTGTAACTAGCTGCCGGAAATAAGAAACACACAGTGCTGATGATTCACCTCTATCGCAGATATCATCTTATGTCCCCATGAATTCATGGTATCTTCCCACTCAGGAAATCCCTCAGGTATTACAGGCTCCGAATTAAGCTCCTACAAGATGGATGCTTATAAATAACAAATAGAAGCCCAACTGTCTCAAAATTGGACTGAAAGGAATTTGATCAACCTTAAAACGGGTGTTTGATGGTCGTGGGCCAACTCTCCACATGAATCGCCACTTAGGATCTGGTCCAGTGAGAGCCGATGGCTGAAACTCTATGGGCATTGCTCTTAGCTTCTCTTGGATTTCTTCATCAACTAGACTACGAGGTACTTCAACTCCTTCAGGTGTCACTCCAACCTGTGAAAATATGGAGAGCAAAAAATTGCAATTAGATTAAGTGTAGATTAAGTGGCCCTCGACCAGCAGATTATTAATCCCCTACTCCATGGAATATTATTAACTTTCTAATCTGTTAACCATGTCCATTCCTTCTAATTAATTAACTATGCTAGCTTCTCCATAGTAAAAATGTAAGTGAAATAAAATGAAAGGAAACAGAAGCAGTTGTATGACTAATGAAATTTCCATATTTGCATTTAGCATTCAAGTCTAGAACATGCTTGGGTGACATAGCCACACCTATAAATCAGGAAAACATGAAAAATAGGATAAAATTGCTTTTTAGTGTCTAAGTTAAGGGACTGTAACTGACAGAATTTGCACGATCGAAGAGGTAATCTGCAAGTGCGATTTGTATCAAGGCCCATTTGATTCTTAAGAGACATCAGCCTCTAATTTAGTTTCCAGGGAAGTTATCCCCTAGAAAGAAACTACCTACAAGTTTTTGTTAAGCACAGATAGAACACTCACTTTTACAAATAGAACAGTAATTAACTAATTGCATTTTTCTCTGTGTTTTTCAATCAAAATTTTGCTCATTAAAACGAAAAACTGGAACTTAAGTTTAATTACTAGGTTGAATGAGGCAGAATAAACGTGCAAGGAGAAGGAAGATGATGTTCCTAAGATAGATTTAAAAAATATGAAATTGTAGCCATGCCCTTTATTTAAATCTTAAGGAAATACTTTAGATTGCAGTTTCAAAGAGTTGTAAGTAATAATAATGTCACGATACTACTTTTTGCAGCAACGACACCTTCTGAATCGTGCTTGTCTCATATATCCTCTTGATGCGAATAACACTTAATAGTGGGAAAACTCTAGCCCAATTAATTTAGTCAGCAGGGAAATCTCAAAATAATGTAGGCTTCATGTGAGGACATTATTAGTACTAATTCAGTCTGGATTTTCCAATCCAATTGTAGCAATATAGTTGGTTTATTCTGGCATCAATGCTTGCTTTATTTAACCATTTGAAGAAGCAAAACTATGGACTTCAATTCCAGGTTCATTGTATTTTATGAAGAGAAAAATCTAACCAATTTTGAATTAAATTTCCCAATCCAAGATCTCAATTCAAATTCTGTTTATCGACACACACACAGAGAAGGCATACAAACATGATCTAGTTTTGTATGTCAATATATGATTCAAAATATAAAGTAACATACATAATGAAGATATTTTCTACTCGACAGTGGAGGAGCAAAACTCTAATATACACTCAATCATCACAATATTGGAGACCACTAATCAACTCGCCAGTTGAGCACAAATTTAAACATTAAACACTAAAATCAATCACGTGCATAAATCAGCACGGAATTGGTGCCTCAAAACTATAATATACGATCCAATTTAAATTTTTAAAACTGATTAAGTTACAATCTGAATTATAAGACCTCAATTACACACTGCAAAATGCTGCCCAAACTATAAAATAAAACTTTAAGAGGGACCTGATAATGGAGATGAGGTCGTTCTTGAAGGCGTTTAAAATCGTCAGGCATTTCGAAGTATTTCTCCATCATATCGATGAACAGATCGTTGTCTTGTGCTGTGCATCGCGGATCTTTGACTAGTAATGCTCCCGTCTCCCTTAGGGTTCGGCTCACCTCTGAGCACAGACACTTCAGCTGTGGATCGAGCTCTTCTTTACCAGAATCTGAGAATTTCAATGAGAACTCCAAGTATGGAGCCAGATCAATAACTGGAATTTCCATTTTTCAATTTTGTTTTTTTCTCTTTGTTCTTTAGAGAGAGTAGAATCGGAGCGTTGGTGAATAAAAAGAGGAGAAAAGGGATGGCGGGAGAACGAAGAAGTTTGTGCTTTTTTGCGTGGGGGCTGAAGCGCACGTTAGTTATATTCTACCATTTTGCTTGTTTCAAGAGGGAAACATTTTTTTTTTTAATATTCTTGGAAAAGATTACTTATTTAGTTATTTTACGTAATTAGTTTACGTATGGGAAAGTCTGTAAACGCCAAAACGCAGTCAAATCTTTATCCGCAAAAAGAAATATTAGCTGTAGATTCTCTAATTCATTTTCAATAAAATTTAATTTCAATGCATTAAATAATTTTGAAAAATGCTGGCTGTACAAGCCCTATTTCACAAATCCCCTGTACAGGCCATGTATTAAAAAAATTTTTGGGGTGAAATAGATGTGGGATGATTTTTTTAAAACAAAAAAAATCAACACACCCACCAAAATAGATGTGAGTGCCCTGAAAAAAACAGGCCATGTACAGCACCCGACGGGCTGGTAAATAATTAGTTAAAACGTTCGCGAGCATTAACCAGTGAACCAAATGATTATTTTGTTTAAAACATCTCCAATGCTAAAGTAGATTGCATTAAAAAAAATGGTCACATAAGTAAAATACACATTATTTTTTTTAAAAAAAAATAATCTGAAATATATATATATGATAGTTAAATATATATTCTTTACTTTTGAAAATTTATATCAATCAAGCAATGTTCGAAGTCAGCAATTGAATTTTTATGTAAAATCATAAGTTTTGTCACATAACTATTTAGATTCAAAACTTTTGTTAGACCTATCAACTCAGCAATTGAATTTTTCTCCATCTCATTCTCATTTTTAAACATTTATTTTAAAAAATAAAAATCATAATGTAAACTATATTAAGAGTATGTTGTTGAGTTGGATATCTATTCAATGTATACATAGAGTCCTTTTTTAAAATTGGATTTCTATTCATCAGCCATTAGTGCCATGTATACATAACCGTCTTTTGAAAATTATCACGTAATGCATTTGATAGAAATTTTTAATATGATAAGTCACAAAATAAATAATGTCTAGAGGGTTTCGATTTGATTCTTTATTTCACTCCACAAAAAAAAAATGTATTTTAAATAATTTAAAGATGATTTTTTTAAAAAAAAAAAAAAAAAAAATTAAACGAACAAACCATATTTTTAAAATTCATCTTTATTCTAGACTTGAACATGTGTTTATTACAACATTCTATCATGCCCAGTATGTAACAATCCATGTGGTGGATTGAAAATGTTGTCAAAACCTATCTATTGGATATGATTCAATTTTAATTGTCGAATTAATTAAACCCTTTCTTTACCTTGTCATCGACGACTTATCATGTTGAAATGCTCATTATATTCCATCTTTTCTTATGCTCACCACCATAATAAAATACTAAATTAATTCAATGTTTCAAAAAATTAGAAACGCCAGATCTTCATAGAAATTCAACATAAAATTTCCAATTCATAAGAGTAATAAAGCAGGGGGGAGTTTAAAAGCTACGAGGAATTAAAACAAGATTTACATTAACGACCCTACAGATCCTGGAATTAAGCCCTTTCACCCCTAATCCTCCTAGCTAGCTGAATGTCCTTGGGCATGATAGTCACCCTCTTAGCATGAATAGCGCACAGATTGGTATCTTCAAACAGACCAACGAGGTACGCCTCAGCCGCCTCCTGCAACGCCGCCACGGCGGAGCTCTGGAACCTCAGATCGGTCTTGAAGTCTTGAGCAATCTCACGAACCAGTCTTTGAAAGGGTAGCTTACGGATCAGAAGCTCAGTGGACTTCTGGTACTTACGGATCTCACGAAGTGCAACAGTACCGGGACGGAATCGATGAGGCTTCTTTACTCCGCCGGTTGCCGGTGCAGACTTCCTGGCTGCCTTAGTGGCGAGCTGCTTCCTTGGGGCCTTGCCTCCGGTGGACTTGCGAGCGGTTTGCTTAGTACGAGCCATTGCCTTTGAAACAAAAGTTGAGTTTGTGTATAGAAAATTGCTAAGTACAGAACTCTGCGAATTGAGGTGATGGATTTGTTGATTAGTGGCGGGATTTATATAGAGAAATGGAGGAGCGGGAGGAGTGAAAATTTGGGGTGATTTGAATTTAGGAATTTTCGAGGGGCGTTTTTCGAATAATGAAATGGACGGTAGAGAATATAGGAAAGAGAAGAGTTTGGATTGTGATCCGCGTTAGGTATCAATTAGCCAATGACCATTTGCCACGTCAGTTCCTGCATTTTGAGGTATGTTGATTGTGTTTGCAACTTTGCATTTTGAATTGTGAGATTCTTTTCCTTTTCCCGGTTTGGAGAATTCAGCCTCCAATTTTCAAATTTGAGAACCATTTTTGTTTTGGAGAATTTCAGTCAAGGTACCAAACATTTTATTTCATAGTCTTTCATTTGTACCATTTGAGGTACCAAATATTTAAAAAAATTGCAGGTGAAGTCCAAACTGATGAAAATCATCAACCAAGCCATTCCTTGACCTGAAATGTTCGGATTAAGTCTGCTACAAAATGAAAGGTTTGGTACCATGATTGTAATTCTCTCTTTTTGTTTGAAATTTAAGAAGTTGGCCTATGTAAATGGGTATTTGCAAAGAGAAAATGGTCACACCCAATTCCGTAAACATACAAATGTACGTTATATCATGTCGTACCTGTGTTTCGCAGGGCCTATGGCGAATTTTAGAATTTAGACTTCTAAATCTTAGGGCCTGTTCGATATGACTTAAAATTCAATTTAAATTGAAAATATGATCGTTAAGCAATCTAATAAAATAATAACGGCTTTTTTTTTTATAAGAGTTTAGTATGGAATTAAATTTTTTTTTTTTTGTCAAGTATAAAATTAAACAAGTTAAAAAATCAACAAATAAAATAAAATATTCAAAATATTTATATTACGATGTTTTAAATGATCACTTAAATAAAACTCGTCTTGCGATTTTTAGATGCAAAAATATCAATAAATTTTGAATAATTGAATTGTTCAACCATAGGGCAAATTCATAATAATGATAACATAGATTTATATATAATAATTAATTAATCAATGGATAGTACTCTAGTCATGAATTCCTCGTAAGTCATAAACCAAAAGCAAATGAATCCATATATACCATCATCAAATTTTACAGGAAATCTCTCAAAGAAGGCAACAATAAAATTTCTTGAACCCATGCCTCCCATTTTATGTGATTGGAGTGAAACTATACAAGTTTTGTGGAGATGTTGGCTGATCTTACATTGAAATGTCGATCTAACATTCCATCAATATCAAATAAAAAGTAGCACCCAAAATGCGTGGAACATGTTCATAAAGTAGGTGGAAATTGGCAGTAATATTGATGCATATCCTCACTTTGTTTACAATGGAATGAGTATTCCTAATCCAAAACTTGCAATACTCCCAAAACCACCATACTCACACTCGACACTAGAACAGAGACCAAATAACATAGCAATGCAAATTCAACGAATCAAATAAAATAATCTCACAACAAATCTATTATTGAAAATACTTGTATGAACAACAAAACAATAGATAGACCCTATTTGATACACATTGGCCACGTTTAGTACCTATTTTTTCTCCATAAAAATAAAAAATATGACAATTATTAATCATATCCAGCCACCATTTTTTAGTTTCTATTTTTTGTGTGAGGCCATAACGACTATATTTTTCATTTTCATTCTATAAAAAATGGGAATCAAACGGATCATTATTTGTAAAATGAGAATAAAAATATAGCCGTTATGAGTCTCACACAAAAGATGTAAAGACAAAAATGGTGGTTGAACTAGATGGATAGCGATTATATTTTTCATTTTTATTGAGGAAAAATGAGAACCAAATGGGGCCATAATTTCCCCCACTCTCAACCCTTAGTGACTCTCCTACATGATCATAAAATATAGAGTTTTCCAAATGAGCAAAAAAAATAATAATAATAAGAACGCAGGCACACAATGCAAAACCAATAAAAATCCATGGAAAAGCTTTATTTCATAAAAAATATCGATTAATCTAAAAATTGTGACATCTATAAAAGTCATTGAAAACTAATAAAAATCTAAATATATTAACAAACAATTAATTTTCGCTGCAATCATATATAAAACAAATATCAATAAACTAGAATGGGCAAATCAGCAAAAAAAAATCTAACAATTTAACTTCAAATGTGTACAATATTGTTACCAGATTCATGATATCATCGTTGAAGAAGCCCTATTGTTTGGAGCAAGAGTGAATGAGTACAAACGGGTTGGATTTTGGAGAAGTTACGAATTTAGGAGGAAGTTTAGGTTTTGATTTAGTGGGACAATTATTGGAGTTTTTGAATGTAATTAGTGGTGTTTTAAAAAATTTAAAAATAAAAAAAATAAAAAATAAAAATTGGGCCCGATAAAGAGGTGGGCCTGAGATGATGGCCTCTTGGGCCTATCCTCAGGTCCGGCTTATATGACCGTCATCTAAGCCCTTGTTTGAGCCCCTCTTTTTTTTAAAAAGAGTTTTTGGATAGTGTTTTTTGGAGAATGTGTGGTTGAAAAAGAAGATAAAGTTTTCGGTATATGTGTAGTATTATTTTATGGAATATTGTGTGGTTGAAAGTAGGAGAGAGAGAGAAAAAAAGATATGATATTATATGATAGGGGCTCAAACGGGGGCTAAATTTATGACATAACTGTGACTAAAAAAACATAGCCCGATTACAAATTTTAAAGGATACACTTGCCAATAAATTTGAGAGTGAGAGCACGAGAGATATGAGTATTTCTCTGTAAAGGAAAGAAGTTTGGATACTTTTTCGTGCTGATCCATCCATGGGTTTCAACAATGTTATTGGATCGATAAAGTCAAGCTCAGCTAAATTTAACATGTGCCTAATGCAAAATCATATTCTCTAGAAATTTACTCAATCAGCGAAAGTCATTGAGTAGGTACCTTAACAAAGAAAAACATCTTCCGAATCTGGAACAAAACCAGCATTGATAAGCCAAAATTCAAGCATTAGTCAATCGTGAAAAATATCAGGCACAAATGTAGACACCCGAAATAGCTGAATATAATGCCCCGTTTGATTCCCATTTTGAAGAAGAAAATGCATTTTAAATAGTTGATTGATGGAGAATGTGTGGTTAAAAATTAAAGAAAATTTTTGGATTTGCGTGTAATATTATTTTATTGAAGAATGTGTGGTTGAAAAGAAGAGAGAGAAAAATGAATTTTGAGAAAATGGGAATCAAACAGGGGCTAAGTAAGGGACAAGCAATCTTCAATCTTCACACAACAATTTAATTCACTTATTTACGCTTCTTATTTTATAATTCTTTTCTAACTCCAGTATTGGAGGGTCAACGCTGAAACTGTTTCGGTGTGCCATCCTATGCTTGGTCTGAAAGCAAAAAAAAAAAAAAAAAAAAAAAAACTATCACCCTTGTTTGATTTGATTATTTGAGAATCATTTTTCTTCAAATTCATTTTTAACTTTGCTTTTTAACCATATTTTCTAAGGTTTCATATTTTAACCATAGTCAAAAAAAGATCATCCCAACTAGAAATCACAAGTCTAGGAATTTTGTGGCGCGCCATTGTAATGATATCCCTTACTAATTTTAATACTTAACCATTTATCGATAATTTTAACTAGAATAAAATATAGAGTCAATTAATAATGCTCATTATGTTATAAAACTAAAGGAACAAGAGAAATAAAGAGAAGAAATAGGGAGAGGAAAAACTCAATTATGTAATTTTATTGTAACAGTGGATCCATATTTATAGGTTTAGAAGGAAAAATACAATTTGAATAAAATATACTCTTTTAGAGTATACATGATTTATCTAATTATTCTGATAAGACTAATTATCTCATAGTTTTACGACACTCCCATTTGATGACTATTTGCACATGTTTCGTTAAGAATCTAGTTTGGCAACTTAGTGGGATAAAAATATTAAACGAGGGAAAATGGGTACAAATAATTATAACACAATTGACATAATAAATGTTGCCTTGTCAAAAACCTTGTCAAGAAAATCTAATGGGACAATACTTGAGCTAAGAAAAAAGATTACATCTACTCCCATGATTTTAATAAATGAAAATTATTGTGTCGAGTCATCTATGTCTTGTACGTCAATGTCTTCATTATCACAATTCCGATAAAGTATATTTCATATTGTCTTGTCCCAGTCTTCAACCAATATCGTTTTCATAAAAGATATATTATCTATCACTGTTTGACTTTGATTAACATGATGGTTAGTTGAAAAATAGATTGTGTTGTTGTTCACTTTGGGAGTCATATACAATTTATAACATACAAGAGTAAACTCATAAGATTTTATTAAATGTAAATTTCCTACAGACTATGTATATTCATTACACCAAGAATATGTCTTATTAATACCTTTTTAGAAAAAAAAAAAAAAAAAACTCTATGAAAAAATTCTAATGAAAAAAAAAAACATCTTAATTTTTTGAATACATTGTAAAAATTATCTCGTTAAAAACTTTGTTAGGAAAATTCAGTGTAACAAACTATCGATCAAGAAAAAAAATTACAAAGCATACTTAAGAAAAAAAATTACAAAGCATACTTACTCTCCCTCACGATAATATCAATCGAATCATATACTTCACACATATTAAGGGTGTCTTTGAGCCACATTATTTTGGAAAAATAAATTTTGGAATAGTAGATTGATGGAGAATACGTGGTTGAAAAAAAAAGTTATTGATGTAATAGAAAATATTATTTTATTGAAGAATGTATGGTTGAAAATGAGTAGAAGATTGAAAATGAAAATTTTAATGTGTACCAAACATGGGCTAAATCGTTCAACGATAATATTCATAGTCATGACAAATGAGTTGGATATAACCACATATATTATTGCATATCAAATTTCATGTATTAAAAGACTAATAAAATATAAACTTGTGATTGCACCCACAACAAGATATTTTATATATTTACATAAATCTTTGCATAATTCATTATGTTAAGAGTCGTGCATTACATTTACAATTATATTTTTCTCATTTTCTTTTCACATTAGTACACACCTTTAAACCTTCGAACGGTAAATTCATAAATTTCAGGTTCTTCTAATAAGTTCAATTTTACTAGGAACACGTTCTTTTATTTGGCTAATTATTTTTTCAATGGATATGCTTCGTCCAATTTATTTCGATATCCACGATGTTCATAATATGAAGTGGTAAATCGTGTACAAAAGTGTTGTTGACGTCTTTTTCTTTTCAATTCTATTTCTTTCACATAATGGCACAACTTAACAAGATATCTCCATTTTTTGGGTGTTATAGTTAATTATGTCCATATATTCTTCAAGAGTACACATCTCCTAAATGGAACCATTTCCCTTAATTGCTCATTTTTTTTTTTTGGGATTTTTATTTGAGAATTGAAATGTAATCATGCCTCTAACATTCCATAAATTTATCAAATATAATATTAATGGACTGTCCTCCTCGGATGTCAATTCGAGTTGGAACATTTAAAGCTGATGTGTGAAATATTGTTACACTCTTTGATTAGTAATTATATCTAAATGAATTATTTTTCGAATGTTGTGGGAATATAAATAATATAATGATGAATTATGTGTATAATTTTTAACTTTTTAATTATTCCTCCTAGTGTTGAGAAGATAGTCCAATCAAATTAATTAGGGTTGGACAAAACTCTCGAACCGAATCAGACTCGAGCCATACTCGAACTGAGTGGCTTGGTTCGATTCTTGTTAGGTTAAATACCTGAATGAGTACTAAAATTGAGAACATGTGAGTTTGGTTTGATTCTCAATTATAGACCAAGAATCGAATAATCCAATAAGAACTTAATCTACTTAATTGTTTTAATCCTTTTATATTAAATAAGCCAAAATTTTTAAATTTTTTTCTTAATATATTTTTAAATTAATTAATTAAGTGAAGAACTGTAAGTGCCCAAGGCTCTAACTCCCAATAACCAAGCCCAACTTGAATCTAAAATATTTATTCCTACAAATTTCAGTCCAAGTCCAACTTCAATTAACCATTCACGTAACACTCACAATTGGTCATTTAGGTTTAGTTGTTGCCCTGGTTTTCAGTCGCTTTCCTCTCGCAAGTCACAAATTCATCTTTCCTCCTCAAGATCACCAATATTTTAGCGTTATTATTTACTTTTTTAACGTAATATTGTTGTAAATGTTAAAAAAATTAATTATAGTACGAAATCGAACATAATCGAATCGACTTGATTGGTTCAGTCCCATAATTAAATTTAGACTCAACGGTCCCACTTATCAAATATAAAAAATTCTGGTTCGAAATCAATTGGAGCATGTCCATGCCTAAAATTAACAGTCAACAAATCATATTATAAAATATCTCCGCTAGGACTTAAGATATTTTTATAAGGGCTCAAACTAAACATAATTTTCAACATTTTTTAATGTCCATCTTAGTGCATTGTGGCGAACAATCGTTAGATGAAAATATTAAGATTCGAACATAAGCCAACTTTAGTGGGGAACTTTGATGTTGGCATGATGCTATATATTTTGCAACATATAAAATAGCATTTCCTCGACAAAAATGTGGAACACTTTGCTCTCAATAGTAATGATTTAAAAATTAATGGGAGTCATTTAACGAACAATTGTGTTAAACAATTATTCGTCACCTCAACTAACATCTTTTGAAATCTTGAGATTTTGGATCACCATCATTAAGAGATACATTGTCTTAATTCTATAATCTTGAAGTTATACTCATAATTAAATTTGAGAAAGGAATCTCACAAATTTTAGGCTAGGAATACCATACAATCATCTAGTAAATATATCTATCAAGTACAAATTATATTTAGACGTCAACATAGAGGATAACAACCTTTTTTTTTTTTATCACCATAATTAAATTTCAAGATTATAGTGATGTCACCAATTTATAATATTGAGAACAAGCATTATAAATGAATTTATTTGATTGAAAAATCTTTTTGTTCTTCATTGAATGTCTATTCAAATTCTTAAAAAAAAAAAAAAAAAAAAAAAAAAAATCGTCATTGTTGATCCAAGATGGTTTGACTTCAAATTGAGTTTTTGGTTCAATATTGTACTGTACGTGATTCAATTGTACTAATATCATTATAGTACAAAGTATGACACACGTCTTTGGTACACAAAGGTGTCCACTTTATTAATTATTTAGTGAAGAACATATAACATATTTTGTTCTTCTATGTAAAATAATTGGCTCTTCCAGATCATTAAGTCTAATTTGTAGAATCTTACTAACATTATTTTTTTTATCATTTTTCTTCATAAAGTCATGATAAATTCAATTTGATGTTTGGACGTACAACTTCGTGACTAATGTTATTTATATCATTATAGTATTTTGAATACTGACTGACTTCTACATCTTGTTAGTAGCATCAATTTTACGGGACATAAAGCAGATAGTGATGATAGTCTTCTCTAATTCATCATACACCATTGCCATTATAGTAACTTCTCTAAAGTTACGTTTCTTCATGAGCAATGTTGCAACATTCTCCTAAAATATTTATATGCTCGGGGTTACTTAAAAAAAAAAAACTTATTCATCTAATTTATTAACACAATATTTATTTATATCATGTTCAGTTGTGCGTCTCTTAGAGCATAAACATAGTTAAGGATGATTGTAAATCATATGATTTTTTTGTGATTCATGCTACTTCGAGAATTGAAACTTATAAAATTTTTTTTTTTCTATAATAATAGCACAATATTCTTATAGAATATGATATCATGAAGTAATGCCCTCCGGGAGAAATTGCCATAATATAAATATCAGATTCTTCAAGAGCAACACAATATTCTTCTAAAATATTGGTACATCTAAATTTGAGCTTCTTCAGGAACACAATAACAAGAAATTGTGCTTTTTTCAAGAGTGATAACACGATATTTTTCTAAAATATGTAGGTCGTGTTTCTTCGAGAACATAAACATCATATTCATTTAAAATAAATATAATTTTTAATTATATTTCTTCAGGAGCATAAATGTGTATTTTTGCTTTATTCTAGAATATAAAGGTAGTAAAGTTGTGCTTTTGACTTTTGAGGAGCAATAATACCATATTGTATAAAAATACAAACATATGCTTCTTCAGGATCATTAGTTAAATCAAAAGATTTAATTGATCTAAAATTTAACAATTATGATATATCATAGAATAAAAACTTTTTAAATAATAGATTTACTTGAATTTGAAAGTTTTAGAGAACCTTGAATAATTAACAAGATTCATATTCTTTAAAGATATAAAATTGAAATTTTTTGTAGTGCTTTAAAATTTTGCTATTGTTCACATAGCATATTTCTCATAAATGAATCGTTGGATTTTGATCGAACCGGTGGCTTTGAAGAACAATGATTTTTGAACATCTTATCTAAATTTCATGACAATCGGACCACGGAACATTAAGATATAAATGTTTCGATCACAATTGTGCATGCTAGAGACGCTGTAATTAGATTCATATTCTTTAAAGAATAAAATTGCATTTTTTGTTGATCTTAAAATTTTGCTATTTTCTCTCTATGAATTTTGGATTTTAATCTCCGGTCGATTTGAAGAACAATGATAACATATTAAATTTCATGACAAAATTAAAGGATTAAGAGAGAAATAGAGAATAGAAATAGAAAGAGTCAAAACTAATTAAAGGATTAAGAGAGAAATAGAGAATAGAAATAGAAAGAGTCAAAACTCAAGTTTTTAATTTATTATAAACAGTTGACACATTTATTAAGTTCAAATGGAGAGTTACAATCTAATAAACTCTACTCTTTTAGAGTAAATAGGATTTATGTAAGTATTCTAATATGACTAAATAGTCATCAAGGGTTAAACTCTATTGAATTATACTAAACAAATATCATGGATGACCGCATGATTGACACCGTCCTCACATGGGTTGAGTGGATCTCGCCTGAATAAAAAATGTTTTACCCCCATATGTGTGTATGGTGTGAACTGGAGTGTCAATCATGCGGAAACTGTAACAAAGCTCAACTTTATTATATATTACTCATCCAACAATAAAACTGAGTGAAATTACTAACCGTTACCCATTCATCTTGAACTCCATCTCCATGTCGAGTATTCGACAGAGAAGTGGAAAAAGACCAGGAGGAGTATATATTCGTACTTTTGGGCAGCTATCTAATTGAGTGTAAAACAGAGAAATTCAATTGAGGCATGATACTGACATTAGTGGATGATCAGTAGTTACCCTGGGGGGGAAAAGAAAGCTTCAGGAGAACACCAAGGCTTTGAATGATCACGTATGGATTAGGATTAGACCATTTTGTGGTAATTTTTTAGGAAAAATCTCCAAGTACAGGGATTTTCGATTGTGAAATGCCTTGTAGATTTTGGTCAAAATTGGTGAACTCATATTGTTTGCAGGAGTTGTTATTTGTTTTTTTGTCATAATTGTTTGAAATAATGCCCATTCCATTCATGTTCGTGGTGGATTAATAATGGAGTCCAGTGGATCAGTGGACGCCACTATTTTATCATATCTATCTCTTCATTCTTGATTCATTTCCCAAAGCAATAAAAGACTTCAAGGGAGAGAAATAGGGACTATTTTGACTCGCCAAATCATTTGAGAGTTCAGATTTGATTCCAAGATAACCCTCAAATAGCTGGGTTCATTCAGAAATAAGTTTCATTTGGAATACATTAACTAACTAATTTATTTATTTATTTATTTTTCTTTTTGTACAATAAATTTCTAATTTTAAGCTCAATAATTTGAAGATTTCTAACTCAATCCTTATTTTTTTGTTAAAAGATGAAGGGAAACTAATAGATGTTACCTTATTAGGATTTTTTGTTGGAAATTGAATCCTAGAGAGACGAATCGAAGGGCAGAAGCATGGGGTTCTTTAAAAACTTATTTTCATCTCGTTATATGGATCACTCTTGTCTTATGTAAAGTATTTGGATGCCTCACAGTCTTGGCCCATCTTAGTGTTTGGGCTTGTGATACCAGTTTCGGGTTTGGGCTCACTTAAGTGAAATCGTGCTTTGTGGTTACACGACTCTTCATTGTTTACACCTTGTGATCTGGCCATACACTTGGCCATACTCCAGCCGTTGATTGGAGACTCTTTGACTGAATGTTTAATAGTGGTTTACGCTCTTCTGTTAGGGCATATTCTTGAGTTCATGATGTTGGCTTGGGTTTCTCTCTTTCTCTCTATAAACTGAGGCGATTCTTTGTGAGATCGTTGTGTACTCTGAAATCTGTGTGATTTGTGAGAAGCTATACTGAGTGTATGGTGCGAGAGTGTATATTTCTATCTGTGTGATTGAGGCGAGAGAAAATATCGAAGAAATCTCTGATTTCTTCGTACATGTAAACTGTTCTTGATATTTCTAGTGGATCTAGAGCTTTATCTACTTTGTAGATGCTCAATGTGGTGAGTAGGCCTAACGGCTGAACATCTGGGCCTTTGTGGCGAAAAATTCTTTGTGTTCGATTTACTTTCTGCAATTTATTTTATTTTGTGTTCAAACTTTAAATCTGGGACCAACAAGTGGTATCAGAGCCTTCTTTCTTCAAAGATTTGGGTTAGGGTTTGATATTCTGGATAAAATCGTTTTTCCGAACACTGCGTGATTTACAGATCGTTCTATTTTTCTTGGTTTTCTTTGTTTCCAAAAGGTATTGTTGGATCTTGTACTTGATTCAATTTTTGGTGAAATCTTTTCTGGTTTGGGTATCTTAAATATAGATCTTAGTGATCTGGTTTGGAAGTTTTTTTGTTACTGGTTACTTTCAAAATTTCTCTGTAAAATACTGTAACCTCTCTCTGTTCCTGAGAGATCTGCTGGTTCTGCTGTGTTGTTTGGCGATTCTGATTGTGACTCGTACTGAGTTCTGCCGAGTTGAGTAACTCAGTCTGAGTTCCACTGAGTCCTGGCGAGTTGTGTCGACTCAGTCCGATTCCTGCTGACTTCACTCTGAGTCTTTGTGACTCTTTACATTCTGTACCCTTACAAAGGTTCTTGATCGCATCTGGTATACTCTAAACCCCCTTGCTTTAATTTCGGTAATTGACTCTAAATCTTTGAGAACTGGTTATTAAGGTAAGTAAATCTCCTTTGCTTTCCTTTGTCCAAGGTCTCCTGTGAGGACCTGGGAATCTGAGGGAGCAAGGGAATTAAGGCTTACCACTCCTTAGACCGTTGTTCAATTGACTGCATTATCTCTCCTTACAATTCGTGTATACTGTTTTTCATATTTGTCATCATGTCTACTACACATAAATTTGATATGGATTTGTGGAATGGGAATGGAGACTTTAATATTTGGCGTCAAAAGATGAGAGCCATGTTATTGCAACAGAAATGTGCCTCTGCCCTTGATGGGACTTGGGCTGCTGAAACTAGTGCCTATAGGAGAAAAGAACTAGATGATATGCCTGGAGCTCTATTTTTCTTCACCTGTCTGATAGTGTAATTAGGAAAATTGGTGAAACTACTTCTGCTGAAGCCCTGTGGACCAAATTACAAACTTTGTATCAAACTAAGTCCACTCCAAATAAATGTTACCTGTTAAGGCAGTTCTATAATTTTAGATTTGATTCCTCCACTGGCCTAGAAGAGAATATTGACAAATTTGTAAAACTAATACAAGATTTGGAAAATTGTGATGAGAAACTTTCTGAGGACCAGCAGGTTGTTGCCCTGTTGAACTCACTAAGTGAAAAATATAGAGATATCAGAAATGCTTTAGAATATGGAGGGCAAGATCTTACTACTGATATAATAATCTCAGCCTTAAGGAATAAGGAACTTGAATTGAAAACTGAGATTAAAGATTCTAAATACAGTGAAGGTTTACATATGAGAGAAAAAGTAAATCAAAGAAAAATGATCAATTCATGTAACTTCAATTCCCATAAGAAAGGGAAATTTCATTATCAGAAATTCAGAGACAAGAATCAAAATCAAGTAAAGTCAAAGAACCAAATTAGAAAGTGCTATTATTGTGGTAAGACAGGTCACTTGATAAAAGATTGTTTTAAAAAAGGCCTCTGACACAAAGAATAAGCACACACTTTTGATGGTTCTGCAGCTGTTGTCTGCCAACATGGACCTGATATCCAAGGGGTTGTCCTTGTTAATACCACTAATAGAGATCCAAAAGAATGGGTCCTTGACTCTGGGTGCACATTTCACATGTGCCCTATCAGAGAGTGGTTCTCTGAACTTGTTGATCAAAATGGTGGGCAAGTTCAGATGGGAAATGACATGAGTTGTCAAATACAGGGAATAGGAAAACTAAGTCTCCTCCTAAATAACAACTATACTCTTGATCTTGACAAAGTGAGATATGTCCCTGATCTGAAAAGGAACCTGATTTCTCTAGGAGAATTAGATGATACCTATGATATAAGGATTCATAAAAGCCTTATAAAAGTCAACCTCAATAACAAAGAAGTTATCTCCTCACCCAAGATTAATGGCATCTATACCCTTCAGGCTGAACCTTTAGTAGGTTACAGCTCTGCTGCCATTAATCCTAATCCTGACAAATCTTTAACCTGGCATAGAAGACTTGGCCACATGTCTGAGAAGGGACTGAGTATCCTAAATAAACTTGGATATTTTGGAAAGGATAATTTTGAAAAGTTGAGTTTTTGTGAAGACTGTATTCTTGGAAAACAGAACAAACTACCTTTTAAAACTGGAATCCATAAATCCACTTCTATTCTAGAATATCTTCATGCTGACCTGTGGGGTCCAACATCTACAAATACCTTAAGTAGATTTAGGTTCTATCTACTTATAGTAGATGATTTTTCAAGGAAAATATGGACCTTTCTTTTGAAACAAAAATCTGACACTTTTCAAAATTTCAAACAATGGAAACTCCTAATTGAAAATCAAACAAACAAGAGAATCAAAGCACTTAGGACTGACAATGGCCTAGAATTCTGTAATCTGGAATTCAATTCCTTTTGCAAGGAAAATGGAATTCTAAGGCATAGAACTGTTACATACACCCCTCAGCAAAATGGTGTTGCTGAGAGAATGAACAGAACCTTATTGGAAAAGGTTAGGTGTATGATACACAGTTCTGGGCTTCCCAAATTTTTCTGGGGAGAAGCCTTAAAAACTACCACTTATCTTATAAATAGAAGTCCTTCAAGTGCTATTGATTTTCATGTCCCTGAAAAACTGTGGTCAAATACTATACCTGATTATAGTAGACTTAAGGTTTTTGGCTGCACTGCTTATTCACATCAAAATGAAGGAAAACTTGAACCAAGATCTTTAAAATGTGTTTTCTTGGGTTATGGAGAGGAAACTAAAGGGTACAGACTCTGGGTCAGAAGTAAGGGTGGTTTCCAAGTTATAATCAGCAGAAATGTAATTTTCAATGAAAATGATTTTCCCTGCAAATCTACTCTTAAAACTGATTCTGCTGAAACTGCCCCTATAAAGGGGATTACTCTTGAAAGTCAAACTGAAACCTATAATGATCATGATGATCCCATTGAGGTGGAGACTTCACAATCTGAAATAAATCAAGATCTAAGTGAATCTGAAGCTGAGACAGAGTCTCATAATCCCCCTCTTGCTGACTATCAATTGACAAGAGATAGAGATAGGAGAAACATAATTCCCTCCACCAGGATCAGTAATGATGACTTTGTCACTCTTTTTACTGCTTTAGACTCCCTAAATTCTGAACCTTCCACCTTTGAAGAAGCTATTAGTTGTGCTGAGTCTAAAATTTGGAAGGAAGCTATGAATGAAGAGATGGAATCCCTGATCAAAAATGAAACCTAGACCCTTGTTAACAAACCAAAAAATCAAAAGATTGTTGACTGTAAATGGATCTTTAAGATTAAAGAAGGGGATCCTAAAACAGGAGAGAAAAGATATAAAGCTAGGCTTGTTGCCAAGGGTTTCACTCAAAAGGAGGGAGTAGATTATAATGAGATTTTTTCTCCAGTTGCTAAGTATACCTCTATTAGAATCCTCCTTGCCTTAACTGCTCATTTCAATTGGGAGCTTGATCAGCTTGATGTAAAAATAGCCTTTTTAAATGGTGACCTTGATGAGACAATCTACATGAATCAGCCAGTAGGTTTTGTGAAAAAATCAAATATTAATAAGGTCTGTCTGCTGAAAAAATCTCTCTATGGCTTAAAACAAGCCCCTAGACAATGGTATAAGAAGTTTAACTCTTTCATTCAGACTTTAGGTTTTGAAAAGAGCAATTATGACTCCTGTTTCTTTTTTAAAGGGTCAGGTGGACCTGAATCTATTTACCTGCTTTTGTATGTTGATGACATGCTGCTTGCCTGCTGTAATAGATCTGAAATGGATTTCATTAAATCAAAACTAAAATCTGAATTTGAAATGAAAGATCTAGGACAAGCGAAAAAAATTCTTGGTATGGAAATAGAAAGAAATAGAACTGACTTCATTCTGTGCTTGAAACAATGCTCTTACATAAAGAAAATACTGGAAAAATTTTCTATGATTGATTCAAAGCCAACTTCTTTGCCTATTGCAAATCATTTTAAATTGTCTAGTGAACAGTCACCCAAAACTGATGAAGAATTTAAAAGAATGGTAAATGTTCCTTATGCTAATACAGTTGGGTCTATAATGTATTTAATGGTATGCTCTAGACCTGATTTGGCTCACGGCATAAGTGTCCTAAGTCGGTTTATGGCCAACCCGGGGGAAACACATTGGTTGGCTATGAAGTGGTTGTTAAAATATCTCAAAGGCTCATCAGAGTTGGGATTACTGTTTAAAAGGTGTGATGAAGGGATTGTTCTAAAAGGTTATACCGACTCTGACTTTGTTGGAGATTTGGATAAAAGAAGGTCCACTTCCTCTTATGTCTTCACTCTGTGTGAGGGCTGTATTAGCTGGAAATCTCAGCTACAAAAGTTAGTTGCCTTATCATCTACAGAGGCAGAATATATAGCTGCCTGTGATGCTGTTAAAGAAAGCCTCTGGCTAAGAGGTTTACTGAATGAGATTGGGTTTGTAAATGACTCTGTTAAGATTTACACTGATAATCAGAGTGCCATTCATCTCAGCAAAAATCCTATGTACCATGATCGTACTAAACATGTTGATATAAAGTTCCACTTTGTGAGGAACATGGCAGAAAAAGGTTTGATTAGTTTAGAAAAGATTCCTACTGAGTTTAACCCTTCTGATGTAGGAACTAAGGTATTGCCTTTAAATAAATTCAAAAATTGCTTGAAAATTCTAAACATCACTTAAAACTGTAAGTGAGATTAGAATAGTCAAGCAAGTTGTTTCTTTAGAAGAAGTACTAACTCCTGGTTTCCTTTTGCAGGTTATGAGAGCAAATGAAACATGGTAGACCTCTAGATCCCAGTTTCTCAAGAACTGTTCAGCAAGGTGGAGATTGTAAAGTATTTGGATGCCTCACAATCTTGGCCCATCTTAGTGTTTGGGCTTGTGATACCAGTTTCGGGTTTGGGCTCACTTAAGTGAAATCGTGCTTTGTGGTTACACGACTCTTCATTGTTTACACCTTGTGATCTGGCCATACACTTGGCCATACTCCAGCCGTTGATTGGAGACTCTTTGACTGAATGTTTAATAGTGGTTTACGCTCTTCTGTTAGGGCATATTCTTGAGTTCATGATGTTGGCTAGGGTTTCTCTCTTTCTCTCTGTAAACTGAGGCGATTCTTTGTGAGATCGTTGTGTACTCTGAAATCTGTGTGATTTGTGAGAAGCTATACTGAGTGTATGGTGCGAGAGTGTATATTTCTATCTGTGTGATTGAGGCGAGAGAAAATATCGAAGAAATCTCTGATTTCTTCGTACATGTAAACTGTTCTTGATATTTCTAGTGGATCTAGAGCTTTATCTACTTTGTAGATGCTCAACGTGGTGAGTAGGCCTAACGGCTGAACATCCGGGCCTTTGTGGCGAAAAATTCTTTGTGTTCGATTTACTTTCTGCAATTTATTTTATTTTGTGTTCAAACTTTAAATCTGGGACCAACATCTTAAATGTAAAGTTATTGCAAAATATTAACTTCGGTTTATTGATTCTTTATTGCTAGTGAAAAATCATGCTGTTAGTAGCTCACGGGTTTGTTTTTCTAGCAAAACTCAAGTCGATTGCGGTTGTGAACTATGTCGCATGTTTGAGGGGAGTATGGAATGTTTTTGATGAATGAAAACATTTTTGTCCTTGACAATGTGTGTACACATTAGAAGCTTTAACTTCATGATCTGCATTATTTATTGAAATGAAGTTCTTTGACAGATTTCTTTATTAGTTGTCCTGAAGGGCAGTTTTTTCTTTTAGGGAAAGTCTTTGAAACGACCAACGAGTAAGAGGAGCAGGAATTACTCTGTTCATAGCAATTATTTTATGATTAAGAAATTCCTTAAGGATTTTGGTCAAAAATGGTGAGCTTCCAAAGTGTCTTCTTTTTGTGGGAGTTACTATTTGTTTCTAGTCATAATAGCTTGAATACTGTGGGCATTCTGATTTGTCATAGAGTGAAAATGGGAGTCTAGTGGATGCCACTAATTTGATGTATCCATGTGACAGATTCACTAGTTGGACCGGCAACCTAGTGAGATGTTTGAGGGTTTACTTGGATTGGAATTTATCTTTTCTTTTTTGTCAACACATTCATTTTCATACTCGAATATGGCTTGAAGGAAATGTACTTGAAGAGTAGTGAAAAATAATCGAGAGCTCGATTTTCAGAGCCAACGTAGGATGATACAGAGCTAGACAAACATAGAGACATGTACTTTTGATATGTAGAAGACACAAGGTCATGTATTGAATGAAAAATTAAATGCAATTGTGTTGTAAATGTGACTCATATAGAGTGAAACACATGTTTACTGGAATAAATAGGTCGATGTAGGAGTAGAGCGCACTGAACGGTGTGGCTCATATAAAGTGAAACACATGTTTACTGGAATAAATAGGTCGATGTCGAAGTAGAGCGCACTGAACGGAATGGAGCGGAGTGACAACTTCGGCATCTTGAGCTTTAATTTACTGTTTGTTTGGGGGGCGGAACGCTATAGGGGTATTTTTCTTTAATCTTGTACACGCCCTAAAGTTTTGTATGGGTTAGGGCTAGAGTGAGTTATATATATAGATGATGTAATTCTATTATTCATACATAATAAAAATCATAGCCGCTTCGCTCTCGTAGACGTAGGCATATCGTCGAACCACTTAAATCTGTGTTCTTATTTCTTTGTCGATTTCATATTCTTCATCATTATTATTGTTGCTAAAATCACAACTGTGACATTATTTTGAAGGAAAGTAAAACTGCAGGATGTTTTACTGTTGATTCAATTACAGATTGACTAGCATCATTTACATGGATCTAATGGAATCCCACACAAGCATCGGTTATGAAAGAAGGATGTGTAATCCCAACCCTCAGGGTTAAACTTCAACTTCCAACCAGTCGGTATTTTACCACACAATCTGTTATAAGTGAGATTCAGCCTCTGCAACATTGTGTCCTCCGTTATTTGAGGTGGAATACTCCCATAAATTTTGTTGTGGGATATATCCAGAATAACCAATGACTCCATGAAACTCACCTTTGAGAAATCAAACTCGAAATTGTTCCTTGAAATGGCTATCACGGTAGTGATCTTTCCCTTACCAAAAAACACAGATGCATCTCCAGATAAATTGTTTCTTGAAATATCAACTGTAGAAAAGTTTAAGTTCGCTAAAGATGCTGGAATTTCACCTGACAGCTTGTTATGAGATAAGTCGAGCGCTGGGACTTCAGCTGTCTTAGGGAGGTAGCCGAAAGATTCAGGTATCGGCCCGGTAAGTTGGTTTCGACTGAGGTCTATTACTCGAAGATATGGCAGAGTAGCAAGCGAAGGTGGAATGAAACCCGATAAACGATTAAATGGAAGTTCAAGAAATTCAAGATTCTTGAGGTTTACCAGAAAATGGGGTACTGGTCCTGAGATATTTGTCCAACTTATTTCTAGGTATCTCAAATTTGTCAATTCTCCAATTGCAGAAGGAATTTCACCGACAAGATTCGGTATCTTGTGAAGCCGGAGTATTTGTAGGTGTGTGAGATTGGCTAGTGCAGTTGGGATTGTGCCTGTTAGATAATCAGATATCATTTCAAGTTCAGTGACATAATTTGTGGTCTCATCACATTTCACACCACTATAATCGCAGCAATCAAAATTAGGATCCCATGTAGGGAGTGGATTTGGATTTGAGAAGCTGTGTTTAAATGCTAGAAGTGCAGCTTTGTCATTTGGGTGACAGAGTTCTGCTGCAGAAAGTGCAGGGAACAGAAAGAAGAGGAGAAATGGCAGCATATTACACTATAATGAGAAGAATTGTTCCTTAGAAGGGTTTATATTTATAAATGAATTATCATGTTGTGGTCAAAATGGTGACTGTGTCTTGTTTGATTCATTGATTCTGGGCAACTATTGGTTGTCTTTTGACTCTCCCCCACTTGTTCAAAAAATAATTGTAGGATAGATCAAATAGGGTTGGATTTATGATCTGGCTTGGATTTGGGGTGAGATTTTGAATTTTAGTAAATCAGATCCAAAGATTCCGATTGGGTAATAACTATAAATCTAAATGGACTGAGCTGGTGGTGATTCTCAATATTTATTTAACCATTGAAACCGGATATTTTTGGCTTCATCTGGGTTAAAAAAAATGCAGTTTGAGGGGTTTATTATAGGCAAAAGGTAGAACACTCATCATTTCTTTTCTCATGGAGACCTGTGGCCAGTGCTTCTCTGCCTACCCAACTTGTTCGATAAATAATTGTAGATCAATGAAACATAGTGTTCGAGGAATTTAAAAGAGGGTGTGTTTGGATTTAAGATATATATGTTGGGTTTTTCGATACCCAATAATTCAGACGATGATATAAAATTGATGTTGGATAAATTAAATATCAACACCCAAGATTGATGACCTGACGCAATACTATTTGGGGCCATTGAAAGTAGCTTAATTAATTAGAGTTGCTCATGACCCAATTCTCACTTATTGGATGGCTTAATATGTTAGGCCCACTTAGCATATGATGTTGGACTTGGCCCATTACTGTGACCTATGTCTCTTGGCTTCTTTCATTCAAGTGAGTTTTTTGCCTTGGTGTTTGAGAGGAGAGAATCGGTTGCTTCCTATGCTTTGTGCTTCCATCTTGCAGTGTCTTCTTCTCATTCTTACTGAGCCTTTGTGGCTGAAAAACATCGTCACTTTTGTGTCCTAAGTGGGTACAATTGAAACAACCTAAGTGAGGGATAGTTGAAGGTATTGAGTCTCGATTCTTGGGTGTTATGATAAGATTGCTGAGCCCGAAATCCACATTGGAAAGGAGATTAATTTCTACAAAATATGTCAAGGATTGGATAAAAGCAGGCCCAAAGTCTTTTGTCAAGAGATCAGAATAAACTCATGTGAGACACTCAAGTCTTAAGCATAAACCAAATACATTTTAAGTGATTTTGAACATGTTTAGATAATATTTTGGAAATACTTCGTCTTGTTAGAAGAGTTTTTAGAGAAAATTGATTTAAATAGCTTATTCAAAAAGTTTTTCTACAAAAGTAAGAAAGAAAAATAGAAGTCTCGCCAAACGGACCATGAATGTAAGATATCATAGCTTTAAAAAACTCGACATGCTGAATCATTAAGAATCTTCATTTAGTTGAATCCACTACCGATCTTTACTTCAAATCTTGTATTTTGTGAGATTTTAGTGTAAAACGATGGCTCCAAGCACTTTTCCTATGTTAATGGATTTTTATACATGAATATATTATCTTTTTTTCAGCAATTATCCCTTCTATATTTATACAAGACATATGAAGGACACTTATTATTGAGAGTTGAGGAAGTTGACTTTTGAACTTGAAAGTAAACGTATCTTTTAAAATCCTGACTAATGGATTGTGAATCGAGTCAATACATATGACCGACTTATGACCATAATTCAACAGAGACGATGCCGGATCATTTTCTTTAATAGATTTGGTGAGGTGAATCTCGTTGTAAATTGGCCGTTTGGAAAATTTTCTGCAGTAGTCTTGAATACAAAGGAGTATTTTAGGTAAAACTATACTATTTATTTATAGAAGAGCACAAGTAAAAATGGTTTATGGACATGAACTCGTTCACTAATTTCCTCATTGAGATGTTATAATTTGAACGTCATTTTTTGATGAAATCTTCTTATTCTTTCATAGAATGAGCCAAAGAAAAATAAAAGGTACAAGTGTTGAATGTTAAGCAGACAAGTGTTGAATGTTAAGTAGACTTTTACACGAACAAATATCAAATGAATAGGTAAAGACTTGAACTACTTTTGCTAATAAAATTAACAATTTAAAATGGACATCGAGTCTTAATATATAATTAAAGCACATTAAACTTAAACTAATGGTTCAATGCAATTAAGACTGTAACGAGTAGGGGTGTAAGCGATCCGATTTTATCGATTTTTGACAGATTTTCAAACCAAATCGTTTAAATCGGTTTGAGAAAAATTCAAACATAAACCAACTCATTTTGAACGATTTGAAAAAAACTCAAACCTAAACCTAAAGATTTGGTCCGGTGTTAAACCGCTAATTTCGCCGTATATTTTTTTTGCATATCTACTTTTATATCATTTAAACGTAAACTTAATCGATTTTAAATATGAATAGCTGACCGACGACTCGAAGCCTTGAACCGAAGGAGGATGCGCCGATTATTGAGATTATAGAGTTCAGATCTTGAGAGTAGTCACGAAAGGAGGAGACGCTGGGACTGTGTGGGCGAAGATGGAGCGGAGACGACGGATGCGAGGTTGTGTCGCGTGGAAATGAGAGTAGCGTTGCGTATGATGAAGAGACGCTGGTTGAAGCCTGGTTAGATTTTGAGTTTGATAAATGATACTTCGATTTTCAATTGAAATGATAAAATATATGAGTTATGAGTTATACCGTTATGGGTTGGACCGTTGGACAGTTTGGCTAGAAAATTACCTTATTTCTATTAGGCCGAAAAACATAAAGTTGATATTATTACAATTTATTTGTAAAATATAAATTAGGATTATTGAGTAATAATAATAATTATAATATATATGTAGTAGAAAATTAGAAATTGAACAAAATACCCACAAATGACAAAACTATTTTTACATATTTGAAATTTTTGATGAACTTTTCAAAAAAATTCATTTTTTATTTT
Organism: Osmanthus fragrans; assembly: GCA_019395295.1. Lineage (NCBI taxonomy): Eukaryota > Viridiplantae > Streptophyta > Magnoliopsida > Lamiales > Oleaceae > Osmanthus > Osmanthus fragrans. The sequence goes on from CM033349.1 coordinate 10,378,713, forward strand.
TATATATTTTTCGCCGGTCCGATTTGATTTTAAACTGCAATTAAAATTCTCAAACCTAAATCAAACCGTTTTGAACGGTTTGATTTAGTTCAAAACCATTTCGTTGATGGGTCCACGTGGAACAAAACCGACGATTTTTAAAATGTGATTTTAGTTCATTTTGACGATTTTTGCTTATAGCTCTAGTAACGAGCACACAAATTTCAGGATTGATTTTCTCAAATAAACCACCATTTACGTAGGCATGTTAAATGATATCCACGTCAGAGAAACATCAAATAAATAACAAACATATATTACCAATTCACCATAAAAGAGTGAAGATCCGATCGCCAATTCACCATAAAAGAGTCGGGTACAATTACCAATTTGCCACAAAAGGGTCCATATGGGCAGTTGTACGTGTCTAGAGGTGTAAATTTAGACTTGACCCAAGCTCGGCTTGTCTTGTCTCTTCTACAAAGGCGACGTGGCTGCTTTTTATGTTCTATTTTTGTTTTTCTAAGAAAATGAAGATGTAACAAAAAATCGTTAAAATATAAAACTCTGGGTTCTGTACAATCTAGTGCACAATGGTCTCCAACTTATAAAATTGGAGCAAATTGATCATCAACATTTTATTATAATTATAGAATTCACACGATAATGAAAATTGTCCAAATTTTCGTTAAATCTTCAGTGACCCTCCATGAGTTGAAAACGAAACGTATCTTCATAGAATCAGATGTGACACTTTTTAGGAACATTTGAATGGTTTCCATCAATGGTATCTAATTGTGCAACTATAATACGAGGTTGAAGAAGGCCAACAGAGAAGATTTCCCCAAAATCAAGCAAAAAGGAAAATAGAATCCACTCCCCTCACCGCTACTGCAATATTCTATATGATGAACCATGGACCCATATGTATTGCCACCAAGAACTTGTCCAAAATATATAAACTCAACCTAATCATAACAATATAAACAAGGAAATTATCAGATAAACAAAGAGATTAAGAAAAGAATAAAGCACATGAAAGGCATCTTTGGAGTTCCATGCTTAATCCTCTCCATTTTCTTGTGCTTTTCCCACTTTGGCATTGCTCCACTGGGAAGTGGGAAGAATAGAATGTAAGGATTAATGTAATCATATATGAGATAAAATAGCTTGACCAAGTCTATAGAAAAACAGTTTCCTCAGATTCAGCAAATAAATTCTCCCACCACCTGTTTAAACCTCAAGTCAGAATATACTATTAGCCCACACAACTTTTTCAAAGGCATATTTGGTACTCAGTATTGGACTGGACTAAACTGTATGTATGAGTGATTTGCTAATAGAGCTTTAGAAACTCGAGAAAGGAAGAAGGTAAAAGAGAAGCTGTAAGAAGCATTTTGGAACTTTTTTTCTTTTAAGGTTATAATATTTATTTTTCAGTTGGTTTTGTACTGCCCAAAGCACAAAGCCATAGTTTTACTTTTCACCTCTCACATGCTTTTATCACTATACTGCAAATTTTATACCTTCCCCTCCATTTATGTATCCATAATAGCTCACAGCAGTATTCATATAGAACAGCAAATCATTCTTTTCTTTTACCCTCAAGTTGATACCATATTCCTTTCATATAGAAAAGGAGCATGAGGATGGTAGTAGATGTAGCGACCCGAATTTTTAAAATGCAAATTTTATAACTTAAGTTGTGTCGCTACGACATTACCGTCAAATTTTAGAGTTTATGCTACGTTCCGTCGAGTTGTCTAGCAAAACATTTAGGCCTTGTTTGAGCCCCTCTTTTTTCAAAAAAGAGTTTTTGGAATAGTATTTTTTGGAGAATGTGTGGTTGAAAAAGAAGATAAAGTTTTCGATATATGTGTAGTATTATTTTATGGAATATTGTGTGGTTGAAAGTAGGAGGGAGAGAGAGAGAGAGAAAAAAAAAAAAAAAAAAAAAAGGATATGATATTATATGATAGGAGCTCAAACGGGGACTTAATATAAGAATTCAAAACGATTTTTAATCTTAAAAATTCAATATTTTTTTTTATTTGGTCGAATTTTACACACATCTATTTTAAATTACTCTTGGTCCAATACTCATCTTTGGCCCAAGCTTAAGTCCATGATCAGCCCAACATAGGGTTGAAGGGCTCAACAGTGTCGAAACCAAATATCAGTCATTTCCACCTCCAACATTTCATTCTCATGGCTGAATCAAACTTCACAAGAAATCTGGGCATTTCAACTAGGTAAATCTTTCAACATTTGAATAATTATTTTACTTTAATTTCATCATCGTCGTCATCTAATCCACACGACACACTGCACTAGTTCTTCAGTTCTTCAATCCAATAACACAACCAATATTCATACATTATTTCACATAATAATCTCACTCAAAAATATATATACACACACACACACACTGGAGGACGAAAATCGAAGCCATGAGTCGAGTTTTTTGAGTGACCTGCAACTCCAATCCTTGCTCTCCATATCTTGCTTTCCTTGACCGAAATTTCTGTGTAGTGAAAGACAATCGAAAACCCGAGGTTATCAACAACTTTTCTTGCCAAACGAATCACAACCCAACCTCTATTCTCCCTCTCCCGCCTGGAACATTGTCGCACAAGCCACCATTGCCATTAGGTTTCTTCCTTCGACCCCAAATTTGATTGGAAACCATCAAAATGTAAAACCCAATTTGGAAAAAAAATATACCCAAGCTGATTTTTCAAAACCAGCAACTCTCTGCGTGAAAATGGATTTGGGAATGAGGGGTTGGTTTTAAATATTGAAAATTCATTTTTAAATCATAAAGTTTGGCCAAAAATTTAAGTTAGTCTCCTATTTGATTTTAACTCCTTCCCCACCCCTAAAGTTTAAATATCTTTCAAATTAATTTTGAAATACTTTCTAATTTTATCATATTGGCCCTAAACATTCTAAATTTGATAATTAGACCCTAAAGATTTAAAGAATTATCAAATTACTCATTTCATTACTTTCAAAAGTCCAATCAAGATCTAAAGGTTTTAAAATATTAATTGGGACTTAGTATCCTAAATTATATTAATTTTGTTCTTGCTAGACGAGGTCGCGGGAAAAGTTTAAAGCACGATAACATCACATCCGCTCAATTTCAAGAAAATTTCCAAGGTTTTGAGGTGGGGTTTACATTTAAGCAATTGTGGTTATTTTATCCGTGCTAATTCTTGATGTGTGATTTGATTGTGATATAATGCTTATACATATGAAAATATTGTTAGGGACCGTAAATAGGTCCGGGATCGAAAGTGGGTCATTGAGGTTGTCTCACAGATGCAAAAATTTGTTAAGCGCTAATAACATGTTGTTAGGGACCGATAATAGGTCCGAGATCGTAATTAGGTCCTTGGGAATGTCCCACAACACATCTCTACAGTATGTTGTATAGGTATTATATTCATCATTTGATTTCATGTTTAGATTTAACTTGGACTGATTATTGTTTCTCCACTGAGTATAATTCATTATACTCACCTCAATATTTTTCCACCCTTTTCGATTAAGGAGCTCGGCAAGACAAGACAATGAGCGAGGCAATCTTGATTAAATGATAGACCATTTAATTTATAAGTTTTGAAACAAGTATTTTAATAGTTGGTTTCCATTTTGACAATTAAATCTCAAATTTTAGTATTTTTGCAAATCTTGGCACCTTGTTGATCATATTTGGTATTGACACTTGGATGTGAGTAAATTATTCAAAGAACGTTTCCGCATTTTGTCCTAATTTGCTATAGTTTTAAAATATATATATACCTATGCATTTTGACGTCTATTGAGAATGCTTATTTACAGGTTTTTTTTACTTTAAGTAGCGCCTTGAGTTAATAGAATTTGAGGCGTTCCAGTATGGTATCAGAGCACAGGTCTACCTTTCTCTAGACTTGTGAAAAATTCTACAAAATAATAATAATAATAATGAGATAATGTTTAGTATTTAATTTGAACGCTACCCGCTCTTGCCACGTCACGCCCACTCCGAAAAGGTAAAATGTTTAGAAAATTTTATTTGATGAAGTTTGAAATTTTCATTTGCTGGATACCATGAATTTATTATGTAACTGCATCTGAAATTGAATGTTACAATGAAAAGTTAAATAAGAATGAAATTTTACTATAATTGATGCAGTTTGAAAGTTTGTATCCAGTACATGTTATAAAATTTTCCAAGAGTTATTATGTTTAGGAGTTGAACTTGTGATGTAAAGTATTTAAAAATTTTCAGAAATTATAAGTTTAGTCCTTGGAATTAGACTAAAACATGCAGTAACCTATTTCAATATAATTTACTTTCATAATTGATATGCCAAAAGGAACGTATGAGAAATAGAGATATATGAAGAACTATTTGTGGAATTCAGTAGGAAAACATATTTCAGATTATATATATTGGTTGCAATTTTATTATTTTGACTTATTTTTGGAAAATTTGAGATAATAATAAAATTTGCTTTTAGTTCCACTGTGTTTCTCTGTTATATATTTTTTTTCCTTTTAGATTTTATTATTTCTAGATGGGCATTGTGAATTTCACAATTTAGTGGATGCTGAGACAAATGTTGTTATGGTTTAAGGAATGTCTCATAGAACAAATCGAGCTCCCGTGAATCAGGCTACTGTAAGCCAAACTACCCCAGGCCAGGCTGCTACTAGTGATGCAGGAAATAATCCATTAAGGGACCTTGTGAATGCTCTCCAATGGCACATTCAGCAACAAGCCCCAACAACTCCACGAAATGCCCCTAATCCACCGAATCCGCAGGTTAATGCAAACAACACCAGCATGGTTGAACAGTTTCACCGATATAAGCCACCAACATTCAATGGTCGAGCGGGACCCCTAGCTGCAGAGGAATGGCTAAGGGCATTAGAACGGATTTTTAAACATATAGCTTGCTCGGATACTCAGAAAGTGTCATGCGCTGTGTTCCAACTTGATGAGGACGCAGATCATTGGTAGGAGTCATATCAGCGCACCAGGACTGAGGCACAGCAACTTGAACTGACATGGAACGGATTTAAGGAATTAATAATACAAATGTATTTTCCCCAGTCTTTCCGAGATCTGAAAGAAACAGAGTTCCTTGAACTTAGGCAGGGAAGTATGTCCATGGTGGAATTGAAATTTAATTCAACCAGTTGTCCAGGTATGCTATCCATCTGGTTGACACGGATATCAAGAAGGCTAGAAGATTCGAAAGGGGTTTACACCCAGAAATTGGAGGAATTATGGTAGGTTTAGGACTCACTACCTATGCCGAAGCGATTGAGCGAGCACAAGCTATATCATCTCGCTTAAACCTGGAAAAGGCTACTCAGAAACCCACAGAAGTACCAATGAAAAAGAAATGAGACAGTCAGAATATGGGCAAAGTCAGATATCAGAATAAGAAAGGAAAATCATGGAAAAAATTTGAGGAAAAGGCTAGCACTGAGAAACCTATATGCCCGAAGTGTGATAAGCGTCACTATGGGGAGTACCTGCTCGGAAAGGGGATGTGCTTCAAATGTAAGAAACCCGATCATTTTGCTGGTGAATGTCCTGAATTCAAGGGTAAAGAAGATAACAAGAAGGAAAAGGCCCGAGTTTTTGCACTAATCAGCATAAGGCGGAACAGGATCCGAATGTGATAGCAGGTATTTTATTATCATTTTTCGTACCTGCTTATGTTCTTTTTAACTAATACCACACATTGTTTTATTTCTGTCCAATGGTCACTACGTCCAACACCATAAATACAAAAACAGGCATTTTTTTATTATCTGATGTACCTGCTTACGTGCTATTTGACTCTGGAGCTACAAATTCTTTTATCTTTGCATCCTTTGTAGCTAAGTCAAAATTTTCATATGTGAAAACAAATAATGAATTAGAGGTCAGCATCCCTTCAGGAAGAACTCTTTGCACAAATCAGATGACTAAGGATATGAAATTGGAGATTGACGGGAAAATATTACGGGCGGACTTATACCTTTTGGAGATGAAAGATTTCGATGTCATCTTAGGCATTGATTGGTTGAGACTTAATCATGCGACCATCCGATGCCACGAGAAAAAAGTATTGTTTCACAGACTAGAAGAGGAAGAGTTCCGCTTCTTTGGAGCAAAGTTCAAGTCTCTACCTCGACTTGTATCAGCTTTACAAGCGAAGAAGATGTTAAGAAGGGAGTCATGTCAAGGATTCCTGGTTAATATCATCGGTTCCCAACATACAGAAACGACTATTAATGATATTAACATCGTGCGAGACTTTGCAGATGTATTTCCAGAAGATCTGTTGGGCATTCCACAAGATAGGCAAGTGGAATTTACAATTGATTTGGTTCTTGAAGCAGCACCAGTATCTAAGGCCCCGTATCGAATGGCACCGAAAGAACTTCAAGAATTGAAATTGCAATTAGAGGAGTTGCTGGAGAAAGGTTTCATTTGACCGAGTGTATCTCCTTGGGGTGCTCCTGTACTTTTTGTAAAGAAGAAGGATGTGAGTATGAGGATGTGCATTGACTACCGAGAATTGAACCATTTGACCATAAAAAATAGATACCCTCTGCCAAAAATAGAAGATTTATTCGACTAGTTAAAGGGTGCAACAGTGTTTTCAAAGATAGACTTGAGGTCGGGGTATCATCAACTAAAAATCAGGGCAAGCGATATATCGAAAACGACTTTCAGGACTCGTTATGGACATTATGAATTCACTGTCATGCCTTTCGGTTTGACCAATGCTCCAGTTGTATTTATGGATCTCATGAACAGAGTGTTCCATCAGTATTTAGACCAATTTGTCATATTATTTATTTATGACATACTTGTGTACTCAAAGGATAAAAAGCAGCATGAGGAACTACTTTGAATAGTACTCGAAACTTTGAGGAAGGAGAAATTATATGCTAAATTCAAGAAGTGCGAATTTTGGCTTAATCGTGTAGATTTTCTTGGTCACGTGGTTACCACCCAAGGAATTGAAGTGGACCCTGTTAAAGTGGAAACAGTAACAAATTGGCCTAGACCGACCAATGTCGGTGATGTTCGCAGTTTCTTTGGATTGGCTGGCTATTATAGAAGATTTATTGAGAGTTTCTAAAAAAATAGCAGGGCCAATGACTCAGTTGACAAGAAGGGGGTGAAATTTCAGTGGACGAAAAAATGTGAAAAATGTTTTCAAGAACTCAAGCAGAGATTAACTTCAGCTCCTATATTGACAATACCCGATGGCTCTGATGGGTTTGTGATCTACACCGATGCCTCCAAGCAGGGTTTAGGTTGTGTTTTGATGCAGTAGGGAAAGGTAATTGCTTATGCTTCGAGACAGTTGAAGCAATATGAACAGAACTATCCAACGCACGATATGGAACTTGCAGCAGTAGTTCACGCCTTAAAGATATGGCGTCATTATCTTTATGGTGGTAAGTGTAAAATCTATACAGACCACAAGAGTCTCAAATATTTCTTCACACAGAAGGAACTAAATATGAGACAAAGAAGATTGTTGGAACTAGTGAAAGATTATGACTGTACAATTCATTACCATCCGGGTAAGGTCAATGTAGTCGCAGATGCCTTAAGCAGGAAAATGGGATCCCAGTTAGCTGTTTTACCTACGGTGCAAGAACATTTGATAAAGGACTTTGAAAAAATGAGATTGGAAGTCATCACACCGCCAGCTCAGACTACAGCGAGAATAAGAGCGTTCATGATTCAACCTACACTTCGGGATCGAATCAAGAAAGCACAGGATAAAGATCCATTTCTACAGAAGATAAAGGCTGAGGTTGGTTCCAACAAATACATAAGGTTTGAAATATCTGCAAATAATGCGCTGACTTTTAAAGAAATGTTGTGTGTACCCAAAGATGAAAGTATAAGAAACGAGATATTAGAAGAAGCTCATTCTATCCCGTATGCTACACATCCAGGTGGTACAAAAATGTATCGAAATTTTCGAGATACATTTTGGTGGAGAAACATGAAAAGAGGAATTGATCTATTTAGAGAAATGTATTTTTTGTCAGCAAGTCAAGGCGGAACATCAAAGGCCGTTAGGACTACTGAAATCGTTGGATATTCCAGAATGGAAATAGGAACACATAGTAATGGACTTTGTGATAGGCCTCCTAAGATCAGAAAAAGGTCATAATGCTATTTGGGTAGTAGTTGATCGTCTAACGAAATCAGCCCATTTTCTGCCAATCAAAGTAAATTTTCACATGAAACAGTTTGCACAATCATACATCATAGAGATAATCAGATTGCATGGAATTCCAGTCACCATTATTTCAGATAGAGACCCAAGGTTTAATCTAAATTTTGGAAAAGTTTACAGGCAGCCATGGGGACGAAATTAAAATTTAATACTGCTTATCATCCTCAGACAGATGGACGATCAGAAAGAACCATTCAAACTCTTGAAAATATGTTGAGGGCATGTGTTTTGGATCTTAGCGGTAATTGGGAGACACACCTACCGTTAATTGAGTTTGCATATAATAATAGTTTACAGTCTACCGTTGACATGACACCATATGAAACTCTTTATGGTAGAAAGTGCCCATCACCAATTCATTGGAATGAAGTTGGTAAGAAGAAGGTTTTGGGTCTAGAAATAGTGGAACGGACTGTACATGTTGTGGAGAAGATCGGAGAAATGATTAAAATATCACAAGACAGACAGAAGTCTTATGCTGACAAGTGACAAAAGGAACTATAATTTGAAATTGGTGAAAATGTGTTCCTTAAAGTGGCTCCTATGAAGGGTGGTAAAGTTTGGAAAGAAAGGGAAACTTAGACCAAGGTTAATTAGACCTTATGAACTCTTGGAAAGAGTTGAAAATGTGGTATATAGGTTGGCTTTACCGCCAGAGTTGGCAGCAGTACATAATGTTTTCCACGTCTCAATGTTAAGGAAATATGTCCACGATCCGGATCACATTGTTAGTTATGCATCCTTGGATTTTAACAAAGATATGACATATGAGGAAACTTCTGCTGTTATACTTGAGAGGAAAGTTCATACCTTAAGGAATAAAGATATTCATTTAGTTAAAGTCTCTGTAGCACGGACACTCTAACTAAGGTAACGTGTCCGTGTCCGACATGCGTCGGCCTCGTGTCGATACCAACACTCTCCGGACACTCTACAATAATTATTTTTCTTTCTTACTATAACTATTGTATATTTTTAACTCAAAATTATTGGTAAATAACAAATAAGTACTTATATTTAAAAAATTTCAACAAAAAAAATCAATAATAAGTATAAAACTAAATTTATACAATATAAATGAAAATTTTTAAAGAATTTAATCAACGTGTTATGTCGGTACTTTTTTGAAAAATCACGTATCGACATACCCGACACGTATCGTGTCGGACACACATGTCCGTGTCTGTGCATCATAGGTTAAAGTCCAATGGAGCAGAAATGGTAGAGAAGAGGCAACTTGGGAAAGAAAAGATGAGGTTTTAGCTAAATACCCAAACACTTTCAAATCAAGTAAGTTTAATTTTGAGGACGAAATTTATTTAAGTGGGGGACGTTGTAGCGACTTGAATTTTTAAAATGCAAATTTTATAACTTAAGTTGTGTTGCTACGACATTACCGTCAAATTTTAGAATTTATGCTACATTCCGTCGAGTTGTCTAGCAAAACATTTAATATAAGACTTCAAAACGATTTTTAATCTTAGAAATTCAATATTTTTTTTATTGGGTCGAATTTTACACCCAACATCTATTTTAAATTACTCTTGATCCAATACTCCTCTTTGGCCCAAGCTTAAGTCCATGATCAGCCCAACATAGGGTTGTAGGGCTCAACAGTGTCAAAACCAAATATCAGTCATTTCCACCTCCAACATTTCATTCTCACGGCTGAACCAAACTTCACAAGAAATCTGGGCATTTCAACAAGGTAAATCTCTCAACATTTGAATAATTATTTTACTTTAATTTCATCATCATTGTCGTCTAATCCACACGATACATTGCACTAGTTCTTCAATCCAATAACACAACCAATATTCATACATTATTTCACATAATAATCTCACTCAAAAACCAATATATATATATACACACACACATTGGAGGACGAAAATCGAAGCCACGAGTCGAGTTTTTTGAGTGACCTGCAACTCCAATCCTTACTCTCCATATCTTGCTTTCCTTGACTGAAATTTCTGTGTAGTGAAGGACAATCGAAAACCCGAGGTTACCAGCAACTTTTCTTGCCAAACGAATCACGACCCAACCTCTATTCTCTCTCTCTCGCCTGGAACACTGTCGCACGAGCCACCATTGCCATTAGGCTTCTTCCTTCGACCCCAAATTTGATTGTAAACCATCAAAATGTAAAACCCAATTTGGAAAAAAATATACCCAAGCTGATTTTTCAAAACCAGCAACTCTCTACGTGAAAATGGATTTGGGAATGGGGGGTTGGTTTTAAATATTGAAAATTCATTTTTAAATCCTAAAGTTTGGCCAAAAATTTAAGTTAGTCTCCTATTTGATTTTAACTCCTTCCTCACCCCTAAAGTTCAAGTATCTTTCAAATTAATTATGAAATACTTTCTAATTTTATCATATTGGCCCTAAACATTCTAAATTTGATAATTAGACCCTAAAGATTTAAAGAATTATCAAATTACTCATTTCCTTACTTTCAAAAGTCCAATCAAGCCCTAAAGGTTTTAAAATATTAATTTGGAATTAGTATCCTAAATTATATTAATTTTGTTCTTGCTAGACGAGGTCGCGAAAAAAGTTTAAAGCACGGTAACATCACATCCGTTCAATTTCAAGAAAATTTCCAAAGCTTTGAGGTGGGGTTTACATTTAAGCAATTGTGGTTATTTTGTCCGTGTTAATTCTTGATGTGTGATTTGATTGTGATATAATGCTTATACATATGAAAAGGTTGTCAGGGACCGTAAATAGGTCCGACCCGGGATCGAAAGTGGGTCCTTGGGATTGTCTCACAGATGCAAAAATTTGTTAAACGCTAATAACATGTTGTTAGGGACCGTAAATAGGTCCGGGATCGTAATTGGGTCCTTGGGAATGTCCCACAACACATCTCTACAGTATGTTGTATAGGTATTATATTCATCATTTGATTTCATGTTTAGATTTAACTTGGACTGATTATTGCTTCTCCACTGAGTATAATTCATTATACTCACCCCAATATTTTTTCACCCTTTTCGATTAAGGAGCTCGGCAAGGCAAGACAATGAGCGAGGCAATCTTGATTAAATGATAAACCATTTAATTTATAAGTTTTGAAACAAGTATTTTAATAGTTGGTTTCCATTTTGACAATTAAATCTCAAATTTTAGTATTTTTGCAAATCTTGGCACCTTGTTGATCATATTTGGTATTGACACTTGGATGTGAGTAAATTATTCAAAGAACGTTTCCGCATTTTGTCCTAATTTGCTATAGTTTTAAAATATATATATACCTATGCATTTTGGCGTATATTGAGAATGCTTATTTACAGGTTATTTTGACTTTAAGTAGCACCTTGAGTTAATAGAATTTGGGGCGTTCCAGTAGAAGTATTAGATGCTCACGATCTTATGCCCAAAGATGGTGAAGGATCATTTGTAGAAATTGATTTCCAAAACCAGATTAGCCGAACAGAAACTATCCCAAAGAATCTAAATCCCATTTGGAACCAGAAACTCGTCTATAATTTAGACAGAACCAGAAACTACTACCACCACCATTTCATTGAAGTCTCTGTTTACAACGAGAGGAGACCAATATTAGGCAGAGGTTTTATCGAAAGGGTCAGAATTCCTTGCTCGAATATTGTTCGGAAAAGGAGAGGAAGTTTATCAGAGATTCCAGCTACAAAAAAAATCCGTTTTCTCGTTCGTCAAAGGTGAAATTGGCCTAAAAATCTACATCTCATAAGAATCCAAGCCAAAATCTGTGTCACATATTCTATTGTCATCACCAGCACATACTAGTCCTCCTAAACTTGCCTTTTCCAAAATTAAACACAATACTGATACATCTCCCCTTTCTCCTACTCAAGCCCCTATTGTAAAAACTGTCAAAGCTAAACGAGTAAACGATAATTGTGCAGTTGCCTCCCCTGAATCTCAAAGTGACAAAACTTCAACTGAATCAGGTAATGATTCTTGAGTTCAGGAGCCCAAGGTTGCGATCGAAGACCTTGACAAAATTAGAGCAGAATCTTTTCATCACGTTCAAAAACATCAAGTTGTGCAGCAACCACGTCTCTCAATGGGGAGGAAACCAGAAGGTGTCCAATCAACAATGCAGCATCCAGTTAATCCGCAACCTCATACAAGTCATCAAGATGACTTCGAGGTGAAAGATGCAAGTCCCCAGCTATGTGAGCAATGGATGAATGGGGGAGCTTATGGTGGCAGAGGCTGGATAAGTGGTGAAAGAACGACAAGCACGTACGACCTTGTTGAGCAAATGTTTTATCTTTATGTTCAAGTAGTTAAGGCTAAAGATCTTCCACCTAGCCATATTCACTGGCAGCTATGATCCTTATGTTGAAGTGAAACTTGGTAACTATAAAGGAAGAACAAAACATTTAGAAAGGAAGATGAATCTAGAATGGAACCAAGTTTAAAGCATTTTCTAAGGAACGTATCCAATCATCAGTATTAGAAGTTCTCGTGAAGGATAAAGAGATGGTGGGAAGAGACGATTACTTCAGGAGGGTGGTTATCGACTTGAATGAGGTGCCAACAAGGGTTCCACCTGATAGCCCCCTGGCTCCTCAGTGGTACAGACTGGAGGATCGACATGGAGAATGGAAGGTGAGGGGAGAAATCACATTCGCAGTTTGTATAGGAACTCAAGCTGATGGAGCATTTACAGATTCTTGGCAAGCTGATGCTGTTTTTTGTTCATGGAGAGGGAGTTTCCAATATCAGGTCCAAGGTCCATGTCTCGCCAAAACTATGGTATTTAAGAGTAAACGTGATTGAAGCTCAGGACGTCATTCCTAACGACAGAACTCGTCTCCCAGAAGTATTTGTGAAAGTCCAGGTGGGAAATCAAGTCCTCAGAACTGGTATATGCCCAACTCAAACTGCAAACCCTATGTGGAATGAAGATTTAATTTTTGTTTCTGCCGAGCCGTTTGAGGAGCACATTGTCCTAACAATTGAGGATCAGGTTCACCCTTCAAAAGATGATGTATTGGGAACAATAGCTCTACCTCTTACTATTTTTGAAAAGCGACTAGATCACCGGCCTGTGCATTCTCGCTGGTTCAACCTTGAAAAGTACGGGGTTCGGTGTCCTGGAAGCTGATAGGAGGCAAGATCTCAAATTTTCAAGCAGAATACACTTGAGGGTTTATCTTGAAGGTGGATACCACATATTGGATGAATCAGCAATGTACATAAGTGATCAACGGCCAACAGCAAAGCAGCTTTGGAAGCCACCAGTGGGAATACTGGAAGTAGGAATATTAGGTGCAAAAGGGCTTCTCCCTATGAAGATGAAGGATGGTAAGGGAATTACAGATGCTTACTGTGTGGCCAAATATGGCCAAAAATGGGTTAGAACACGAACTATTCTCGACAATTTCAGTCCCAAATGGAATGAACAATACACTTGAGAAGTCTATGATCCATGTACAGTCATAACATTGGGGGTCTTCGACAATTGCCACTTAGGAAGTGACAAACCTGGAGATGGTGGATCATAAGACACACAGATTGGGAAGGTACGCATAAGACTCTTGACCCTAGAAGCTCACCACATCTATACACATTCTTATCCTCTTCTTGTATTGCATCCATCAAGGGTCAAGAAAATGGGTGATCTCCAACTTGCAATTAGATTCACTAGCCTGTCCCCGGCTAACATGATATGTCTTTATGGGCACCCCTTATTGCCCAAGATGCATTATTTACACCCTTTCACAGTCAATCAAGTAGACAACCTGAGATACCAGGCTATGAATATTGTTGCTGTGAGGCTCGGCAGTGCAGAACCCCCACTGAGAAAAGAGGTGGTGGAGTACACGTTGGATGTCGGTTCCCATATGTGCAGTATGAGAAGAAGCAAGGCTAACGTCATCCGAATCATGTCACTTCTCTCTGGTATGATATCTGTGAATCGATGGTTTACTGATGTTTGTCAGTGGAAGAATCCCGTAACGTCAGTTTTAGTCCACATTCTATTTCTGATATTAATCTGTTACGCCGAGTTCACACTCCCAACAGTCTGCCTCTACATGTTCCTCATAGGACTATGGAACTATAGGTATTGTCCGAAGCATCCACCTCATATGGACACAAAGCTTTCCTGGGCAGAAGCAGTGCACCCAGACAAGCTTGATGAAGAATTTGACACGTTCCCTACATCCAGGCCGCATGATGCTGTTCGAATGAGGTATGATAGGCTAAGAAGTGTAGCAGGTAGAATTCAGACAGTAGTGGGAGACATAGCCGCACAGGGGGAGAGATTTCAGAGTCTGCTTAGCTGGAGAGACCCGAGAGCAACAAGTCTATTCATTCTATTCTGTCTATGTGCATCAGTGGTTCTTTACGCAACTCCATTTTGAGTTGTGGCTTTAATAGTGGGATTGTATATTCTGCGACATCCCAGGTTTCGGAAAAAGTTACCATCTGCTCCCAGCAATTTCTTCAAGAGATTGCCAGCTCGAACAGATAGTATGCTCTGATAGTCCATGTCAAATGCTTTTGATAATGTTTCACCTTTTCTGTTTAATATCTTTTTCCCCCATTAAAGGTTTGTTCCAATAAATGAAATCGTGTATGTTCTTGGTTTCTAGTTTAAGGTTTGTCATTGTATTTACTCTGCTTTGTAAGTAACCCACATACGGCAGGTTTGGTATATAATTGAACAATATTGCAGAAAACAACGAATTCCATGTACGAGTTTGATACAATCAACATATCAAAGCGATTGACTTTGTAATTAGATGGTGGCAATATAATTTGTATGCTGAAAAATTAAATGTTCTACAGAAATAAGCATGATAGGTAGACTTACATAACACAAATAACCGAAGTTTTACATAGAAAGAACAAGGAAAAAGGATTTATAAACAAAGAGAAATATGAGGTAGAGACCCAGGTAACAACAAAATGCCCCCCCCCCCCCCCCCCCCCGGGGCATTGTCACCTCCTGAATGTGACAGGGATTCCTCAACTAGTTATCCACCCCAAATTTTAGTTTTACCTTTCTAAATTTAATTAATAACTAATAAATAAATTAGTAAGTGAGACAATATCCCCGTCCTGCCTTCCAAAAAACTCCACTGGAGTGCGGGACAGAGAAGGCTACCGTACCCTGTTATCATCTATAGAGCTTGTTCACTATAGCAAAATTTGAGAATTTAGGATCAAAATGAGATTCTTTTAGTTCTCTAGGAGCCAAAGCAAAAATTTGGGAAAATAATATTCTGAGTTAAGCAACAACGGATTTAAGATATCTGGTGAGAATGAAACTAGAAATGTTCGCCTGATCATCTGTGGTAATATTCAAATTGATTTTAGTTAAAACAAAATTAAATAACATTTATATCATGCAATCAATCTAGAGTGATTATCACTAGTACCTTGGTCTGGAATCAAAAAATATATATCCTATCAAATTTTACAAATAGCTTCAATCAATATATAATGTAAATTCGATGGATGAATGCTCATATGATCCAAGCTCTGAATGCATATAGGAATAAATCAGATTCAAAATAAAGCACTGGTGTACCAAAGCTACAGATCAGGTAACCTGTCCATGAGAAACTATCGGCAGATTAATTTGGAACAGTTCAACAAACTGGAAATAAATAACTTTTACCTCCATTTGTGACCATACAGATTGCTGGATCTTCCTAGGATGAACTCCAACACACATGACAAGCTGCAGCTTTTGCGGTGAAGTCCTAATCAAACTAGAAAAATTGCAGTTACTTGGAACTGATCAAATGCTGGTTCAAGTTTCACAGGTCCAAAGCTCAAAAGACGTTGGATGAGATCACAATTGAATTCTGCCTGGTGTATTGGCTACACAAGAAGTCTTTTTGCGTTTATTCCCTCTCATGCTGCAAACATTAAAATAACCAGATTTATTTCAGTAAAATGTTTATTAACCAAAGAGAAAGAAATGTATATACATACATAAAAGATAAAAATCTACACAACCGAATAAAAAGTTCAAATTCATAAATCAAACTCTGTTATAGATTTTTTCCCCTCTTCAGTATGTGTTGAGCATCCCACAAATATATCAAATTCAAACCATGATTTTTGCGATGACAAAATATGGAACACAAGGATTATCTCCAGAGGTAAGGGCTCTCCTGCAATAATGAAAAATTTCAATTTGTTAACATAATGGCTACTACAGTTAAGACTTCTCCACTTTTAATTCATCTAGCTGGTGTCTTTCTTTTTTTTTATGGTTTTAGTCAATTCACTTAGTTTTGAGAGTGTCTTTGCCAAACTGTACTTTAGGCAATTGCAAAGACGAAAGTATGGTTTAGCCAAACAACAAATTATGTGGATTCAATGAAATCAAATTTTGCAGTTGTAACAGGAGATCATAAACATAAAACAAAATGCTCTTACTATTGAAGAAATATCACAATCCTTCACGATCCTTCCAAGATATCAACGTGACTGATGTGGATCCTCCTCCCCTTCTTGATCAGTGATCAGATCTCCATTTCCTGTTGCAGACAACGGAATGAGAATGTTTCACTTCTCTAATTGTTGGAAATCATAAAGTGCTCTTCTGATTGGTGCTGTTAAAGAAACAAACAAACTGATAGCAAGGAGACTTCTCAACAAGGTCATAATCTATTAAAGAATCTAAATCTAGAAACTCATTAATGTATTTTGTGCAAACGAAAGGAGTCAAATCACAAATCACAAAAAACTAAGTCATATAATGCGCACTGAAAAGAAACTACCTGGTGTGCTGGATAGGATTGGAAACAACCTCTCTTCGTTAATCAGATCGAGTACAATTACCAAAGAAGGCAAACAAGTTCTTCAAAAGCCTAATTAGACTAACCCTGGCTGCTCGGGGTTAGATCACAAGCACCGCTCCAACCCTACACTTAGGTAGCAAGAGGATTTGAATTGCCGACATATAGCACCGTGAGTTATACGATCTCATGAAAATTAAAGCATCCAACGGTATAAAAATTGGAATTCTGGAAGGAAAATTAGATTAGAAGTTGATTATTGTGGACTCCGAAAAGCCTTCAGTAATCTTTCAGCTGACATATGCAACACTGAAGACTTAAAATGATATAATCAACTACAAAGACAATGTCAATACTTGTTAAAAGTGAATCAAACTCACAGAATAGTATGACAATGAAGGCTTAAACATTGATTGCAATGCATTCAAAATAGAGTTGAAATTCAAAGTCACCAAATTCCCATCTTTATGTTCTCTTTCAGCTGATATGCAATAACAAAATCGATATTACTCCAGAAGAAACAGAATTTAAAGGAGTAGAAGAACAACATTGTAACTGTGAATGGTAGAGATCAAGCTAATGAAAAACTACGAAGACATGACAAAAGAGTTTGAAACACCTCCAAATTTTCAACAAATAGTTCTCAATCAGAAACCGTTCAGTATCCTACTCGTCATCAATAATGATCGCTTGACGTTCAGCTCTACTCTTATTTATCTGTTCTTGCAGTTCTGGTGGAATTGCGCATCTTAGAAATTGAACTTTAAACATAACTTTTACAGAACTGCTTTCCAAGAGCTCAAAAATTAGTGCATCACCAAGCACTAGATTGTTATCATCCACGAACTTTCTCCAACTCGAATCAAAGCCTTTTGGTGTTGTATCCCCACAGAATTTTACCTCCCATGTTTTGCCAAAGCATTTTATGATTGCTGGGACTGTTGTAGAAGGCAGTTTAGAATCCAATCTCGGTGGAAAGCTCTGCAAGCATAAAGTAAATAAACACAATCAGCTCCTAATTTTGTAAAGTGAGCAATCCTCTGTACAAAGGATGATCACCACACTTTAACACACTCATTAGTATTTGACCAGTACAAAGAACTACTTTATACCAGTATATAATAATCAAGCTTCACCATTTTCAAATATGGTAATAAGGTGAGTGCAAGAGAACAACATATTTGAAATAATATATATATATATTAAAAATCAAATCAAATTACCATTTGATATGTAGGTCCCACATGAGCTTTTGAGAGCAGAAAATCATAAAATGGAAGCTCCAAAAGAGGGGTAATTCCTTCCTCATCCAGATGAGATATATCAGGGCTGCTCAACATAGGCTCGGGCTTTGATGTGCCTTCAACCTTCTGAAACAGATTACAGAGAGATGCTACAGGAGTTTTTAATAGAAGCTTATTAGTGAAACCTACCTAGCTATGAATTGAAGTTAAGAAGCAAACACTGAAAACCAGCAAGGGAAGAGAACGGGTAAAATGTCCGATTATTGGGTTTCTTCTTTGAGTTCTAACAAATTCATTTTTGACATTAAATTACAATACTAGTTGGAATATAGAAGACTTCGTTACAATTAACGGGTAGATTGTTCTCCCCATTGCAGCTCCATTCTCCAAATCAAACAAGTAGTCCCTATAGCTCGTGTGTATTAGTCTCATAAACTGTCACAAATCAACTCCTGGTTTCTATTATCAGCATTGGCTTAATTACATTATTAAAATAAAAAATAAAATTTGATGGCACAATTTATGATTATAGAATTTCTTCATTTATTAAATCAACTTGTTTTTATTAACAAACGTGGCATCAAAGAAGGATGCCTGAATTGATTAGTTCTTCAACACTTTTCTGCATTGGTAATTTGAGATATTGTCCTTAAACCAAAAGAAAATATTAAGCACCCATAGAACCAGGTAATGCAAGTGAACTAGATTAAGAAGGAAGCGTTGGTAATTTGAGATGTTGTCCTTAAACCATAAAATATTAAGCAACAATAGAACCAGGTAATGGAAGTGAATAGTTTAGGAAGGAACTTAAAGACAAACTATAAGGGTAAATATGCAAAGTGAAATGTAGCTTTTGATGTAAGAAAAGAAAAGATAGTGAAAATAGCAGGGAAAACAATATAAGAGAAGACAACTTAGTTCAGGACATAAAAATCTAAAGAAAGTTCATGTTAGTGATAAAATGCTGGTAGAATAGGCTAATTAGTCAGGACATATAAACCTAAAGACATAAAACTAACATGGTCCAGTTGGTTCTTCTCACAAACAAAGCAATAAATCAAATGGAGTGGTGAGGAAATAGTATGTAACCGACCCAAACATATGGGACATAAGACATTGTTATTTATAAAAGGGACCTTTCACAAATCTTACTAACATTATCACAGATGATCAGGCGAGCATTCTAGTTTCATAGTTATAAACACCAAAATTAATTTTTACATATAGAAGAAACATGTTAGTACCTCTCTTTTTAAACATCTTAAAAGGATGTTCGATCAAATTTAGCCAACATAAAATAGATTATCACTCCAAGAAGTCAAAAGCTTTACCCCCTAAAAGTAGAAGTATTAAGCGAAATTGTAAGAACAACTTTGAAGTATTAAGTAAACAAACACAATCAACTTCTAAGTTAGAATAAATGAACTTAAAACAAGGAACCCTCCATCATGTAAAATAGCTTCAAAGTTTATTCTATATGTGTATTAGCTGCCTAAAAATGTTGCTTCTCACAGATGATTACTACTCTATTAAGAGCTATCATATAAATACCTAAAAAACTAAATGATTTTTTTTCTTAAAATTAAAGTAAACAACTTTCCAAGGTTGCATCGTAAATAGCAAGTAACATTTAGAGAAGATGACTGATTACCTTAAATAAAAAAGATCATTTGGTTTATACCAATATCACATATCATACTTAAAACATTTTCTAAAATGGAAATAAATTTCAAATTCTAAACTTTAAGGTAAATCATTACCAAGAGACATGAGGGTTCAATGTTCGATTTTGACTGCAAGAAGTCATCGAAGGGTTTCTCCACGAGAAGTGCACTTACACGCTCAATCAAAGAAGTTGAAGAAGGGCTTAGCATAGGCTCCGGCCTTGGAGAATTATCAACCTTCTGGGCAGCAATTGTCGACGCATCCATCTGAACGATAAAACAAAGAGCTTTATAAAATTAAGAGAAAAAGCTAAAATTTTCTGGAAAGAGAGGAAAAGGGTCAGATTTATTTATGTTCATATGCCTCGAATGTCACGACACTATATTTGCATGGTTTACAAGTGGATAAAGAAGGAACAATGAGCTGGAATTGATTATATGAATTTAAAGCCAGTACCTAAGGAAGGTAGTTACTAAGGAGATATGATGCACTCACACCGACACATGTCGGAGACGTCGATATGAGATTTTTTTAAAAAGTACCAACATGACACGTCAATTAAATTCTTTAAAAAATATTCATTTTTATAGTATCACATTTAGTTTTATACTTATTATAGATTCATCTTGTTGAATATTTTGTAAACAAGAGTACATATTTGTTATATTATAAGAATCTTGAGTTAAATAATATATATTACTACAAAGAAGAAAAAATGACTAAGGTAAAGTGTCCAAGGACGTGACATGTATCGGGCATGGACATTTCATCCTAGTTAATGTGTCCGTGCAATACAGTTGAGGAGTGCACCTAAGGAAAAGGTTCTCAATACTTCAAAAGCTTGTGGTGGAGAAAAATCTCTTCGTGCATGATTTAAGTCAATATTTCTTTTACAAATGTCAAGATGTCGAGAAGGGGATAAAATGCTTAAAAGATATTGACGATGTAAGTGTTCTATATGAGATTGATTTTATCTTCCTTAAATTAAAAGGAAGACGAAATGGAAATTAATGATTCGGATCAAGCAGAGAGTGATGAGTCTCTTGTGGATAATTTAAGTAATTAGTTCAATGGATTTGTATTTGTATTTCTATGAGTGAATTATCTATGTTTTAATCAATGGAGAATTCCTTCAAAATTCACTGGTTTATCATTGAATTATATATCAATACAAATACATTTTTGTAGGCGATGACATGCTGGACATCAAATGTACAAAATTTAATGCTCTAGGCATCTACTTGTGATCTCTCTCATTCACTACAAACTTGTGATTGAGGTAATTATTAAATATCAGATCTGTCTTTTAAAAAAAAAAATCATATTTTCACATTCAAGTTTTCCTAAATCACCTTCTCTAAAGCTTTGGAGCACAATAATCTATACCTTGAAGCTTACCTGCAACTCCTTATGTAGAATGTCCCAAGCTTCCTTAGCTGTTTTTGCATTGAGAATTGTACGAAAGAATCTCGATGAAACGCCTCGTTGAATAATAGAAAGAGCTTTGGCGTCATTCTTTCTATTTTCCCTCAATTGTTGCTTCTGTTCCGCAGTCAGCATCAAAGTCGGGTTGGGTGCTTCATACCCATCTTCTACATATTCCCACAAATCTTCCGATATCAAAATTGTTTTCATTTTAACTGACCAATGATCAAAATCTTCTCCAGAGAACATTGGAACATAAATATCCTTGCTTGAACTGGACATCCTTCTGAAATGAACAGTTACTTTTAGCTTTTATTAGCTGTTGCGAGTAGCCTTCAAAGTTCAACCCAAGTCAAAATGCTACATAAGCATAACCGAATAAGTTGAAAATATGCAGACAAGGGATCAATAACTCATCTTAATTTTGGATTTTTGCAAGTCCATAAACACTAAGATTTTCTCTCCTTCGCGTCTTAGAAGATACTAAAAATATATTGAAGTTTAGTTACCTATAGCAAGCAAAACTGGACAGCTCAGAAAAATAGTAAACAATAAGTTCAACATTATAGCGTTGAAATAAGAAATTGATAATTAATGAAAATCAATTGGATTTTTCTCTTTTTATAAGAGATGACAACTTTCCATATGTAAGCGTGTGTATGCGACAGAAAACCGATCTACCATGTTCAAAGCCACCCAGAATTGCAACAATTGATCGAAAATCAAATCAAGAGAAAATTTCATTCATCATTCACAGCATTCAGATCGAATGTGATTTCAACATATAAAGCCCGTTTTACACTAATAAAAATCCTATACTACCTTCCAACTTTGTTGATGAAGAAGTTGAATAGAAATCACTGCCGCACAAGATAAATTGACACAATTTCTCCTCTCCCCCAGTTTTTAGCGTAATTCCGAGGAAGAAAACCTTAGCCGCTTCCCCATTGCTCCATGAATATGACTTGAATAGGCATAGGTTCTGGTTGGATATGTATTAATGTATGCCTTTTTAATTGGGTTTTACGAGATCTTCTTTTTCATACTAATTCATTTTTTATATGGGTCGCAAATCGCAATCAATCAAGTAAATACATTCCTTATATTGTTTCCAAAATTATGATAATTTAAACAATACGTTTTGTTTTATTGCAATATGGAAGGAGTGAATTGTTCGCTTGATTTGTCGGATTAAGAATTATTGTTGTCTCATTCATTCAAATTTATCCAATAATTGGCCGACTAAAATATAAGAGAACAAGAGAGTCAAAATTCAAATGTATATTTTATTATGAACTGATGCCCCATATTTTTAGGATTCAAAAAGAGTTACCATTGGAGTTGAATATACTCTTTTAGACTAAATAAGACTTATCTATATATCAAGATAAAATTAAATAATCATCGATATTTACCTCATAGTTTTACAATACTCCCTTTTGATGATTATTTGCACAATGTAAATAAAATATATTTTATATTTCTGCTTATTATTTATTTATTGACTTGATTAAATCAGAATGATTTTTAAATGTCAAAATATGTGCTATAAATGTATTCAACTGGTATAGTCCAAACATATAAGTCAGACATTTAGGACTGACTATGTGCTACAGTTAAACGAATTTTTTGATTGAGAATTTTAGGGTTTCCATACCCTAAACAACATGCAATCTTTACTTTTCATATAGCAGTATATATAGAAATATATATATTTACCATCTTGGACTGGTTTGATTGATTAAATAATTTAAAAAAATGAAAGATTATTTTAACTAATCAAAACTTTTCTAAATTTTATTATTAACCATATCAAAAAATATTTACATTATTCTTATTGTATAAAACTGTCATCTTTTAGGTAAGACACGTTCGTGTCTTAGATGAGTTCTTAAATAAGTAAAGAAAATTATTAAGAGGGTGTTTGTGAGTGATTTTTGGAGTAATAATTGATTTTTGAATAGTGATATGATGGAAAATGTGTGGTTGAAAAAAGAGGAAAAGTTATTGATATGATGAAAAATATTATATTATTGAAGAATGTGTGGTTGAAAATGAGAATTGATTCTCAAAATCAATACCAAATACTAATGAATTAAGGCTTTGAAAAAAATCTGCATTCGCCCGATGATCTTGTAGCAACAAGTTCTGTGTCTTTCGACTCATGTTCCATTGAAGTATCACAAAACAAAAATTGTGTTCTTCAACAGGAATTGAAGAAAACACACCTAAGTGTGAGTGATGTAATATTATTCAAAGATTAGACTACTTGGTTGTGAGTTAAGATTGATGAATCTTTATCCAAGTAGTAGTTGCGATCAAATAAAATAGTGAAGTGACGATAAATTCAAGATCGGAGGGTTCGATTCCACTTCCCCCAACAAGTCAAAAGAAGAAGAAAAAAAATGAGGGAGATGTTCTTTAATTGCTTTTGATTTTGATTTTTATTTTTTTGTCAATTTTGCGAAATTACAAAACTGAAACTAAAAAATTTTTATTCTTTGATAATGGATTATTTTACCCATGGCATAAGGGCCCGTGGATTTTTTTTTAGGGGTTTACCACGTTATATCTGGTGTTCAATCTTGTTTATTACGCAATCGATTACATCTCATAAAACACTAGTATGTTAAGCTGTGTCAATTAAAATAGAGTTTAAAATTGTCCGAAGATAGTTCTGATTAACTGATGAAACCTGCTTGTAACAAATAATTGAGACAAATTATAAAATTACCTAAGTTTTAGTATAAAAATTCTGCGGGAAAATTTATAATAAAAGTAAAAAAAAAAGTACATTATTCATTTGTATACGTCACAAAAGTTACTTCATTAAAAACATTGCAAGGAAAAACCAATAAAATAAAACATTGACAAAGAGAAAAGAGTACAATGCATATTTACTTCCTGATAATAATCACTTCTATTAATTCATATTAAATTTTTTTAAGAATAAATTAATAGTCATGCATCACATTTCAAATTTCATGCATTGTCAAAATAATATTATATGGACTTGTGATTGAATCAACCACAGTCTTTACGAAATTCACTATGTTATAAGTTGTGCATTACATATTACGACTTCGTTTTTCTCATTTTCTTTTTACATAAATATACACCTTTAGATTTGCGGACCGCATGTCTAGAAACTTCAAATTTCTCTAGTAAATTCAATTTTACAAGGATTGCGTCCCTTTTATTTAGTCAATCATTTCTTCTATCGATATGTTTCAATAAATTTATTTTGATATCCTCGATTCCTTATTCATAATATTATGCGGTACATTATGTATAAAAGTGTTGTAAAAAAAAATTTCTTTTCAATTTTGTTTCTTTCTCATAACGACACAACTTATTGGAATATCTCCAAAATACTCGAACCTCTTCTGGGGTTTTATAAATAATTATATCTATATACTTTTCAAGAGTATACTTTGCATAAATGAGACTATCTTCTTTATTTGGTCTATTTTCTTTTGGAGATTTTTCTTTTAAAATCGAATGTATTTACTCTTCAGACATATCATAGATATATCAAATATAGTTGGAACATTTAAAGTTGGTATGTGAAATATTGTTGATCTCTTTGATTACTAAATGCATCTAAATGAATTATATTTCAAACTTTTGATTCGAATAGTCTTTTACGAAGATCTAGTTAGTAAAATAATATCTTTGTACATTAGTTCTAACTTCTTGATTCTTCCCACCTAATATTGAAAGAATTGTTTAGTTAAATTGACAATCAGCAAACTACGTTATAAAATATCACATATTGGAGCTTGAGAAATTGCAAAAGAGTTCAAATTACGCATTAATTCTCATCATTATTTATTTTTTATCTCAATGCATTGTGGTGAATTAATTGTACATATATTGCAGTGTTAAAAAAATTAGATGAAAAAATTAGACTTTAATCATAAGCCAAATATAGTGGGAAAAACTTTGATATTGTCATAATGCTAATAACATTCTCTAAATGAAAATGGGAAGAACTTTGTTCTAAATAGTAATGATTTATAAATTAATTGAAGGTGTTTAATAAAAAAAAAATAGTTTTAAACTATTTATTGTCATCCCAATTTTACACTTATTAAAAGGTTGAGATTTATGCTTATTCGTATTAATAAGAAACATTGTCTTGATTGTATAATTTAAAAATTATGCTTGAATTTAAATTTTGAGCAATAATTTTGCAAATTTCTGATTGCGAACACTATGCAATCATATAGTAGATTTTCATATCTATTTTATACAAATAATATCTAGTAGTCAATTTAAAAAGTGACAGGCCCCTCCATATATCACCATAATTAATTTTCAAAAATATAAAGAATCTAGCCCCTATTTTAGCTAGTGATGATTAATTACTAATTTTAAATACAGAGAACAAACATCATATAGAAATTCATTAGATTGAAAAAAAATTAGATCTTCGTTAAATGTCCATTTGAATTCTCAATTTCATGTCATTTCTTGATCTATTGATGGTTTAACTGGACATCTCAAACAATAAAATAATAAAGTTGTTGAACTTTTGGCTTAATACATTGTTTGTTTCAATTGTACTAATACTTGTATAGTAAAACGATATACTGTGACAGCAATCTCTGCATCTTACCGACCACCAGCTATGTCACGTCAGCACCTTTGTGGCAATGGGTCGAATCGAACCGACTCGACCCGTATGCACACGAGCTTGGCTCATTTCTCGTGGGCCGTGCTGAGCTTTAGCTCGTGGCTCTCTTTTTTCTAAACATAATTTAAATTTAATATCAAAAGATTCTAAAAGAGAATTAAAAAAGAGAAATTATAGATTCATGTACATTTAGGACTAATAGTTATAGGAATAAAATGATTAATGAGAAAAAATTTAGGATGTCAAGTTTTAATAACCATTTATGATGAAAGAATTAATAATATAGAAAAAAAGTCAGATTACTAGTATGGAAGTAGATATGAATAATAATAGTGGTATAATATATTGCAATCCAAATTTTTTATTAGCTATAAAAGATTTTTCAGAAAAAAATTAAGATGTGAATTCAAACTAAAGGATACGAAGATACAGAAAGTGGAGATAATTTATTAATTCACATAAGATTTTTAGGAAGATGTTCTAATAGTTCTTAGACTAAATACAAAATGTTTATAGACAATGTAGTAAATTTAATGAGTAGTAAATGAATAAATATGGTAAAACCAAAAGAATAATCGTCAAAACAATTAGTAGGACTAGAATGAGATATGGATAAATTTTTAGAAAACAAAGAAAAAATTACAGCACCACAAGAAGCATTAACCTATAAAGATATGTATGGAAGAACCAGTCTAAAAATTTTTAGATTATAATCAAATACAAAGACAAAATAATTTTGAAAAAGAATCTAATCAAGAACAAGAATCATATCAAGACAAAGTTCATATAGAACTAATAAATGAAAAAAAAAATAGATATGATTATTAATCCAAAAGAATTAGGAATGAATTTAGATAAAAGAATTATTAGAGCTGGAAGATCAAATGTATCTCAGTAAAAAAAAAATAAAAGAATAAGAATACTTGTATTATGATCAAGAACAAAATATTAGGGTAAGAATTATTAAAGAAGATCTAGAAGATAATAATTAATAATTCAGATTTTAGTTATGCAAAAGATCTTATAGATGATTCAATACATATAGAACTTTTGATGAAACACCTTTTGATAAGACCATTAAACATGAAACACTTGTTTATGGAGATGGTTTTCCCCCAAGAGGAGCTTATCCTATTTATAATAATTCAGAAAATAAATATATATAGCAAGAAGAAATGAAAGACTCTTAGAAAAGAAAATAGAATTTCAAGCAGATCATAAAGCACAAATTTTAAATATTATAGCACATGATCCACAAACATAGAATAATGTTACAAATGTTTGGAAGAATACTATATAATAGGTCATTACATTAGAAGTTTCCAAGAAATGAAAGCTTTAGACATGTATAGGTATTTAGAAACATTTTTAGGAGAATGTGTTAAAGTTATGTGGGAAGCATTTAAATCAGAAAAAAAAAAAGAATTTGACCAATTAGTTAGTATGGGTAGTAATCCATATAACTTTGCTAATAATATGCATATTTTAATTACAGGAGCAGATCCAAATTCAGGGCATATGAGTATACAAAGAAAAAGTAATAAGAGATTTAGAACAATTTAGTTTATATAAATGGACTAAGGGTAGATTTGTTAAGAACTTTTTAAATGAATATCATTATTTAACCTCAATTTCAGGAAATACATTTAATCAAGAAATAGGAAATAAATTATTTCATAAATTACCAGGACCATTGGAATAGAAATAACAAATAAATGGAATAATTTAATATCAGTCAGAGAAAATTCCAAAAAAATATTGGAGCATAGGACAAAGAATACAACATGTAATAAGATGCCCTAGAAGATAAATGTAAATAATTACAAATACATAAATAACTTAAAAAGACAGATTATAAATTTTGTAAAGATATTTTTATCCCACTAAACTTATGGAGCTTCTAGTTCAGGTAATAAGAAATATAAAAGAAAAGAGAAAAAAAATTTAAAAGACCATATAAGAAAAAATATTTTCTCAGAAAATTTAATAAAAGAAAACTCTATTTAGATAAAAAAAAAGACATGTGAGAAAATTTACACCAGACAAAACTTATAAAAATAAGTTTAGTTGTTTTGTTTGTATTGGTAATGAACATTTAGCAAAAATTTGTCGAAAAAGAATAAATAATTATGATAAAAAGAGCACACTAGTAGAATGTACTAATGAAGATTTAATACAATTAGATGAATATATTTCACATAAAGAATCTATTTACAGTATTATATCAATAGAAGATAAAAGTTTAGAAATAGAACAAGAAGATTCAGATTATAAGATAATAAATGAATTTTCAAACTTAAATATTGAAAAAAAACTCGGAATCGGAAGAATAAAATAATCTAATGAATACAATACTAATACAATGTATACATAATTGGCAAAAACAAAGGAACAGATAATATAGCTTGTTATTTATGTAATTGGTATCCAGTAAGAAAATTTAGGACAAAATATTTAGAATATTATAAAGAAGCATGTATAAAATGTTTAGAAAAAAAATTGATAAACAAAGAAGAAATTAAAATAGAAGTTTTAAAAGAACAATTACAAATTTTTGAAATAAGAATTCTTAGAAGAAGAATTGAAAATTTAGAAGATATGCAAAAAATATTAATAGGAAGAATAGAAATATTAGAGGATAGTAGAAAAAAAAATGAATAATAATAGAAGAACTAAATAAAGATTATTTACAAACAGCATATGTACAAGTAATTTGCAATTCAAAAAAATTAAAAAATATTAAGGTAAAATGTCAGATAAGGATAGTAGATTATATATTATAAAATGTTTAGGATTAATTTAGGGTGTAGTAATTAGGCGTGGGCAAAACCCAAACCAAACCGAGCGACCCGACCGACCCCCGACCCAAACCGACCGGTTTGGGTCGGTTTTTAATTTTTTTTGGCTGGGTTACGGTTTATTTTTGGGCTGGTCGGGTCGGGTTGGGTCGGGTTGTGGGTTAAGGAAAAAACCCGATAAAAAACCGACCGACCCAACCCGATAACATTAAAAAAAAAAAAAAAAAAAAAAAAAAACTTTAAAACTTAAAATATTAACCTAAACAGCTAAACCCTGGAGAAATCACTTGGTCCAATTCCAAATAGAAAAGGCCTCCAGTTCTCCCAACGCCTCCAGGCTCCAAGGCAATAACTCTCCGATCTTCTCTCAAATCGTCGACGCCGATCTTCGTTTGTCTTCTTTCTTCCAATTCCCAGATACAAGTCTGATGCTCCCTTAGCTTCTGAGAAGCCATTCAAGCGAAACCCAGCCAAATAAACTTGGATACTCACTAGTAACTACCGGCTATTAAGGTACCCTTTTCGTATTGTTATTTAATTTCTCTCACATTTTGGTACTGGAGTGGAGACTGTTGAGATAATAGGCTTTGAATTTCACATTTTGTTATGAAAATCTTAATTTTTGTATATGTTCTAAATCGTAATACCGTGAACTGTGGATGTTCTAAATCATAATTTTTGAGGTTCGAATTGGACGACTATTTGCTACAGCCTACAACCATCTCTATCTTTCTAGCAGATATTGCCTTTGAGGGTCTTGATAACCTTGATGACTTTGAGGTACTTATCGTCTGTTTCCTTCACATTAAATTTAATGTGATTAAATTTTAGGGAATCCACTTGCTTTATGGGTGACACTTAATCAATTTTAGTGAATCTGGTATACAGAAGATCTAGTATAGTTGACAATCTTACTCCTAACCACTATTTATATGTTTCATAAATGAATTGCAAAAGATGCTGAAGTTTTAGGGGTAGCATGTTGTATTTGATGTGTAACATGACCTCGCTGTTTGTTTGGAATCTGTTTCAACATTTGTAGCAGTCTAAATTTTTTATACCTTTTGTCTTCATAGGGACTACATTCAGTAAGTGTTGTTTTCTGAATTTTTTATATTTAACATATATAATAAGTAGTCATTTTGATCTTCATGTAGGTGTTTCCTTCTCGAATTCCAAACCTTTCATTTGTTTGTAAACTACAGTCAATTTGATTGTTGGTGTTGATTGAAAAGTGAATAATTGTAATTTAATGGAATGCTTCTAGCCATTCATTTTTATCTTCCTTCCTTGTAGTGCATTAATAATTGTAATTTAATATATATTTTGGTGTATTCATAATTTGTGTGGAATATGTTGGTAGATATGGATGTACGGGAAGAAAGTGGCACTGACTCACAAGCTCAATCAGATTCACATGCTACAGATTTGCAATCTGGTCTTCCTCCACGTGCACTGTCAACATTGGGTAAACGAAAATCTAATAAATTAGCTTCTTATGTTTGGGATCACTTCACTCTATTAGGCTCAAAGGATGATCCAGACGTTAGGTGTAAGTGTAATTATTGTGGAGTAGATTATGCTTGTGGCACTAAGAAGTGTGGTACTAGTACATTGAGTAATCATTTGACAAGTAAATGTAAGAAGTATCCAGGTAGATTGGTGGATAAGAAGCAGAAAACCCTATCATTTGAGAACAACAAAGAGGGTGGAGGGAGCAATCTTACTATTGTTGGTCGAAGCAAGGAAGATTGTAGAGTTGCATGTGCTAAAATGATAGTTTTGGATGAATTACCTTTTAGGTTTGTCGAAGCTCGTGATTTTAGGCTCTTTTGTAGTGTAGCATGTCCTCAATTTCAAGCTCCATCTCGTAGGACTCTCGTTAGAGATATTTATCAGTTGTATTTGAATGAAAAACTGAAATTGAGAGATGCCTTTCATTTTCACCGTCAAAGGGTTTCCCTTACAACTGATACTTGGACTTCTATTCAGAATGTCAATTACATGACTCTTACAGCACACTACGTTGATTTCGAATGGACGCTTAATAAGCGTATTTTGAATTTTTGTGTCGTTCCAAATCATAAGGGAGAAACGATTGGAAAAATGATTGAGACTTGTTTGCATGATTGGGGGATTGAGAAAATTTTTGCAATCACTGTTGATAATGCAAGCTCCAATGACACAGCCATTTCTTATCTTAGGCGAAAGGTAGTAGCTTGGGGTAGTTATGGATGTGTCCTAGAAGGGAAATATTTGCATTTGAGATGTTGTGCACACATTATCAATTTGATTGTTGGTGATGGGTTGAGAGAATCACATGACTCCATTGTAAATATTCGCAATGCAATCAAATATGTGAAATCTTCTCCAGCTAGGTATGAAAAATTGAAGGAGTGTGCTAGGAAAGAGAAGATTGAATGCAAGTCTATTGTGTTTTTGGATGTTCCAACTAGGTGGAACTCTACCTACTTGATGTTGGAAACGGCATTGAAATTTGAAAAAGCTTTTGATAGATTAGAAGAGGAGGATGCTCAGTATTTGTATTACTTTTTCGAGAAGATGAAGGTAGTAGAAGGAGGGGTGGACCTCCGTCAAGTTTAGATTGGGAAAGTGCATCTGTGTTTGTTAAATTTCTTCAAAACTTCTATAATGTGACTTTGACTTTTAGTGCTTCATTGCAAGTTAGTGCTTGTGCTTATCTTCATGAAATTTGTAATCTTGTAATTGAATTAGATGAATGGATATTAAGTGAAAACTTTTTTTTGCGTGAAATGGCGACTAGCATGAAAAAAAAGTTTGATAAGTATTGGGGTAAAATGGATAATGTGAATCAATTGTTGCTTTTTGCTACTATCCTCGATCCGAGATACAAAATGGATTACGTTGAATATTGTTTGAATGATCTATACATGGATGGGGAAGTTGTTAGTAAGATGATGAAGTCTTTGAAAGCTAATCTGATGGAAATTTATGAGTGGTATGTGCGTCATGAAAGCATTGACGGAAGTAGTAAAGTGTCAACCGAGGAGTCTGCAAGTTTTATCAATACATCTAAAGGAAGTTCCTCTTCTATGCGAGACGCTCGTCTTAGTAGATTTATGGAAAAAAAACAAGCAATAAGAGATTCGGTTGAGATAAAAAATGATGTGAAACGATACTTATTGGATGCTCGTGAAAATATAGAGAAAACGGATTTTGAAGTTCTAGATTGGTGGAAAGTTAACAGAAGTAAGTATGGTGTCTTGTCCAATTTGGCAAAAGATGTGTTGGCAATTCAAGTGTCAACTGTTGCTTCAGAAAGTGCATTTAGTACTGGAGGAAGGATACTTGATCCTTTCCGTAGTTCCTTAAGTCCTAGGATGGTTGAGGTCTTAGTATGCACTCAAAAATTGGTTGAATGCTTCTTCGAACTTGGATGGTTTTTGCATGGAAGATATTGAGCATTACAACCAAATGGATGAACTTTTAGAATCAATAAATTCAAAATCAACTGAAGATGACAACGGGTCCAAAGGTATACTTCCAACTCTCTGTTGTAGCTTGTTAGTTGTTACATTAGAAGACTATTATTCACTTTTTCTTTTGTGACTTACATTTTTTTATCTAACCAAATAAAATAGCTTTTTTTTTAAAAAAAAATTATTTTTCTCCTACAGGTTAATAATTGCATGGATGGTGTTGCTGCAGGGACAGCTTTTGGTGCTGTGCTTTAACCCGAAACTGGAAACAGTAGTTGGAGAATTTTTGGTGTATCAACTATCAACTTTTGGTGAATTTTTGTTTGGGTGGTTCATGGTTGTACCTTTTATTAAATATTAATTGTATTAATATTCCTTATGATGCAGTTTATCAGGATTGTGCATGTTTCATTTTATCTTCATATTAATTACATGGTGGAGTTTTTTATTATAGTGTTTAGCTTCTTGTTTTATGTTTTGTTTTACATGCGTAATTATATGAAACGTACCTTTGACTCATACCTTTTAATATGTGTGACACACACACACACTTTCTTAGGATCGTTTGTTTGTAAGCCTCTTCATATTCAATTGACGAGATTACTTGATTTTTTTTTTTTATAGCTAATATTAAGTATGTTGGGATTCTGTGGTTGAGATGTATTTTTGGAAACTATATATACTCCATGATCAGCATATCTCTCCGAAATTGGTAAGCCATCTTAGGCTCGGTATATGGAGAAAAATCGATGGATTCAAATAATTCATCTGTATACTGATCCATGAATCATGCTCCATAATTTTTTTCTTGCATAATATAAAGTTTGACTTCATTTCACTTAATGCAAAGAGTTGGCAGTTAGCAACTTAGCACCTCAAAGGCTCAAATTTAATTAAATGAATTTGTTATTTTTCTTTTTTGTTTATAGATTTCACATTATATGATAATTAATTATTAAATTATACGTTGTTCAAACCGACCAACCCAACCCAACCCAACCCGACCGATATTCGATTGGGTTGGGTTGGGTTGGGTTTCAATATTTACACGGGTTGGGTTGGGTTGATTTTATATCAAACCGACCATGTTGGGTTGGGTTTGGGTTGAGGTAAAACCCAACCCAACCCAACCCAACCCACGCCCACGCCTAGTAGTAATTGTATAAAAAATAAAAAATTATTACCAAAAGAATATATAATAGAATCAAAAGACCCAATAAAAGCACAGCAAATGGATAAAGATTTATTTACTTATACAAAATTATTAAGACCAAATAGTAAGATTAGTTTTGAGACTAATTGTGGACAAAGTATAGAATATACATTGCCAAAAGAATCAACATGGGAAAGACCTTTAAATCTCAAAGAAACAGATTTTATTATAGGATTAAATTTTTTTTATTAAAAGACAATGGTTACTTTACAATTACTAAAGATTTTTTACTAAAGATTTTTTACATCTTCAAAAACATACATTATTTACTCAAAGACAAACTCAATATTTTCCATCAGAGTGCTCTAGGAAGCATGATGGAAGTAGTCAGAATAATCAGAATGAAGAAGAATGTTTATGTAATAAAGAAAGAGAATGTCAACTTTTAGGAAATAATGAAGAAATAGGAGATAGAGAAGATGAAGAATTTATAGAATTAAACATAGATTTTATTGATAATGAAAAGATTTATAATACTTTAGTAACAGAACAAGAAATAGAAAATTTAATATCTAAATTAGAAAAAATGGAAATATTAGAAGAAAACATATTAAAATATTGGGAAAAAGATAAGATTTTATGTGAGTTAAAAATCAAGAATCAAGAATACATAATAAAGACTAAAAACATAGAAGCCACAAACTTAGATATTGAAGATTTTAAAATGCATATAAAATAATTGTTAAAACTAGGAGTAATTAGAAAATCAGATAGTCCTCATAGATCAGCAGCTTTTATAGTAAGAAACATTCAGAAATCATAAGAGAAAAAAGTAGAATGATTATAAATTACAAAATGCTGAATAATAATACCATAGATGATGCTTATAATATACCAAACAAAACAGTTTCTACCCCCCCCACAAAAAAAACCACCCCCCCCCCACCCCAAACCGCCCCACCCCCGCCCCCACCCCCACCCCCCCCCCCCCCCCCCCCCACACCCCCACCCCCCCCCCCCCCTGTAATAAATAAAATACATGACTGTAAGATTTTTAGTAAGTTTGACTTAAAATCAGATTTTTGGCAGATTAAGATGTACCTAGATAGTATAGAATGGACAACTTTTACATGTCCAGAAGGTCATTTTGAATTGTTAGTAATGTCATTTGGAATTAAGAACGCACCTAGCATATTCCAAAGAAAAATGGAAAGTATATTTAATAAGCATAGTAAATTTGTAGTAGTTTGCATAGATGATATTCTAGTATTTAGTAAGAATATAAGAGAGCATAGGGGACACTTACAAATAGTATTTTCAGAATTTATTAGACACGGTTTAATTATTAGTAAGAAGAAAATGGTATTATTTAAAGAATATATAGACTTTCTAGGAGTAAATATAGGAGAATGTAAGATAAAATTGCAACCTCATATAGCCCAAAAAGCCTTAGAATTTTCAGATAAATTAGAAGATTTAAAACAAATTCAGAAATTTTTAGGATTAGTCAATTATGCTAGACCATTTATAAAACAAATTAGGAAAAATTGCAGGACCTTTATATGCAAAAACCTCTCCTACAGGACAAAGATATTTCAATCAAGAAGATATAAAATTAGGCCAAGAAATAAAAAATTGGCCAGAATTATCTATGTCATTAGATACAGACTATTAAATTATAGAAACAGATGGAAGTCTATTAGGATAGGGTGCAGTATTGATATGTAAACCTAATAAATATTTAGATAAAAGTTTTGAAAAAAAATATTTAGATATAATAGTGGTAATTATAAGGAAAAATGTAATATAAGCAGTATAGATGCAGAATTATTAGCAATAAATTATGCCTTAGATAGTTTTAAATTATTTGTTATTTTTTAAAAAGAAATAACTATAAGGACAAATTGTGAAGCAATAGTTTCCTTTTATAATAAATTAAAATTAGACTCTAAGAAAAGTAGTAGAAGAAGATGATTAAATTTTATAGATAGAATAACTAATACTGGAATTAGTATAAAATTTGAATAAATAAAAGGTAGTGATAACAAAGTAACAGATATTTTAAGTAGAATATTAGAAAATAAGAATTTACATGAGATTAATTTAGTTTAATTTCTACAGATGTCCAGACCTCCTCCCAGACCAGGAATTCCTCAGGGAAATTCTTTTGCGTCAAATGCATTGTTACAGACCACATTTACTCAGAACAGACCATATTACGAAGAAGGTATTAGATTTGGTAATCAATCACTTTTATATTTTCCTAGTAGTAACATTTTATTTAAAGTATTAAGGCATATTTTATTATCTAGAGAAGAAAAATATTTATTAGACAATCTTTGAATTTCATATAACAAAAATCCAAAAGACCAAAAATACATTCTTGCATGTTTAAATACATTATCAGAACATTTTAGTCGGAATAAATGTAAGTATAAAGTTTTATGTTGTTGTAAAGGGTAGAAATCCTAGTGTTTTCCATTCATGGTTAGAAATATTAAATTGCATCAAAGATTTTAAAGATCCATTATATAAATGTTTTACTAATTTTCAAAAAGCTCTTAAAGTAGCTAGACGGAATATTGGAATAAACTTTTATATTTCACCTTCCCTCAAAAATTATTCAGATCTTCCATTAGACTTTTCTCTCAGCAAAGATAAGAACATTTTCTATACTATTGTGAATATATGCAGAACAAATTTAGAATCGTTAATGAATCCAATCAAGATCTAATGAACCAAAGAACCTCTCTTCAGAAAAAGATCATTCAACTTGAGAAGGAGATAATTGGGTTAAAACTCAGTCTATATATCTAAGGTACTATTGAGCCTAAGAAGTCAATAGCTAGTCCAACTCAAACTGTGATAGGTAAAGACTTGTCAAACCCGTTAATGGCTGTGAACTTGCCAAAAGTTCAACAGACTCAAAGACTGTTGATTCTTCTACTAAACAATTTATTCAGACTCAACAAACTGATAAATCTGTTACAGACAAAAGTAAAGAGATTTGAGATTTGTTAGGACAACCCATTGGTAAATATGATTTTCTAATAAAGTATAGTCTACCAGAACATCAGGCTTTAGATTTTCCAATTTCATCACAGAACCAAGAAATTCAACATGCTATCCATGACAAAGGCAAAGTTATTGTCCAATCCAAGATAGTTTAAATCCAACAATTTTTCCAAGATAGTCAAAATCCAGAAGAAGATTTAATTTCAATCAACAAGATTTTAGCCTAGATTCAAGAATTTCAAAACCAATCAAAGAATGAAGAAGGAACTTCTTCCAGAAGAAAAAAAGAAAATTGTCATCAAGAAGAAGAAAAAAGATGATGTAAAAGATAAGATTGATGAGGCAATTAAAAAAGCTTTTGAGGCAATTTTGGAAAATAAAAATATTAAAGAAAAAGAAATTCTAGAATGCCCACAAAATGAGAAAAATGAAGAAGACGTATCACAAGTAAGCAATGAAAATGAAGATCCAGAGAATCGATGTTACAATATTCAGACAGTGAGATGTCATTTTCATCAGTGGCAGAACAGAATATTATCAATTCTTTAGACTCATGAAGATCTCATTATTACAAGAAGATAAAATATTTTTTGATTTTTTGTTAAGGACAGATGCCTTGAAAGTGAAAAAGATTTAAAGCAGATGTTTTAAAAAGACATAAAGTAAAGATTGTGCGGCAATAGTAAAGATTCTTATCCAATTCGACAGAGAAAAGACTGACATAAAGCAAGATGCGTGAAGAAAAGAAGATCATAGTGGAGATTTTTTGTAAAATAAAGATTCTCACTAAGGGATAATTTGCTCCCAAGAATTTCTCTATAAAAGGATCCGATTTCATTTGAAAGAGGCATGCGCTTACAACCTGTGTAATCATTGCTTTCAATCAAACTATACAGCTGAATCAGACTTTGTACAAATTCTTTGAGATATAAAAAATATTTTAGTTTATTTCAAGTACTATAGGGACTTCCCGAAAGGAAAATCCTTAGTTATATTTCTTTAAAATGTCTTTATAAATCCCTTCAAAAATATTTTATTACTTTTGTATAATTTATCATGTTATTATGTTTTGAAAATATGATTATGTTGTTTTGAGTATTTGCACAATATTTCATTTCATGTTAAGCATATCATAAAAGTATAACTTAATTCTTAGAAGTCTTACTGTTTGTGAATTAATGCCTGAGTGACCTAGATGAGTGAGAATATTGGGTGAGGGTGCCCTTTAGGATGTTCTCTTGATACTAGGGAAAGAGAATCAATTAATCTATGAACTTTTTAAGGGAGTGTCATGGATAACCTTAGAGAAAGGAGATAAGTTACAGTTGATATGTCTTAAGTGATGAAAAAATTTAAAGAATTATAAAAAACTGAGAGTACTGATTAGGATTAAAGTAAACTTTTGAAATTATAACAATTGCAATTTCCTTTTAATATTTTAATTAATTTAAAATCTTGAATTAAATATTCTTTGTAAATAAATCTAAAAATTTTTTTTTTTTAATTTTTCGAACATGAAAAAACATTTTTATTATGTATTTAATTTTTTAAATATCTTTTGTTTAATTCATTTTTTTTTTTATAAATATTTCTTTAATTAAATAATATAGTATTTCAAATGTAAATAAATAATACTTGTATTCTTTTTTATTTAACAATTTCATTCTGTTTTAATTATTATATATAAATAATTTAAATCGTTAATTACGATGTTAAATGAAATATTATTTTTTAACAAATTAGCAAATCCTTATTTTTTCCTTTTAATATTTTAATTAATTTAAAATTCTTTAATTAAAAAGTATTTTAATTAAAATACTTTTTGGTACATAAGAATTATTTGTTAATACACGAATTTAAACACCTATTAAAATATATAGATACATGAATAGAAATAAATTCATCTATAACAACTCTAGATTCATATAGATCAAGATTCATTGAATTTAGATTAATGTGAATGCTAATTAATTGAGAATTAATAACACAAAATTCATACATGATAATGATTTTGTAGTATTTATTACATATTGAAAAATGAAAAATAAAGTATTATTGAAATAATTGAATTGTAATAGAGTTAAAATCATAAAAAAAAAATGATTCTCACTTGATGTAATATTTAATATATTATAAATTATAAATTGTCATAGATATCCCTCGAGTTTCAAAAAATCAAAAATCTCTCTTATTTTTAGATTTTATATATATATATATATATATATATATATATATATGTATATATATATATACACACACACATATATATATATATACATATATATATATACATTTTTGAAACATTTTTGTAAATATACATTTTCTAAAATATTTTTCTTTTTTAAAATAATTAAAAAAAGATAAATTCTCCTCCTTTATCCGGGTTTGAGACTGACTACTTCAATTTCGAGTATGCGAAGTTAAAAATTGTACACGAACAACTTGTTACGTGTACAATTTTTTTAAAAAATTATAAAGATATTAAAATAAAATTTTGTGACGAACATGATTAAATTAAATATCACTTATTTGATGACGTGCAATTTCGACATATTTATCTTGAATTCTAAAATGAGCGTCTTCCCAGTCCTTCATGCACATTAATATTTCCAAAATATTTTTTTTCAATCGGCTTCTGACCTCGAAGAGAACCTTTTTACCTGCACTAAAAGCAGACTCCAAAGTTACAGTGCTAACCGGATGTGTTAGTAGATCTTTTGCCATTGCAAAAATCACTAGTCATCGGCGTTTATACATTCGCCATAATTCAATTACTTATTCTAAACTTTTCCTAATTGTTTTGTTAGTATGCATATTATGATTAAAGTAATTAAATTAATTCAGCAGGCAACGCATTTGAACTACTACTCGATGTTTGAATATATGCAATGGAAGACAAACTACTATTAATACTAGAGGAATCACATGCAGATGCAGTTAAATCATATCTATATGAGTTTATGCATTCGAATAAATTTAAAACTTCAACGTCATCATCTACTATATCAGTGAGAGGAGTGGGTGTAGAGCCGGAGGGTACCCGATTAATATGTGCACCCATTCTTGAAGCATATAATTCATACATTTCACATAAAGTTACTTCCAAATTTCTATAAGTGATAGGTAGGTACATTAAAAGTTAAAGCTCTTGAAATTTGATCAATTACAAATTTAGTACCGATAAATTATATCGGGGGTCCCTGACGCATGCTAACGAAAATAACATAGGCAAGTCTTCCCAATATTTTCTAAACTTTAATTTCATGGAATATATATTTGAACTAAAATCCGGGTCATTTTTAAATCTATGAAAAGTCCTAGCAATTATATAAAGACATTCAAGGACCATACAACTAATGAGATAATAAACACCAGACAAAATATTTGTAGAATCATAAAAAATGTCAAATTTTTTTTAATTTTAAAAACCAAAACTCCAATCGGACTCATTCAAAATAATATCGTTTTCGTCTCTAATATGCATATTATTATAAAATTCAGTTATTAAATGTTTAAAACACTTCACATGATTTTAATAATAAGTAAGTGGAGTTTCATCTATACTCTACGTCACTAATAAATATTTTTGTATGCATCACCCCAGCTTCGACAAAAAATTCTTCAAATACTTACTTTCTACTAGGTGCAATCGTGATATATATTAGTGCATTCCTAATTCGTTGAATTTCATCATTAACATGTTTTAAACCGTCTTGTACTATTAAATTAAAAATATGGCATACATATCGAATATGAAATAAATAACCACCGAAATCGGGTTGAAGTACTCTATACAATTTATCGATAACTACCTTATTTACAGTAGTGTTGTCGAACGTAAAAGAACGAATTTTACTTTCGCAACGATATTCTTTAATAATGATCATAATAATATTAAATATGTTGTTAGCATTGTGAGAAAACTCAATAATTTTAAAAGCAATAAATTTTTTATGCATGACCCAAAGTGGGTCTATATAGTGTGCAGTTGCAGCTATATAACATCTTTTATTAATCTCTTCCCACATATCCGAAGTTAAGATATCACACCCTCATATTTTTCTAAATTGGCAATCAATATCTTCTTTGAATTAAGAAAATAATCTATTGTTTCAGAAGGAAAAATATTTCGACTTATTCCAACGTACTTCGGTTGAAGATATTCTTTCACATAGGAAACGAAGTATTTGTTGCCAGTTATTGGTAGTGGCAACTAAGTTGCGGCAACGAACTTCACCATTTCGTTCGAGCTTTTTTCTCTGAATACATCCACGTAGAAAGTGTCGTAGTATTAGTACCGGTGCCTGAACTACCAAATTGTAGTTGTGTTTGACCAGCAGGAATAAGCCCATGTTTGGTAGTGACGGTTGATGTGGGAGGTTCCAATACCTTTTGACCATGCCAATTGTTGTTGACAGTATTTACATACTGCTTTGGATTCTGGAACTTCATCGACCACACGACCAGTTTGAACCAATTTAAAATGGTCCCAACATTTTGCCTTTTTTTTTTCCCTTTCTCTTCCCTCTTGCATCGGGAATATCTAATACAGGTTCATCATCTTGTTCCATCTCTAAAACATTAACGTCATCCAAATCAATTTGATGACTACTTTCATGAGCATTGAAATTCTGAATATTTTCTGGAATGAGTAATTTATTTAGTCCGACGAATTCATTCTCAAATTGACTATGGGGCACAAGTGATTCACCTCCGACGTCGAACAAGTTTTCAACAAATGATCGTGGATCCATTTGTGAATTGGATAATTGATATTAAATAATTGAAATTAAATGTTGAAGTAAAATTGATAAATGAATGTAGATTATGTGGTAGTGTAGAAAATAGATTATAAAATCAAGATTATAACTTAATAATGTAAAATGTAGAAGAGTAGAGAATGATATTGATAATGAAATTTAGAGAGTAGAGAATGAGATATTGATAGTTGGGTGGAAAAAATTGATTAATTGACGAGTATTTATAGGGGAAAATGGAATTGAAAAAAAATAAAAAATAAAACAAAAAAAGGACCAAATTGTTACTGAATTTGACCGTTCTAGTCACTGAATGTGAGCCGGCTCGTGGCTCGCCTATTAAACACCTAGCTCGTGGGCCGGCTCGACGAGCGCTGGTTTCAAAATAGCTCGGCTCGGGCTCGTCATTTCTCGTGGTTCGTTTTTTACAAGCCGAGTGTTCACCTGACAAGCCGCTCAGCTCACTTGTCATCCCTACGTCAGCAGCACGCTTCTTATCCCTCCTGACCTCCGTTCCGACAAGAGGATTACATCCTCCATCGTGTTTGGTGTCCTCTCGCCCTCCGCCACATCCCCTCCACCTCTATCACCTCCGGTACTCCCTTAACCTTCGGTGTCCCCTCCACCTCGAGTACCTCCTCCGCCACCGTCTCCTCTATCGGATCCTTCGGGGGCCTGACCCTCCGTCGTGTCTGCAAAATATAACTTGAATGCATCATCCGATAGCCACGTATGATCATCATACCCCATCTGACCCCATCGACCCTGAAAACTGCCAGTCCCTCCATCATCCCCTCTATCCCGATAACTGCCAAACCCTCCGTCGCCCGCTCCGTCCCGATAGTCACGAGTTGCTCGCAAATCTACTATGTCGCCTCGTA
The DNA here is from genome assembly GCA_019395295.1 of Osmanthus fragrans. Lineage (NCBI taxonomy): Eukaryota > Viridiplantae > Streptophyta > Magnoliopsida > Lamiales > Oleaceae > Osmanthus > Osmanthus fragrans. The sequence goes on from CM033349.1 coordinate 10,420,747, forward strand.
ACGCTACGACATCAGTATGAAAGGCTCCTAAACCGGCTCGTAACTCCGCTACTTTCACTCTCATCTCCCTCATAAATGTAGTCAATAGGTCAAACAAATTGTGACTACGTGCAGGAGGAGATTTCGACGGATATGATACCCTTGACGGAGGTGATATCCTCGGCGGATTTGATCCCCTCTGTAGAGGTGATCTCATCGGCGAAGGTGATACTGGCCACCACTTTTACAAAATTGAAATTAACAAATGAATAATTTATGTAAAAAAAATCAAAACGCCAATCAACAAAAACGATATTCAATTAACATACCTTATATCGATCGACAACGAGCTCGGGCACCTGGTCGTCTATCGCAGTTGGCCGAGACAAGTCACGGAGATAAATCTGACCCTCCTCATTGATTGACGGTGTCAACTCAGTGAGGATTTCAAGCTGACATATTGACATTTCACTGAGTTAATGACTGTTTCGAGATTTCGAAAAAACATACACCATAAATTACAAATATATAATACGTACTTCAGGATCGTCGAGGAGAGTTGATAAATGTTTGGCAAGCGGCTTGTTTTGAGCTCACCAGTGATGCATTCGAGGAAAGTATGTCTACCCTCTCATCGCAAACTGGGTAGCCAAGATGGGGATAGTCTCGTATATCCATATCTGCAATAATTACAATTATTATATATAAAATTTAATAAAAAAAATAGATAATTCATTATTTTAAACATTTACCTGCAAAGCCAACGACAACCCGTATATATCGTACTTGCGCTCGGGCCTACCCCCTTAGGCATCAAATACCCCATCTTGAAGTGATGTAAAGTATCCATAAAACATCACTGTCCCCATGAATAGTTGTTGAAGACATCGATATCATCAACAACCTCCAAATGAAAAATGTCAATCGACGTCTTCATGTGATGACACCTGAGCATGCTCTCCAGGATAAGCGCCATGCCGAGCTTTAACTCGTCAGACATCTGGTTGCAATCCTTAAATACGTCTCCCAACTATGCTAGTGTCACTGTCGTCTGTCCATGAAAATACTGAAGGAGCAGCCTTTCTTTGGAATACGGGCTCTTGCTACTTCTTCCCCCGTACACCATAATCCCGTGATGAGTGCAAACTCGAACATAGAAAATGAAGATACCTTACCCCCAAAATCAAATCTGAGGGCATCTCCATCATCTAGCTTAAGTAGCCGACATAACAACTCATCGAACAACTGACCAGAAAACTGTATATCTCTTAATGAATGTAGGGGCCATAAGCAGGACCGACGCAATATGCCCGTGTGCTCCTCATCGAGCATATCTAGCACCATCGTGAAGCTGGCAAATTTACAATTCGACGTAACTTTGCCATGGATCTGTTTCACGGCGTCGTCTAAATGATATTTCATCCTGCAAAATTTTTAATTTTTAAATGTTAGAATCTTGTGTAAGAGATAATTAAACTAACTAAACTGTAACAACTATACGTAACAATCAACAGATAATAAATGGAATACAAGAAATGAACGTAAAGAACTATTAAACAACGAAATTATAAAAAGCGAAAATTTCTTTTTTGTCAACTAAAATAAATAAATCAAATAACTTTACATATTAAATAAATAATATACGTAAACAATTAACATAATTAATTAATATATTCAAATAAACAATTAAATTAAATACTATATAAACTATTAAAACCAGTAGTTAATATATACATAACCAACTGAATTAATTAATGGAATTTTAAAATAAAAAATTAAATCAAATATTAAATATGTAAGTAAAATATGAAATTATATATTAAGTACACAGTTAAATTAAATAAATAATTAAATATTAAACAAATAATATACATAAAAAATTAAAACAATTAATAAAATATTTAAACAAACAATTAAATTAAACATTTACTAATAAATTAATATATGTAATTAATATATAAATAACCAATTAAAATAATTAATGAAATATTAAAATAAAAATTAAATAGGCAATTAAAATAATATATTAAATTAACAATTAAATTAACTAGCTAAATTACATAAATTAAATAATAGACAAATAATATACAAAAACAATTGAAGCAATTAATGAAACATTTAAATAAACAATTAAATTAAATATTAAATAAACGATTAAAATAAGTAATTAATATTTAAATAACCAATTACAATAATTAATGAAATATTAAAATAAAAAATTAAATCAAATATTAAATATGTAATTAAAATAAGAAATTATATATTTTTATCCCCATTTTCTTCAAAATGTATTTTCTACATCACATCACCGTGGGACCATGTACAGACGACAGGTTTCATTTTAAAGGGAAATTGCCACCAATTTACCAATTGACCCTTTTGTCCTTATCTGCATGTGCGAAATGGAATAAAAAAAAAATAGAAGGGAAATTATCGCAAAGGGGAAAAGAATGTGAACAGAAAGGTATATTAGACGATAGGGGGGTGTCAGAAAATTGTCAACAATAACGGTCGAAAAATTAATTCTAATTGAGGAATAATGTGCGTCAAACAAAGTTAAGTAAACTATTAAATTAAATAAATAAATAAATATTAAACAAATAATATACATAAGAAATTAAAACAATTAATAAAATATTTAAATAAACAATTAAATTAAACATTTAATAATACATTTAAATAAGTAATTAATATATAAATAACCAATTAAAATAATTAATGAAATATTAAAATAAAACAATTAAATCGGTAATTAAAATAATAAATTAAATATTAAAGAAACAATTAAATTAACTAACTAAATTACATAAATTAAATAATAGACAAATAATATACAAAAACAATTAAAGCAATTAATAAAACATTTAAATAAACAATTAAATTTCAATAATTAATCAAATATTAAAATAAAAAAATAAATCAAATATTAAATATGTAATTAAAATAAAAAATTAAATTTTAAATAAACAATTAAATTAAATAAATAATTAAATATTAAACAAATAATATACATAAGAAATTAAAACAATTAATAAAATATTTAAATAAACAATTTAAAATAAACATTTAATAAGTAATTAATATATAAATAACCAATTACAATAATTAATGAAATATTAAAACAATAAATTAAATAGGTAATTAAAATAAAATATTAAATAAACAATTAAATTAACTAACTAAATTACATTAATAATTAAATATTCAACAAATATACATAATCAATTAAAATAATTAATAAAATATTTAAATAGACAATTAAATTAAATATTTAATAAGTAATTAAAATAAGTAATTCATATATTACTAACCAATTCAAATAATTAATGAAATCTTAAAATAAAAAATTGCATAGGTAATTAAATATTAAATAATTATGTATTTTTTAAACAGTGGTCAAAGGCCATTTTGAAAAAAATGACCGGATCAACCGACTGTTTGCAATTATTTCCTCGAATGGAATGCTGTCCGTGTTGCTTCAGGATCTCTAGGCCCAGTAAGCAAAATATACAGAGAAGTCCATAAAGAAGAGTTTTGGTCATTGAAATAATAAAGGGTTCAACCCATTAATTTTAGGAATGAATCGACGTTTCACTCATTAACTATAAAATAGGGATGGGATTGAACATAAAAATATGTTCACTATTCGTCCCATTTTCATTTATTTATTTATTGTAAGAGTAATACTATTTATACATAATTATTTAAAGATTGGTTAACTACATAGAAGAGAAAAAAGGTTTGAGAGAGAGAGAGAGAGAGAGAGAATGAAATAAGTTAAATTTTAATATAATGTCATGTTATCAATTTTTACATTAATTTGTAAATAATTATGTACATGTAATATTACTCTTATTTCAATATCATTTTTATTGAGAAATGGTGGTATGTAACTATTTTGAGCATGACATTTGATCAATCAGGCATCTTGATAAAAATTGGAGAAGGAAAAAAAAAAAACTTTAAAAAAAATGCTAATTTTAGTATTAAAAAAAAAAAAAAAACCTTTTGTAATGGGTGGCAAATGGGTCGAAATTGACGTTGTTGAATAGTTGAAGGACAAAGTTGATGTTGTAGAAATGTTGGAGGATGAAATTGATGCTTTTTAATAATTGAAGGACCAAGCTGGAGCTCTTGAATAATTTGAGGATGTTATTCATGCTTTTGTAAAGTTGGAGAATGAAGTCGATGCTATCGAATAGTTTAAACACGAAATTAATGCTTGTGTATAGTTGAAGGACAAAATTGATGCTTTCTACAGTTGAAGGACTAAAATTAAACTTTTATATATTTGCAGAACTAATTGAATCTATTGGGTAGTCGACGGTCGAAATTGATGCTTTTGTACAAAGGAAAGACTTGACAAAGGTTCATTTTAAATTATTTTACTAGATAATGTTTTGTAGCTAAAATTTAAATATTAAAACTTTTTCTCTCTTCAATAGCCTACACTGTCAATTAGTCATGGACAAAAAAATGGAAAAATCAATCAAACTAATCAAATCTAACCGACTCGGGTTGGTTTGGTTTGAGTCGATTTGACACAAATAATTGATTTGATTTGATTTTTTTTAAACAAAACCATAGTGGGTTGGTTCAATCTTATTTTGAAACCTTAAACTGCTGGTTAACCAAATGACACAACCCACTTATATGTTTACTTTTTTGTTAAGAATAAAAATAAAAAGATAAACTCTATCTCATAACTGTATTTTGATTCATTTCAATATATAATGTTGCTAATAAGTAATAGTACTGAAATTTTCTTTTCACAAGCTTATTATATGTTATATTTAACATTTTTTTTCTACTCAAACAGTCATGCCACATAATACATAAAAAACAACAAAATTCTTAAATTTTTTGTTGATACGTGTCTACTAATATGATTTTATTTATTAGTCAATAGTTCTTGTAATATAAATGTAGTTATTTTAGTTCTTGTAGTATAAGTGAGCTTAAAACCCAAACAAATTTTAAAAAAAAAAAAAATAAAATAAAATAAAATTCAATTTGAACTAAAAATCCAAATCAACTAATCGAACCAAACAAAACTAAAACCGATTTAAGAGCTAAAGTGGTTTGATTTGGTTTAAAATTCACCCAAATCGATTAATTTGATTTCGGTTTCGGGTTGTAGTCGATTAAACATAGGGTAGTTAACGGGCTTACAAGGAATTTAACTATTCCACCTAATAAGTTAAAATTTTGGAATGAAACCTCAAATTTTCACAAATAGTATCATGGGAAATGATACATGTATAGTGTTGTACATATTTACAGCCCCCTCACATGACGGGGCTCTTATGCTTACTGTACACAAGTTCTAGTATCATAGACATGTCTTTAATCACGTGAAAAGGGGCTCTCATGCTTACTGTACACGAGTTCTAGTATCACAGACATGTCTTTAATCACGTGAAAGCACAAGATGAGTCTCTAGCTGTGGCAGAACGAAGGTCAATGACCTTAAGTTGGATCGAGATACGAGAGAAATTCCAATTTTATGATTAGTTCATAAAGGTAGCTGTGCCCATGAAAAGTAGCGGCCCTAAAGCAGTGAAAGAGTGCCAAGACGATGCGGCAAGAGCGTTGGAATTTCACCAAAAGAAAGTCCTAAAACAGTTTATTAGCTTAGTGTCAAGGTAAAGAAACTTTTACAATTTTTCTCTAGTAAAATTACCAAACTACGTATTTTTTTCCTTTTAAATAAGATTTAGGTGATCTAAACCCACTGATAATTATGTCAAGTGCAACAAATTGATTTATCTAATACTTTTTTATTCGAAATATTTTGTTCTTCTACTAAAAGTCTAAAACACTCATCACAGCAAGGATTTCAAAGCATTGACAAGAGAACATATTCCAATTCAGGTAGAGGACTTGAATAATCTTCGACATTTTAGTCGAAAAATAGATCATGTTCATTTTGTACCTCGACTCAACTGTTTATATCATGTTTCTCATAAAAAATGAGGTTTCAAATTCATGTAAAGGTTTTAGGAAGAAGCCATATGTACCGAAGAGGGAGTACCGAACTGTGTACTCCCTCTCACATAAACACGCGGGGGGATTAATTTATTTCGAGCCGTGGCCCCACCTCCGATGTGAGTAGTAAGTAAGAGATTTTGTAAAAAATTCGGTACGTGTAGCATGGTCTAAGGTTTTAACATGCAAAATACCTTAGCCTGCACAATAGTGCTAATCAGTACCCTTGAACAGTGAAACGAAATCAGAAATTGTAAGAGACTTTTAAAGGAATCTGTATATGTAAATGGATTATTCTACTTGGCCCTCATAGTTGACTTCGTGGATGACCTCGATCCCACCACTCCCCTCACATGGGGGTCGGGTCTCACCTCATTAAATTTAATATTTTTGCCCCCATGTGAGGGGAGTGGTGGGACCAAGGTCATCCATGAGATCAACCATGATGATAAGGTAGCATAATTGATATGTAAATATATTACTTATGACATTGTGCACAGATACAATACTAAGAATCAATCAAATAAAAAAAATTATGTATACATTTCCAAATAACTGCTCAGGGTGTCTCAAAATTTTACTAACACGGATGACAATAAACACGAGGCTAAGCAAATATGTCCATACTTTCTCTTGTGTCCTCGGAGTGAGTTCCTGCAATCCCAAAAGGCAGCACACCTCTAAGAAGATGCGTGAATGCTGATATGTAGACGCGGCCTTGTCGCATTTCAAGGTATTTCGAAGAACTCGACCCTAATGCATTTGTCAACTAAATCCTGTTTGGAGCTTTCTTCTTGACCTTTATCTATCAAAAGGACGCCAAAAACTTAGTTCCTTGAAGTGTGGTACCAAAAGGAGTCAGAAAGAGGAATGTGTCATTGAATTATTGCACATGCACTCTGGGACAGGATATTTCGTCACGTCCCTTCCTACTTTGCTAGTCCTTCGTTTGAGCTGCCCCAATGAATCTCGGTGCAAATCCATTATAATGTTGTTGAACTCGGCTTCAGGGAGAGAAGAATTCATAAAGTATAGAAGCATCTGTCTTTTGTTAGGTGTGATGGTCTTTTTGTGCCCTGCATAGGCCCTCTGCCCCTGTTTCAACATAAATTCAACCAATCCAAAATAAGCGATGACGAGTCAATAAGAAGTGATTCTGCAGATGATTAAAGGATGGACGCAATACCTGAATGGCATGGCCCATATTTCCACCATGAGACGCCATGAATACGTCGCTGTTCTCAGAAACTATGTGATCGATAGCAGCCAATAATGAAGCTTTCTTTGCAAATGGTTCGAGCTCTTCCGGCAGGGCAAGGTCTTCCTTGTTATAAAAATGAGGAAATTCTCTAGTCAAAGGTTGCAAGGCTTCTTTTCCACCCAATGGAATCCCTCCGGCCCAATAAATTCTTGTACTTTTTGGTGCTCCCAATGCTTTGAGCAATCTAAACACAGAACAACTTATCACTCAGAAGGAGTCGACAGATCCTAATAGTTCCATTACTGAGATTTTTGCAATTCATAAGCTTACCGTGTGACCTCCAAGGCATTTAAGGGGCAGAGGCCGGCAAGTTTTCTATCTTGGTAGGTCATGTTATTTCTTGAAGTCAAGAGCTTCGGCCTCGACTTCCTCTCCTTATTTATCATCGCATCATACTCACGGCTTAGACCAGGAAGACATCCTGTCCTCACCCATACGTCCTTCTCCATACGCAGATGGAGAGCAAGATATGGTCCCTTGCTTCTCATCCTCTCTGTAAGCTTGTTACCAAGTTCGCGGATATGTGGGGCGAATCTCAGTGCATGAAAAGCCACCTACAATTGGAAAGAGGACTCGATGAATAGATGCTAAATTTCAAGCAAATAGCCAAGTAGAAATTCCAAAGTTAGTAGGGCTCACGGCTCAGTATGTAAATTGTATAAAGAAGAGTACACTAACTACCTTGCATCGAAGCTTTTGAAGTTCAGAAGGAAGATCCTTGGAAAGCCTCGAATCAAGGCCACGCAAAAGTAATATGCCATCTCTTCTAAGCTGCAGGGTTCCCAAAAAACATTTAAAAAAATAAATAAAAATCAAACGATCCTTTACAACCCCCAAAAACTAAAACAAAACACTGCACACATTACTTCATATTATCAAAATGATAAAGATAACAGATGAACAAACAAAATATAGCATTTCAAATACATCACTCTCTTAAATTTTTTGATAAGTTTGAGACGTCAAAATCTGAAATTCATATACGAAATACCAATCAACCAGCCAACTACTTTAGTTGTGTACCAATAATTTTAATGTTACGGTGATTAATCCAACTCAGATGTCATAACCAGATTAACAATTCATGTACTGATCATGTACTGAAGTTAACTGCCAATGAATTATCCAGTTCATTCATATATTTCTAATCCTTATTTACTAAAATCAAGGCCAATCTGTTTAAGGAACAACACTCGTAACCATGAAAGAAACTCGAAAACACAGGCATGGCAATGTAATCTCTTACTCGTTTAAGGTAGCGAAAGCGAATCCACTTGGGAGAAACATGAAGAGGGGTCATCTTCTCCTCCATATGCCTAGTCATCAAATGTGTCGAGGGAAGTGATGAAACTATCCGAACATCATTCGCCAAAACATTTTTGAAATGATCCAAGTCAAAAATATCAGAAAACTCACTGCAATAATCACAAGAATAACAGAACGACTTATCAATTTAATCCACAAAGCTGTTCAAAATCACATCATTGATTAAAATGCACCAAAATGACTTAGTTTACTAAAGTGGAAGATCAAAAAAATTATAAGATATTGTCAAATGAAATAAAGATGGTATTTTGATGGCTGAAAATCAAGAAATGGTAAAAAGAAGGAACCTTTCATCACCCCAAATGACATTGACTTGCAAGATAGGGACAACCAGAGCAGCTCCAAGAATTCTTGCAATCACCACAGCATCAACAATTTGATTCCTCTGCTGATTCATTCCACCAGCTACCACAACCATTAAATACTTATTCCTGTCCTTCATAACTTCAACAGTTTCCTCTCTGTATTTTACACTGAAATCCAAACAAGGCCTATACCCCATCCCCTCAGGCTGTTTCCAAAACTCAATTTTATCATCTGTTTTTTCATTTTCCACAATTTTCAGCTGAGAACTTGACAGCCCAGTTGATAAGAATTTCTTTTCTTGAGGAGTAAAAAGTGGGTTCTGTTTAAGAGGAGTTATGGGATCAAAGCTAAACCACATCTTCAACATAAAAAGAAAAGAAAGTACAAAAATCAAGAAAATCCAGAATCTTGGATTCTTCGAAATAGGCCTTAGCTTTGAAGCAGAAATGGGCTTTTTCTTGGGAAATTCTAGCAAAGACTCGAGTGAAGATTGAGAAATTGAGCTGATAATTTGAGAAGACACTGAAATATGACTCTGATGCTTCTTCCTGTTGTGCTTTGACACAGCCATTTCACACACTAGAGCCCTTTAGAGGTAAAGGTTGAACCCCAACCTTAGAGGTAGTACGATGCTCATACGCCTTATATATTTACAGCTTTTGGCTTCCTTCAGAAGATTTGGAGAGAGAGAGAGAGAGCGAGCGCGGGTGGCGGGAACGAGTTACGCTGTCCCTCGCTCTCTCGAGTATTCCAAATGCTATTTTTATACAGAATGGGAACTATTTGGATTGGAAGGCCAATTCTTTTCCATTTCCAAAACTTGTTACGTGCATCAATTTGGTGGGTTCTATCTTTGTTTGAAATTCTCTGAGCTGAAATGATAGTAGGTAAAGATTGTGAAAGGCAAATAGGCAAATACCATATGAAGCGAAAGACTTTACAATAATGGGAAATTACTTTAATTGTCTACTTATTTGTTGGTAGTTTATTTGTTTATAAATGATAACGTGTGACTTTAGCAGAAAACATTAGAAAATAATGTAAATTTACTAGTAAATACTATTAAAATAAGATGATTAAGCACTTCATAGGCATGATAAATGGCCTATTGCATCAACAATTAATATTTTTTTTAGCAACTTTAATGTTGACATGAATGAAATGTTCATTTCTCCAATTTCGACCCGTAAATCTCACCATTTAATTTCTAAGCTATGAAAATATTGTCGTCAACAATATTTCGTGAATAAATTGATGATAGATTGTTTACCATCGGAAGAGTGGTGTGGATTGTTATTATTAACACTTAACTCTAAATATTGACATCAAACCGTACAAGTATTTGAACAAAATTTAATATTTATATGAAGAATTAAGATGATGATATCATTTTATAGTGTTTTTTGGATAATAAAATATTGGGAGAGAGACTAATAAAAGTAATAAATAAAGGGCATGAATATTGGCTGAATTGAGTAGGCCATCACTTTGTTCTTAACATTTTTTTTTCTCACATAATATAAAGCAATTACTTTTCAATATTTTAAACCAAATTCATTTTTGATTAATAAAATTTTAAAAGTTTATGGGTTTACAAAATTTAAAAAGTTTATCAGAATTCCAAGCAGAAAGAATGTCAATTTGTACCAAAATAGCTGTCAATTAAACAGTGGATAGGCCGTGTTCTATCGTATTTTGCTTGGGTTTTGCTAAGGTGTTAGGGAGGCCGACAGCCTTCGTGACCGAAACCCCACATATAGGAGGGGGGGAGGGGGGGCTCCATTTATTGTGAAAAGAAAATATATGTCCATAGTTTGTATTAATTAATTTTCAATCACATAATTGATCAACTTTTATTAAAATCTACAAAATAATTAATTTTTGACTACACCAAACAGGGCCTTCAACAAAAATATTTTTGTAACAGTAATCAGAGAAAAAGTGAATTTTCGGTAATATTAATGAAATATATATGTATAAAATAATCATAAATAAGAATATAATAAGGGCAAAATGCTGAAATATTTTTCTTCGTGATCGATAATGACCTTTCACTACCATGACACCCGATAAGAGAATTTCCATTGTGGGTCCCGCGACGAATAAAGTTACTCCATATTAGTTCAAAAATTGGCCCGACTAATCCGGTGGGTCGTGTTTGGTTTTTGTCGATTTTCCGACTAGGAGAATTTGCCAATTGTGATTGTGTTTCGTACAAGAAAAGTTAGAATGTCGTCGTCATCCATGTTATAATTTGTTAAGCTTGTATACCATAAAAATAATTTATTGAAAGAATTTGACGTGAAAATAACTAATTAAATTTTATATTATTTGTAAGTATGGTTTACCAAAATGTTAATAAATATTTAGAAAGTCAAATTAATTATAAATTAGTAAGTAAATGTATAGCTAGATATGGTTCGATTCGATTCTAACGAAAATCAAATCATACCCGAAATTTTCGGATATTTAGCCTTTGTTTGATGCACATTATTTTGAAAATAATGCATTTTTTTGTGTGATGTAATGATTAATATGTGGTTGAAAAAAAAGGAAAAATTGTTGATGTGACTGAAAATATTATTTTATTGAAAAATATGTTATTGAAAATAAATAGAAGAATGCAAATGAAAATTATAAGGGGCTTAGTAAGTGGAACCATCAAGTTCAAATTTAATTATGGAACCATTCGGGTTTGATTTGATTATCGGGTTCCGTACTATAATCAATTTTTTTTTTTAATATTTACAAAGTTACATTATGAGATAGTTGATTGATGGAGAATGTGTTGTTAAAAATTAAAGAAAAGTTTTTGGTTTGCGTATAATATTATTTTATTGAAGAATGTGTGGTTGAAAAAAAGTGAGAGAAAAATGAATTTTGAGAAAATGGGAATCAAACAGGGGCTAATTCAACTAATGAAATAATATTTGCAACCCCTAGTCACCGTTAAATGTATATTGCACGTTATTATGAAATATTTTTTAAGCGTTATAAAAATAATATTTGATTATGTTTGAATGTTAATTAGTTTACAATTAATACCAGATAATATATACACGATAATGAATGTTAAATTATTTATTTAATTTTCAATTAAGTAAAAGTAGATGTTAATTAGTATACATGGAACCGATTAATGGAATACATTTTTAAATGTGGAATTCTAATTAACTTATAATTAGAATTTGTAACACTGAAATGCATAAATAAAGATGAATATTAAAAGAATGTGAAAATTAATTAATTGAACATTAAAGTCCATTTAGTAATTGGGAGATTGAGTGAAGTTGGAAAAAGTGGGAAAAAGTTTATTGGGGGGGGGGGGGGGGGGGGTACCATTGGTATTATTGATGATTTTTTTTTTTTTTTTTTTTTACCTTCCTTGATGATTTAGCGTCTCCCATAATTTTATAATTTTATATTCAGTCACACAATTTTTAATAAATAATTTCACACATGAATTTATAATTTTTTTCCTACATTTTTTAACTACATCATTCGTTACAAAATCACTTCGAAAAAAGAAAAAAAATTCAAACAAAGGACTTAGAAAAACCTTGTCATGAAAGCAATTGCAATTGAAGTATGCATAAAAATAAAAATAAAATTGCAATCATTAACATGTTGTTGTAATGCTTTATTGGGAATTGATAGGGGGCAATATTTTGAGTATAAGACACTCATATTTTATAAAGATATATAGTTCATGTTTGACAGTTATTTTTTAGAAAAAAATATATTTTTGAATAGCTGATTAATGGAGAATGTGTGGTTAAAAATTAAGGAAAATTTTTGGGTTTGAGTGTAATATTATTTTATTGAAAAATATATGATTGAAAAGAAAAAAGAAAAAAATATATTTTAAAAAAAATGGCTATCAAACAGGGGCATAGTTGATATTGAAGAATTCAAAGAATGTCGATTTGTAACAAACAGCTGTCAATTAAACAGTGGACATGCCGTGTTCTTTCGTATTTTGCTTGGGTTTTGCTAAGGTATCACCCTCCTGACCAAAACCCCCCCAAATAGGCCCTCAATTTATTGTGAAAATAAAATATATGTCCATATTTGATATTAATTAAATTAATAATTAATATTAATAACATATTTTATAGGATACAAACTTTTAAATCACATAATTCATCAACTTTTATTAAAATCTACAAAATAATTAATTTTTTACTATACCAAACAGGGCCTTCAACAAAAATAATTTTGTAATGCTAATCAGAGAAAAAGTGTATGTATAAAATAATCATAAATAAGAATATAATAAGGGCAGTTAGCACTTAGCAAGGTGCACAAAAAAAAATCGTGAAATCGCAAATTGAATTGAAATCGTTGGTTCGAATCCACGTGGACCCGCAATTTTTTTCTCAAATCGAATAAAATCGTTTTAAAATGGTTTGATTTAGGTTTTGACTTTCAAAAATCGCACAAAATCGAACCGAACCGTTTTTAATTTTTTTAATTAAAACATTAATTTTGTCAACTTATAAATTTTACATTTTTTACTTCACGAAAAAAAAATACCAATTTAGTAATACACATTACAACCAGCCCATTGAAATAATCATAAAAAGTACATTAGGTTCAATGATTGCAAATTATGTCCAAAACTTTAGAAATCTTAACACAAATTCTCATTTCCTAAACATTGACGCTTGTCTGCAACTGTTGAACGAATCAACCGTCATCTTTTGCATGTCTGCTAATTTTTACTTGAATCGTCTATTTCTTCATTCTCTCTTAGTAAGTCTCAAATTCTCATTCAAGCCATATTTCCATTGTTATTTCTTTTATTTGTTATTTTTGAACTTATTATACACTTGTGAGTTGTGGTTTGGATAGAAAAATGACTATTTGTGTGCCTAAATGATTAATGATTTTGTTTGTGCTTTGGAAAAAATGAAGGTCATGGTGTATTGATTGTGCGAAAATGTTAAAATTCCTTAACTAGTACTACTATTTTCTACTTGTTGGAAAAATTGAGTTTATAGGCTAACTTTGGCACGAGTTTTGAGTGGGACCCGGTTGTTCAATTTGGAAGATGAAAGTTGATTTGTGTTCTCCTCCGTGAGTACATCGAAATCATATACTTACTTGCCAAAGTTGATGCTCGGGTGAATGAGAAATTGAGGCTCAAAGTGTACCACTCAAAAGGGAGTTTATGTGGAAAAAATGAATTTGTCCCACATAGGAAAAAGATGAGAAACTCCAAAGGTCATTGTCATTGATGGTAGCCTAGCCTATAAATAGTGGCTCATTTTCCTCATTTCAACACACAAAAAAAAAAAGCAAAGGCTTTCAAGTCTAGAATACATAAGAAATTCATTTGCATAGAGTTCTATTTTTTTTTCCTGCATTTCGGTCTTGGTGGTGGTGTAGTTCAGGCACTAGTTCAGCTCGCCGGAGTGGTTCCCGTGGTGCTCGGAAGCTACTGGTTCTACCGTTGTATCCTGGGAAACGGACGCTCGTTGTAAACCTCAAGCACGAACGGTGAGGGGGCGAATCTGTTTTAAGGAAACTGTGTGCAACACAGGCCTCGGGTTAAAAGTTTTCGATTCTATTATTCGTTCTGCGATTTCTCTTTGTTCATGTTTACATTCTGTACGTATATAGTATTAAGCATGATATATGTATGTTGAATTTGCGTTCATCGTAGTTATTATATTGCTAAATTGCATACCTAATTTCGCGTATATCGGATTTCTGTGCAATTTACCGGATTTCTGGAGTACCAACAGCATATACGGTATTTAATCTGTTAATACCGGATTTAAGTCTATTCCGGTCGACCGGAACTCTAGTTCGGTTGATCGAACCATAATTTTCGATCGATCACCGCTCAGTCGGAACTTGCCTAAATTTTGCCTAAGTATATAACAAGTTTAAAACAGATTTGTTTTTTTTAAAGACAAGTTGATATTTAGTTTTTTGGAAACTAATTTTTGTGTGTTTTATTTCAGAAATGACAACCGAACCAACCAACATGGATGTGTCCCAAGTTTCCCAAACTGTGGGTATGGGTGCAGCTATGGGTGCAGGGCCTAGCTCTGTTGTGGCTCAGACTGTGGCTCAGGTGCCAAGTCGTGTTGTGAGCCAACATGTGGCTAATGTTCCGGTTAACCATGGGGAAAAATCGGAAAAATTCAATGGCTTGAATTTCAAGAGGTGGCAGCAAAAAATGTTATTTTACCTGACCACCTTGAATCTTGCGAGATTCTTGACTGAAACTGCTCCAATACTCAATGAGGGTGAAGGAGATATTCAAGTGATCAGTGCGGTTGATGCTTGGAAACATTCAGACATTCTGTGCCGAAACTATATATTGAACAGCTTAGCAGACTCGCTATACATCGTGTATAGTAGTATGAAAACTGCTAAGGAGCTGTGGGAGTCGTTGGACCGAAAATATAAGACTGAGGATGCTGGGGCAAAAAAGTTTATTGTCGGCAGATTCTTGGATTATAAGATGGTGGATTCCAAACCAGTAATCAGTCAAGTCTAAGAACTCCAAGTGATTCTTCACGAAATTCATGCCGAAGAGATGGTTGTGAGTGAAACTTTCCAAGTGGCAGCAATTGTTGAGAAATTGCCCCCCGCGTGGAAAGACTTCAAGAACTATCTGAAGCACAAACGAAAGGAAATGAACGTCGAAGAACTGATTGTTAGACTTCGAATTGAAGAAGACAACAAGGGTTCGGAGAAGAAGTGGTTCAGTCCTGATGTTGCTAAAGCCAATGTGGTAGAGCATGGTCAAAGCAGTAAGGCCTACAAAAGTAAGGCTGGGTCATCCGGTGGCAAAGGGACCAAGCAAGGACTAAAAGGTGGAATTTCTAAAAAGAAAATTTCAAGGAAAATGCTTCAACTGTGACAAAGTAGGTCACAAGTCTTCGGAGTGCAGAATGCCAAAGAAGAAGAAGGAAGCAAATGTGGTTGATTACATGGCAAATGACGTGTCGGAGATGAATCTCGCAGCCGTCATTTCTGAAGTAAACATGGTGGGTTCTAACCCGAAAGAGTGGTGGATTGACACTGGTGCTACAAGGCATGTGTGCTCTGATAAAGAGATGTTTAATGCTTTCGAAGCAATTGAAAATGGAGAGAAGTTGTTCATGGGAAATTCAGCAACTTCTGAAATCAAAGGACAAGGGAAGGTGGTTCTGAAGATGACTTCAGGGAAAGAGTTGACTCTTAACAATGTGCTATATGTGCCGGAAATCCGCAAGAACCTAGTGTCCGGGTCGCTTTTGAATAAGCATGGGTTTCGTATTGTATTTGAGTCAGACAAAAGTTATTCTGTCCAAAAGTGGAATGTTTGTCGGAAAAGGGTATGTTTCCGATGGCATGTGTTCAAACTAAATGTAATGGTTGTTAAGCCAAAAATGAATAAATTGAACTCTTCTGCTTATTTGCTTGAGTCTTCCAATGTGTGGCATGGTAGACTAGGACATGTTAACTATGATTCTTTACGTAGACTAGTTAACTTGAATTGCATACCCGCGTTCCATGTTGATTCGAAACATAAGTGTGAAACTTGTGTTGAAGCAAAATTGACAAGGTCGTCATTCAAAATCAATTGAACGGAATACTGAACCACTTGATTTAATTCACAGTGACTTATGTGATTTAAAATTTGTACAAACGAGAGGTGGCAACAAGTATTTCATTACTTTTATCGACGATAGCACAAAATACTGCTATGTGTACTTGCTAAAAAGTAAGGATGAAGCGATAGAGAAATTCATTCTCTATAAGACGGAAGTTGAAAATCAACTTAGCAAGAAAATTAAGGTGTTGAGAAGCGATCGAGGTGGTGAGTATGAAGCACCGTTTGCTGAATTCTGTGCACAACACGGAATCATACATGAAACCACCGCACCTTATTCACCGCAACAAAATGGCATTGCTGAAAGGAAAAATCGCACCTTAAAAGAAATGATGAATGCAATGCTAGTAAGTTCTGGGTTACCTCAGAACATGTGGGGGGAGGCTGTGTGTGTTGTCAGCAAATTACCTTTTAAATAAGGTGCCCCGAAAGAAAATGGAAAAGACTCCGTATGAGTTATGGAAAGGAAGAAAGTCTTCCTATAAATACTTACGAGTGTGGGGGTGTCTCGCTAAAGTGGCTATCCCAACACCAAAGAAGGTGAAGATAGGCCCGAAAACTGTAGATTGCATCTTTATTGGATATGCTCATAACAGTAGTGCTTATCGGTTTCTTGTGTATGAATCGAAAATCTCAGATATACACAAAAACACGATAATGGAATCGAGAAATGCTTCGTTCTTTGAACATGTATTTCCGTATAAGTCCAAAGAAGAGGCAAGCTCTTCTAAACGGACGTATGAGACTATGATTGAAGATAGTCAGGACCAAGAACTAGAAGAGGGAGTTGAGGTTGAACCAAGACGTAGCAAAAGAGAAAGAACAGAAAAATCTTATGGTCCAGATTTTCTGACCTATATGCTAGAAAGTGAACCTCGAAGCTATCAAGAAGCTGTAAACTCCTCAGAAGGACCTCAATGGAAAGAGGCCATTAAAAGTGAAATAGATTCCATCTTGCAAAATCATACATGGGAGCTAGTGGATCTTCCCCCAGGAAGTAAACCACTAGGCTACAAATGAATTTTCAAACGAAAAATGAAAACAGATGGAACTATTGAAAAGTACAAGGCCAGGTTAGTAATAAAAGGTTACCGACAACGGGAAGGCTTTGATTACTTTGATACATATTCTCCAGTAACAAGAATAACATCTATTAGAATGATACTTGCGATTGCTGCTTTGCGGAATCTTGAAGTACATCAAATGGATGTTAAGACTGCCTTCTTAAATGGAGATTTAGATGAAGAAATCTATATGGAACAACCCGAGGGGTTTTCATCTCCAAGGCAGGAAAAGAAAGTCTGCAAATTGGTGAAATCATTATATGGCTTAAAACAAGCACCAAAACAATGGCATGAGAAATTCGATAGTGTCATGATGGAGTGTGGGTTTAAAATCAATGAGTGTGATAAATGTGTTTTTACATCAAAGACACGAAAAATGGCTATGTCATTTTATGTCTTTACGTTGACGATATGCTTATTGTTGGTAGCAACGATAAGATGATCAAATCCACCAAGAATATGTTAAATTCAAGATTTGACATGAAAGATATGGGCTTGGCTGATGTTATACTTGGAATCAAAGTTTCAAGAACATCAGATGGACTCGTTCTAAGCCAGTCACATTATGTGGATAAAATTCTGGAAAAGTTCAGTAATGATGATATTGGCATGGCTAGAACACCGATAGATACGAGTCAACACCTATCCAAGAATAAAAGTGAAAGTGTTTCTCAAGTAGAATACTCGAGAATCATTGGAAGTCTAATGTACTTAATGAGCTGTACAAGACCAGACATAGCCTACACAGTTAGTAAACTAAGTAGGTATACGAGTAATCCAGGAGCTGATCATTGGAAAGGAATAGTAAGAGTACTAAGGTACTTAAGATTGACTCGTAATTATGGATTGCATTATGCCAAATATCCAGCGGTCATTGAAGGATATAGTGATGCTAATTGGATATCTGATATGAAAGACTCAAAATCCACGAGTGGATTTGTGTTCACATTGGCAGGTGCAGCTGTTTCTTGGAAATCCTCTAAACAAACAGTAATAGCACGATCCACTATGGAATCTGAGTTTATAACTCTAGATAAAAGTGGTGAAGAGGCTGAATGGTTACGTAACTTCTTAGAGGATATTCCAAAATGGTCAAAACCTGTGCCAGCAATTTGCATACACTGTGATAGTCAATCAGCAATTGGAAGGGCACAGAGTAACATGTATAATGGTAAGTCTAGACATATACGTCGTAGACACAATACCATAAGACAACTACTCTCAACTGGAGTTATCACTATTGACTATGTAAAGTCAAAGGATAACATTGCGGATCCGCTAACCAAAGGGTTAAATCGAGAGTTAGTTGAGAAATCATCGAGAGGAATGAGACTTAAGCCCTTGAATGGATAAGTCAATACAAAGGAAAACCCAACCTAGTTGACTGGAGATCCCAAGATCTAGGTTCAAAGGGACAACCTAATTGTAAAGACTAGATGTAATCACTGTGGGGGATATTACCTCATGTCCATTCCTGTGATGCGACAGTGATGCTCGTGAAGTTGGAGGATAAGCAATTGACTTTTAATGATTCTTATGCGTCGAAAATCGAGCCAAGTAATGCGGGTTACTTGTAATAAGAAATCACCTATGTGAGAGAGAAGTGGGGCCGCTTCTAAGGGAATTGTGTGGGGCGCAATTCTAGTGATCTCTCACAGAACCAGGCGTATGTCATTCATGGCCAAAACGAACATAATAATAAGAACTGAAATGTGTTAGGAAGAATACAGTGTGAAGTGTATCATCGTTTACATAAACAGCAGAACAGTTCAAGGACATCGCGTCTACTGATCAGCCAGTAAAGTAAATATGCTTTCACAAGGGAAGGTTCAAAGGGTAACACCTACCTATCCTATGCAGGTTTCAACTGTTGAACTATATCACCAAGTTGTCATGTGTCACATTCATAAGTCGTCATGTGTCACATGCATGAGTCGCTCCCAATTTTCATTCATGTGGGGGATTGTTGGAAAAATTGAGTTTATGGGCTGACTTTGGCACGAGTTTTGAGTGGGACCCGGTTGTTCAATTTGGAAGATGAAAGTTGATTTGTGTTCTCCTCCGTGAGTACATCGAAATCATATACTTACTTGCCAAAGTTGATGCTCGGGTGAATGAGAAATTGAGGCTCAAAGTGTACCACTCAAAAGGGAGTTTATGTGGAAAAAATGAATTTGTCCCACATAGGAAAAAGATGAGAAACTCCAAAGGTCATTGTCATTGATGGTAGCCTAGCCTATAAATAGTGGCTCATTTTCCTCATTTCAACACACAAAAAAAAAAGCAAAGGCTTTCAAGTCTAGAATACATAAGAAATTCATTTGCATAGAGTTCTATTTTTTTTTCCTGCATTTCGGTCTTGGTGGTGGTGTAGTTCAGGCACTAGTTCAGTTCGCCGGAGTGGTTCCCGTGGTGCTCGGAAGCTACTGGTTCTACCGTTGTATCCTGGGAAACGGACGCTCGTTGTAAACCTCAAGCACGAACGGTGAGGGGGCGAATCTGTTTTAAGGAAACTGTGTGCAACACAGGCCTCGGGTTAAAAGTTTTCGATTCTATTATTCGTTCTGCGATTTCTCTTTGTTCATGTTTACATTCTGTACGTATATAGTATTAAGCATGATATATGTATGTTGAATTTGCGTTCATCGTAGTTATTATATTGCTAAATTGCATATCTAATTTCGCGTATATCGGATTTCTGTGCAATTTACCGGATTTCTGGAGTACCAACAGCATATACGGTATTTAATCTGTTAATACCGGATTTAAGTCTATTCCGGTCGACCGGAACTCTAGTTCGGTTGATCGAACCATAATTTTCGATCGATCACCGCTCAGTCGGAACTTGCCTAAATTTTGCCTAAGTATATAACACTACTTTCATAAAGTAATCAAAGAATGAAATTTGTCAATTCCTAACAAGTTTGAACTCTATTAATCTTTGTACATCTAAACATATTCTGGTCAATCCTTATTTAGTATCTCATTAACAAGATAAAAGGAATTTTAATCAAACTAAAATAGCAGAATGTGATTCTACATTTGTCAACCACTATGTGACAATATGAAAGGTAAACAAGAAAAGATAAATAAATAATGAAGAAAGATGTATTTGTTCTATTAACATCTTTTAGCAACCAACTTTGAAAATAATCTATTCATGAGTTTCGTGATAAATATGGATGTATTTTAACATTTAATATTACGAATTCTCGTTTAAACTTAAATATATTACTATAATATCGATAGGTAAATCGTGGATTAAAATCGAACCAAACCGCAAATTATGGTTTGATTTGGAGAAATTCCAAATCGTATGAAATAATTTGAGTTGAAAATACAGTACAAATCGTCCAAATCAGACCCGTTCACCCCTAATATTTTTCTTCGCGATGGATAATGACTTTTCAGTACCATGACACCCGAAAGAGAATTTCCATTGTGGGTCCCGCGACGAATATGTTTACCCCATTTTAGTTCAAAAATTGGCCCGACTAATCAGGTGGGTCGTGTTTGGTTTTTGTCCATTTTCCGACTTGGAGAATTTGCCTAAATTGTGATTGTGTTTCGTACAAGAAAAATTAGAATGTCATCGTCATCCAATTAGTTAAGGAACTTGTGTACCATAAAAATAATTTATTGAAAGAATATGACGTGAAAATAACTAATTAAAATTTTATATTATCTGTAAGTATGGTTTACCAAAATGTTATAAATATTTAGAAGGTCAAATTAATTATAAATTAGTAAGTAAATGTATGGCTGGACATGGTTCGATTCAGTTTGGTTCTAACGAGAATCGAACCGGACCCGAAATTTTTGAATATTTAATAAGTGAAATCGTCGGATCCAAATTTAATTATGGAACCATTTGGGCTCGATTTCCATTCAATTCTTGGATTCCGTATTATAATCAATTTTTTTAATATTTACAAAATTACATTAATTTAACTAATGACATGTTCAATATTAGCTTTTACAAAATAACGTACTCCAATTTTATGTGTCTTTTGCGTCCCTATTTGCTGAGTTCTTAATAGATTTAATTGTTAAAATTACAGGAAGGGTGAAGATAGCGAGCTTGCAATAATTAAGAGATGCGTTGTCAAGTTTTAATTCAATTTATTCAGAACGTTAGAAAACGACACTACGGTAGAATAACATATTTGAGTAAAACTTAGGTCAATTTGATTTAGTTGTGCTTGTACCAAAAATTAGAAATATAAAAAAAAAAAAAATCATATTTTTGAGTTTAAAAAAAAAAAAATTGACTTATTTAAAATAAATAACTTAAAAAAATTAGAAAGATTCAACTCTTATTCGGTTCTTGATCTAGAATCGAGAATCGAACCAAACTCGTCAATTCTCAATTCAGATACTCGTTTGAATATTTAATTTAAGAAGAATTGCTCGATTCGATTCAGTTCGGGTTCGGTCCATTCCAATTCGATTAGTTCGATTCGAAAACTTTGTCTAACCCTAAGTAAATGTGTATATATCAATTAAGCGACTTCATAATGCCCATATTCGTGCAAAATCGTCCCAACTCAATTAATCGGGTGGGTCAAGTTTGGTTTTGCCAAATTCCCTCCCAACTGGGAATAAGAAAAAGACTTGCCTATTTGGAGCAAAATGTTTAATCATATGAATGTCATAATCTATATATCATAATTGGGTAGGTGAAGTTAGTTCAAATTAGTAAGAAGAGAACATTAGTTCTGAATTATCCTTTTAGAATTTTCATATAGAAAGCAAATAATTGTGGTGAAATTATTTGACATACTCATTTACACTCGAATCCAGAGACAGATAGAGGGGGGGAGGGGGATTGGGCTGGGCTACTAGCCTGATCCCTCC
The DNA here is from genome assembly GCA_019395295.1 of Osmanthus fragrans. NCBI lineage: Eukaryota > Viridiplantae > Streptophyta > Magnoliopsida > Lamiales > Oleaceae > Osmanthus > Osmanthus fragrans. Next base: position 10,443,143 of record CM033349.1, read on the forward strand.
CTCAGTCCATTTAATATTTTTAAGAAATTTTGTAGCTCGATCTTAAATATAATTCTGGATCCATCCCTGAGCGAATCCTTTGTCAATAAAATGAAAAAGTTGTAGTACGTATCAAATTTAGATCTAATACTACTTTTAGTTTTAGGTAATATCATTGAAAAATTAAATTGTTAAAAAAAAATTAAAAAATGTCAAAGTCGAGCCAGACCAGTTTCAAAGGGGAAAAAAAAAAAAGAAGAAGTAAAAATAAAATTCTAGTTAATTTTCTAAAACAGCAAAAGAAAAATGTAAGAAGCCTTGAATTTCAAATCTACAAAAAAAAAAAAAAAAAAAAAAAAAAAGTCTTTCACAGCATTGACTTTCAAATTTATATTTTTACAGAAGAAAAATTCATCAATACATCGGCGACTATGCCTCTGTTTGACAATTATTAAAATAAAACTTTTTTTTTTCCCTCTTACTCATTTGTAACCCCTAGTCAACGTTAAATGTGCATTGCACGTTATTATGAAATATTTTATAAGTGTTGTAAAAATAGTATTTGATTATGTTTGAATGTTAATTAGTTTACAATTAATACCAGAGAATAGATACACGAAAATGAATGTTAAATTATTTATTTAATTTTCAATTAAGTAAAATTAGATGTTAATTAGTATATATGGAACCAACTAATGGAATGCATTTTTAAATGTGAAATTCTAATTAACTTATAATTAGAATTTATAACATTAAATGCATAAATGAAGATGAATATTAATTAAATGAATGAGAACGTTAATTAAATTCATATATTAATGAAAGCACACAGGTGAAATGAGTCTGTCAAATGTACATGTACAATGATAGTAATTAAATGATTAAATAAATTAAATACATATTGAAAAATAAAAAGTAAGATATTATTGAAATAATTGAATTATAGTAGGAGCTAGAATCGTTCAAAAATTATTCTAACTTGATGTGATATTTAGAAATATTATTATAATAAAATATTTTAAACTTAAATTTAAAAAAAAAATCGTACTTTTAAACCACACATTCTCGAAAATTTTACTATTCAAAAATTTATTTTTCTCAAAAAAAAAAATAATTTTAATTTTTATTGGTCGTTAAACGGGACTATATCATATACAATAATAACTAACGATTTTAGTCTTTTTGAAATGCATGGGACAAAATCATTTGTGTTTTTGCGTATACGCTTTTTGCATAAACTCGCTTTCATTCAATTATTTTGATTTCATTCGCTTGTCTATGCAATTATTAATCTTTGAATGCAGCGGTTGCTTTGAGCCTTTGAGTCTTACGATTTCCGTTACCAATTCCCTTTCATTAAAAGTTAAAGGTTGTGCGAATTGGAAATTTTTTAGTCATATTCAATCTCTCTCTCTCTCTCTCTTCTTTTTTTTTTTTTTTTTTAATTTATTTATTTTGTATTCTGTGACTCTTTTTAATCTAAAAAATACAAATGTAAGTATAAATATAAAAATCGAACCAATAAGTTCCAATTCATTATATGAATACCAAACAAGAGTTGGTTCATAAAATTACCACATATCTTATCCATTCCTTTGAGAGTCCTGCTAGTTGGCCCCGACTCAATGACAGGGCCAATGAGTTTTATCCTTTGACTAAGGCTGTCATGTGAAACTATAGTAAAAGTGCTGTAAGAATCATCACACAAATGATCAAAGTCCATTTAGTAATTGGGAGATGAGCGAAGTTGGAAAAGTGGGAAAATTTTAATTGGGGGTGGTACTATTGGCATTATTGATGATTATTTATTTATTTATTATCTTGCTTGATGATTTCGTAAACAAAAATATTTTGTGAAGAGTTTATTGAATTTTATTTTACTAACTACTTAAATAATCTTCTTGGTTTAATTGTTTAATACATATATTAGTGAATGAATTAATGTGCAAACTAATTCTACCAAACCCTACCTTAATTAAGCAAGATAATCTCACTTTTAGGTGGACGTTAGGTGTAAGACTTCACATTTATACCCAACACCCTAATATTATTAATAAGAGTTAATTGTCATTATTTTTTGTATTCGAACTATGATCAATTAAAAAGGCCAGCTGTTCAATGTAACCAGTATTCTAAAATGCGTAATGCGTAGCGATGCGTAGAGGTCAAGTTATGGGCTAGACGAGGCAAAGACGTAAAAATATGTTTTCTTATTTTAATATTATTTTAAGTTTTAATCAATCAAAAAATCATTCAATAATTAAAAATAATATCTACCAAACATTTAAAATATATTTATAAAACTTTATACATTTTTTCAAAATTTCCAACAAAAGGTAAGTTTCAAATGTAAATAAATACTAAATGGTAAATAAATAGAAATTTTTGGAAATTTTCATTTGTTCAAGGTTTCAAGTTGTTGTTTTGAATTTACAGCAGACGAAGTAAAGAAATCAGCATTTAAGTTTTAACTAAAAAAAAAAAAAAAAAAGATAATACATCTAGGCGCATATTAATGGTCAACAATTGTTATTGACTGCCAAATAAGACACCAAGTCACTTGGCTTAGCATTTTGGCCACGCACTGTGCCAAGACGCCACCTAAACGCACCTTTTAGAACACTAAATGTAACCAAACTTTGAGAGCTAAATTTGTTGTTAAATGTAATATTTGAATACAAACAATTGTTCACGTTTATTCATTGGACGATTTTGAATTATACAGTAGTGCCCTTGATGTGCAATATTCAACAAACAAGATTTTATTTATTTTTTCTTAATTCAGTTTACGAAGTGTATCCCAGTTATTAATTGTTATTCACATCTACTACAATAAAAAAAAAATGTATAAAATATAACATGTTGTTCATATATACATAAATTAAATGAAGCAGTTGAATGGTTAAAATTAAGAAGATGAGAATTGAACTAACAAAGAAGTTGGTGAAGGGTATTAAAGTGACAAATATAGAGCAAGCCATGGAACTATCATTTTCAGCAATATTTTTGAATAAATTATGTAACTGTTTAATATTTCTTATCTTGTCATTTTTTTCTATTTTTTTTTGTCATTAAGAGAGTGATGGGGAATGCATCTTTTTCAGCAATATTTTTTGAAGAACCGACGTTAAATCCAGTTTTTGATGATTTCCATAAGCATCTTTGTGCCTTCAAGCAGGCCGATTAGGGATCATAAGATTCATAACAAATGCTTTCTTGCATCGCGACGTTTAGATAGCATGAACTTGGATATGAACGTTTGACCTAAATGTATGTTCGATTGTCAAATCAATTTAGAACGAAGATACTATAGGTTAATTGAGGGCTATGATTTTAAGATTAAAAAGCTATAGGTTTTATGTCCAATTAAAAATGTGACTCAAGAAATCAGTTATATGGGTCTTTGTGTAATGTGGTTTATTATAGTAGTTGACTAGTTATCTTGTTCATTTAACTTATCTGTCCCCTAGTTTGCATTATTGATAGTTGTTCATGTAATAGTCAGAAGTTGCCCACACAAATTTGGACTATATAGAATTTAAGGTGTAAAAATGTGTGGGTAGTTCAAGTTTCGCATGCGGGCTCACAACCCAAATGATAAGTAGCATTCAATCTCTCTTTATAGTCCATGCCAGATTTAACCCCTATTTGACAACCATTTAAATTAGTTTTTTGGCGAAAATGAGCTCCTGTTTGATTCTCATTTTGGGGAGAAAGAATTCATTTTGAGTAGTTGATTGATGAAAAATGTGTGGTTAAAAATTAAGAATTTTTTTTGGGTTTGCGTGTAATATTATTTCATTGAAAAATGTGTGATTGAAAAGAAGATAGAGAAAAATAAATTTTGGGAAAAATAGGAATCAAAGGGAGCTTGAGTTTTGGAATAGTGAATTTTTTGAAAATATGTTGTTAAAAAGTAGGAAAATTTTGAGTTTATGTACAAAATATTTTATTGTGAGAAGCGTGAACTTTATCGAGAAACAAAAAATATAAATATTCTAAATTTGTGCAAAATATAGTGTTATGATGGAAAATGTGTAATTAAAAAATAAGATTTTTTTTAGATTTACATGTAATATTATTTTATTGAAAAATATATGGTTGAAATGTGGTCAAATTACTGTTAAATAATGTATTTTGATGACAAAGATGAGGTTCAAACATAGAAATAATGATTCAAAAGAATGAGTAAAAAATTATGGAAAATGTCATTTGTACACCTCAAGGTGTATATCATGGTTGACACTTGCTTAGTTATTAAAGAAAAAAAAATGATTTGAGGGAAAACTAGTTTTTTTTTTTTTTTTAACCTTTGTTTGATTCTCATTTTTCCTAAAATTCATACTTCTCTATCTTTTTTTCAACTACACATTCTTCAATAAAATAATATTACATGCAAATTCAAAATTTTTCCTTAATTTTTAACCAAACATTCTCAATCAATCAACTATTCAAAATGTATTTTTTCTCCCAAAATGAAAATAAAAAACTTCCAAACTTGGTGTAAGAGCACAACAAGCATGATTGAAAAATCATACGCCTAGTACAAATTTGTCAAACTTAGCATCAAGCTAGGCTTGGCATGCATTAGATAAAAGATCAAGCTAGGTCCTGTTTCGGAACTTAACTGAAAATCAATGGTTCTTTTATAGAGGAACCATTTGTAGTATTGAAAATGAACTGCAGTCGGAACTCAATGGTTATGGTTTGGTTCGATTATAGAACCAAACTTTTCAAAATAAAATAATAATAAAAAAGTTAAGTCTATTGGGAAAAAAAATAGAAATTTTACTTAACGGGATCATCAGGAGTTTTTTGTTTAAAAAAACTAAAAAATAAAATTAGAAATGATTGTACCGGTTCCAATTCTCGATTCTAAGTCTGAATCGGGACCGGGACCGGAACCAGAACCGATCGATTCTAGGTTCCAACAAGCATATTTTGAACCAAATTGAACTTAACCGTCATAAAAAAAAGTTTAGTCTTCTTTCCCTAAAGGTCAATTGAATTCTAAATGACTTGGTTAAAATTTTATCTACCATATATAAATTCCTCTAGAAGATACATTATTGTCTTTCTTGTTGAGCAAACACATTTCATACCTTGGAAATAATTGTTCCACTCATAAACAACTGGAATGTCCCATTCACGTTATATCTATCGATATTGTACATTGTACGTAAACTTGAGTGACATTGTAACTAACGACTAGAGTCCCAGTCAGCATCAACAAACCTATGAAACCAATAAAAAATTATTTGTGGGATCATTTTAAACACGTTTATAATTCTTTTCAAAATTTGGTGTCAACTTGTTGGAAAATGATATATGTGTAGCACCAATGGGGTCACGATTATTTTAATCGTGGGCCTCACCTCCTGAGAAGACTATCAAAGATATTAATAATGTTGTACCTGTAGCACTTCTTTAACTTGTTTTATTCTTATAGTAGTCATGAATATGTTTGGACATCTAGAAGTAGGGCTGGGCATATATCCCGAATCGAATTGAATCGAACCGAACCGAACCGAACCGAATCGAGCGGTTCTTCGTAAATGAAATACCCGAACGGGTATTAAAATCAAGAACCAACGGGTACGGGTCGGTTCTCGGTTCTAGACCCAGAACCGAAAAATCGAATAAGAACCGAATTTTTTTAAAATTTTTTAATTTTTATATATGGGATAAATCAAATTATTTAATTTTTTAAAAATAAATTAACAAATATAAATTTTGCAATGAAGAGATTGGGTTCTATGATGGCATTGAGACATGTAATAAAATATATATTATATTTTTTCTTATTAAATTTTATTAGTTGAACAATTTTTTGTTTATTTATGTTTGTTAATTATGATTTTTCAATCTTTCTTGTAGAGTTTTTTTAGTATCTAGTATGGCAAGTCAAGTAATTGATGGTTAAATCAAATAGTTGTTAAGTAAGTACTACTGTATTAGTAATACTTTAAAATATTTTATCTCTATGAGTCTATGACTTTTAATTTATATGGATCACCGATCTTTTAGTATTACTAATTTAATATCTATTTTTTGTTATTTGTATATATTGGTAAATTAATCTTATTGGACAACTTGTTATTTATATCTTATTAAATTGGAATACGTTAATTTGTAAAAGTTAAGATTGAACATGTCAGACTATAGTATTGTTATAAATGTTAAAAAAATTAATTATACTATGGAACCGAACCGAACCGAACCGAATCGAACCGAACTGAACCGAACCCGAACGGTTCCAAAATTATATTTGGACCCGACGGTTCCGTTTACTAACTACCCGAAAATTTTCGGTTCGGTTCGATTCTCTTCAGAATCGAACCTAACCGAACCGAACGAACCGACCCGTGCCCAGGCTTATCTAGAAGTACTTTTAAGTGTTTATTATACCTTATATGCTTTTTAAGTATTAAAAAAAAAAATCTAGACATATAGTCCACAAAAAACCCCACTATCTATGTTTTTCCATTCTAGATTCGTACTTGAACAAAGCTTAACGATTGCCTTTGGTTTACAACATCATTGAGGTGTCCCTTCTAGTGACACATTGGACAGTTTTCACTATATCGAATAGAACTAGATCGATGAGTAATGAAAATGAATTTATGTAGTCGACCTTAAATTTATGAAGTGCAAATTTATATAGTTGACCCTAATTTATTGTCTTTGTACATGACTTGAGATGGGCTCAAAAAGATGAGAGAGAGTATGAATGGATGAGTACATATATGACATTTTTATACATTGAGGAAGCAATTAAAATAAATAATAAAAAAAAAAAAAAGAGAAAAAAAGTGCCATGTTTGTTTCATGTGAGTTTGTCCCCAACCCGTGTGCATTTTATTTACTCTCCTCTCTCAAATTTTGATCCATCCTGTCTGCCTTTCATTAACATTGAGGGCCAGAATTTGGGCCTTTTTAGCTTGAATAAAGCGATTTGTACACAATCTCCTACACAATCTTCTACACCCCCCTCACATGAAGGGGGGCCCACACATAATAAAATATTTGTGGGCCCCCCTCCATGTGAGGGAGGTGTAGGGGATTGTGTGTACATGTAGCATTTCCCTTTTAGCTTTAATGGACAGCTTTATGTCAAAAGGTGGTGGGTTTTGTCAATTTTTTGTCACATTTCCACGTATAATGTTAAAATTAGTGAAATTCTCCTATTGGCTCATGATATTTTTAAAAAATTAGATAGAGGTCGACAGCGACCAAGAAAAGATCATAATATTTGTTATTGAGAATTGAGTAAAAAATTTGAGATATTGATTTGAAAATAGGATTTGTCAAAACTAAATGTAAATAATATTAAAAAGAGAAGCAATTTTTAATACACATTTACTAACGTTTTCCTTTTATCAATGAATAATGTTGTTCAGTTTCATTGGTACTTAGCATTACTCTATGTGACAACGGAACCATTGTTACATTGTCCACATTACCTAATAAAATTATAATTTATTTCTACACATAAGACAATGTGATAATGAACGTGCTGCAAGCAACATAAATTGATGATTAATAACAATAATACTAAATAATGTTACTCATTAACATCTAATATTGACCAGCTTTGTCCTAATCGAGAAAGTACAACTCCAAAACAGTCAAAGGAACTACTTGAAATCAAAATAGAAGGTATATACATTTTAAAAATCAACCTCTTCATTTTTTACTCGACAAAAGTTTCTATGATTATGGATATCATTCTAAGCAAATCCACAATGATTTGGGGTCCATTCTAACAAAATTAAACCCGGGTTTAGAGTCAAAAATATAAATTGAAAAATGATGCTACAAAGGACTTGTGTCTCTTTTCAGCGTCATTTCTGCTAATCTCTCTGGTTTCAAGCAGCAGAAAAGGCATTAAACAAAGGCCAAAATTTTTACATTCAAAACCACGGTAATTTTTACTCTTTTAAGAGTTGATATTTTTTCAAGAAACATTACAATTCAGAGGACCAAAATTTAACTCAACTCTCCAACTTCTTTTCCCTTTAGACAGTCTAAAACATTCTTATGCAATCTCTCCTTCTTCTAGCTCTTCCTCCATGAGGAAGTCATCTGGATTAGTTCCCTCAATAAGATCTGAATACATGTCAACCAAACCTGGCTCAAAATCAAAGTTCATATCCTCCTCAGGAATACCCAACTCCTTGCCTATATAGTATTCTTCTTCTTTCCACACACTTTCACCATTGCTTAATACTGATTTGTCTTGCTCAACACCTCTTACCACCAATGGGCTATATACACAGTCTTTGTATTCAGTTTCGGTTACCATATTTCGATTTGAATGGTTCATAAGATCTGAAATAAGGGGATTTGAGGAGTCACAGTCTTCAATTTCTTCCTGCCTGAAAGCCACACCTTCATGACTTGGATAATCATTGTCAACAGGCTTGTTAAGCTCAACTTTATCAGGAATCACGTCGTTGATGACTTCAAAATCACAGGAATGTGAAGGTAGAAAAACATGGATAACAGGGTACTCCAAGATCACTAAATCTGCTAATTGCTCGCGTATTGATGCCTCAATGTTTAACTTGCGATAAGGTGATCTTGGCCCCTGCAGTAAAATAACAGGTTTAGTGACCAAACAGACAAATTTAAATGTGGTATATTAGGTTAAGTTGACTGTTAGACCATTGAAATAAATATGGAAACAAAAATACAAGATATAAAAGCAAAGAACCTTTGGAAATTTGCGGATGAAAAATTTAAGAGAATCAAGAGGCTCATCACAAAATTGCCTCAACCGGTGATTCCACGGACCATCTTCTAGATGGTTTCCAATCACAGAGCAGAGATTTGTATTTTCATGTATTCTGCAACACAATAGTTAGAAAATTGCTTCTTGTTAGGTTTAAGTGTCACAGTAACGAAGTAGCTAGAAGTCAGAAGATAACGCAAAATTTGCTATTGAGATTGGGAAGATTTCACAAGTATTCAAGTTGAATAAACTACTTGAAGACTGAAGAGCAAGAAATGGCTGCTAGAGAGAGAAAAAAAATGAAGGGGTATCTTCCTTGTTCATGGAAGTAGTGTTTTCCAAAGTTTCCAGGGATTACACATTGAGGTGAACCTAGTGAGGCATTAATTAGGAGCCTCAAAGCTTACACTGTGATTACCCTTTGCCAAAGCTCATGACATGACTTAGTGAGGCTCAAACTTCTAGCCATAAGCCTCAGAGCCACTAAGATTTGTGCATCTTAGTTTTTTTGGGCTTTCTTTATGAGCCTCAGCTATTAGGGCAGGTTTTTTCATAGCACCAAGATTTGCCGGGATTTTTTAGGTACCGTTGAACTCAACCCAACGCTAAAAATTTAAGGGTCCGTTTGATAGCAAAGGTGGAAAGGCAAACATTTTCCATGTAAGTTGGAAAATAAAAATCCACCTAAACTATAGGAAAATATTTTTCATGAAATTTGTTGAAAACAAATTTAAAGTGGTTGTACCTTGAAAAATATTTTCTTTTTCCACGTTGCAATCAAACGACCAAAGTGGAAAATATTTTCATCGGATGTGACATTTTCCATGGAAAATGTGGCAATCAAACAGGCCCTTCTACTCCAGCAACTGAAGCATGGCCCGCCCTCAACAAGTGAAGTTGGTATGCAATTAGTACTTCATTAAATTATTGTTTGCTACTCCGTCGGGAAAGCTTTTAGTTTATTGCTTAATTGATCAGGCTAATAGGCTACGAAGTTTTTAGAAGGTAGTATCTTGCACATTAAGGGTCCGTTTGATTGCAAAGGGTGAAAAATGGGTGGAAAAGGAATTGGATTCCAGGGAATTGAATTGCCTGGAATTGTTTTGCCGGGAATTGAATTAAGGGTCCGTTTGATAGCCAGGGTGGAAAATGGGTGGAAATGAATTGAATTGCCTGGAATTATTTTACCGAGAATTGAATTAAAGGTGTTTGATTGGTATAATTTTCCACATTTCTATTATAATACGTTTGGCTTTATTTTTTATGCAAATTGTCAATTAAATGAATAATTTTTTTTACCATTGGGAACAAAATATGTTTAGATTGCCAAAAAAAAAAAAAAAAAAAAAAAAAAAAAAAAAAATTTATTTTTTATTTTTACGTTTGACTCTGTTTTGCATGAAATTTGTCAATTAAAGGGATAAATTTTTTTACACTTTATCTTAGAATTTGTTTATATTGTAAAAAAAAAAAAAAAAAAAAAAAAAAGTTGGAAACCAATTCCCACCTATATAGCAAGTCATTGAATTCCACGGAATCACGCTTCAAGTGATTGTACCTTGGAATTGGGTGGAAATCAATTCCATGGAAAATAAACGCTATCAAACAGCGCAAAAGTGGAAGTTCAGGAAAAATTTACGCGTATCAAACACACCCTTAAAAGGTGTTTGATTGGTATAATTTTTCACCTTTCTATTATAATACGTTTGGCTTTATTTTTCATGCAAATTGTCAATTAAATGGATAAATTTTTTTACCATTAGGGACAAAATATATTTAGATTGTCAAAAAAAAAAAAAAAATTATTTTTCATTTTTACGTTTGGCTCTATTTTGCATAAAATTTGTCAATTAAATGGATAATTTTTTTTTACACTTTATCTTAGCATTTGTTTCTATTGCTAAAAAAAAAAAATGGAAACCAATTCCCACCAAATAGCAAGTTAATTGATTTCCACGGAATCACGCTTTAAGTGGTTGTACCTTGGAAAAGGTTGGAAAACCGATTCCATGAAAAATAAAGGCTATCAAACAGCGCAAAAACAGAAAGATGGAAAACGATTCCTAGTTCTAGGGAAAATTTTGGTTATCAAACAGGGCCTAAGTTTTTTCCTCTCTGTAATGAAAGCATAACGCATACCTGAAATTACTTATCATTATTGACAGTGATAAGATTGAGAGAGATTCCTAGTATCTTGTAAGGTTTCTAGTTGATACTAGAAAGTTGATTGTAGACTTTTCCCTTAATGAAGGCTTCAGCTCCTAGAAAGAAAGAGTACAAACAATTGTATTTGTGAAGACACTCACCCGTGGTCAATTAACACAACATCAGTTGAACGGAACCGCCACTCAATTGTCCAAGATATGAATTTCTTCCTGGAAACAAGAATTAAATGAGTAACACAACTTATAAAATTGAAATCATATGAAGTACAAATACACAAGAACAAAATTAACCATGCTGATAAACCTTCTACCACTATGAAGTCAAGATTTTGATAGTGCTGGCATCATCCAATTGCAAGTAAATGCATTGAAAAGTACAACAGAAGTAACAGGTATTGTACAAGTCATTTGGATAAAAAAGAATATTACTCGTATCAAAAGACTTGTTACCTAAACTGTAAGAAAAGTTCCAAGGTAAGCAATGAAAGAATAGGGTAATTTTCATTTAGTCGGTTTTTTTTTATTTTTAAAATTTAATGCTGTTGGATTCCCTTGTCCTGTAGTAAAGTTTTATTTTTACACTCCATTAACTTCTGCATGTTAAGATGCAGGATACACACACACCTCCATGAACAAAAATACAGAGATACGCAAACATGCAGCCTCATTGATTATTCAAATTGGCTCCAGCCTAATCTTAAAAAGACAGGCACGCACAGGTTATCAGTTTCAATTTATAAATATAAATAGAAGTCTTTAAACAACCATTCAATTTTGGGCTTTATCTCTCATTTCTTGACTCCCAGTTTTGAATTCCAGAAGAGAGAAATTCAAAGTTTATACATTGTAATTTGGCCCCTATTTGGTGGAAATTAAAATCAGGATTTTAATCCAAGTCAAAGTCAACAATTAATTTTAACCACACATTTCATGGAATCGGGAATTCACAACTTTTTAACCATACATTTCATCAACTCTATCAAAATCTATTAAAAATCTGATTTTAATCCCTATCAAACAAGGGCTTGATATTTTTTAAGGTTTCTTCCAATCACACAGTTTACAGGCTTCTCTATGAACAAAAATATGTTACTTCTCCCATCTGATTTTAATTACAAGGTTAAATTAAGTGCAATTGAAAGTTAACCTATCTGTATTGTGTGTCAAAGAGTCAAAATTTTCCCTTGACCATTGATTTTCAATTTGGTTATTACTGAAATTTGAAGACAACAATTAAACATTTAGCATCCCACAATTTACATAGATGTACCGATTTGATGATCAATCTAAAACTCCAATCATCTAAAAGAACATAATCATATAAGATAATCACCTATTGTTGTAATATGTTCGATTCATTTCTCTCTTTGACATCCCGTTTGAAAGAAGGAGGAGTTTAGTCCTACGGCTTGCAGCAGCATTTCGAAGACTTTTAAGGGGAAACGGGAGCCTAAAATGAGATTTGCCACATAACTTAAGTCTCGTCCTCAGGGCAGATTCAGCTACTCTTTTCACATCCTCAAGCATGTTATAATCTAGTATGAAGAAAATGTCAATTAACAATATGAGAATAGAAACTTCAAACTTGAAAATCATGGTGTAATTTTACCATTCTGGTAAAAATATAAACCTTTATAATTTGATACTGCAAGCAGCAAGTAAGACTACGAGGAATTACAAAATGCTACAGCAAAACTGTTACCTTTGCTGGAAAAAAATTGTCATTTAAAGCCAATAGAATAATCTTGAGAAACATATGTAGCCTCAACAAAGAGGTAAAACTACATGAATTGCTAGGTGTCATTCTATTAAACCAGAATCATAGGTAGAAAACGTGTATTATCAACTGTTGGTAGATTTAAAACACATACAAAACTTAGATAGTGTTGTACCATGAAGGCTGAACAACCCCCATTCAAAAAATATAATATAGTAGTAATAGTACTAGGACATCGAAGGGGAACAAAATATGGAACATTCTAATCAGCAAAAAAATACAAAGAATAAATCCACAGCTAAGTAGCTAATCAAACAAGGTTTTCCATGTTCGAAGCAGTTGTCTTACATATTCTGAAACTTATTAACAATATCCAAATTAATGATAGAAATAAACAGCAGACTATAAAATCACTATTATCATGCAAAGCCATGTGCAAAACAATCCAAAATATATCACTAAAAGTTATCAAAATGGGCTTCCAAAAATTGATTTAAAAAACTAACGGGAGAAGATTATGATCCATAAAGTCGAAAATTCCACGAAACAAAACAACAGAGAATTGATTTTATCAAGACAGAAACTCAAAACAGGACAGGAATTCCAAAAGAGAAATTATGTAAAATAAAATAAAAATTACCTGATAGAAGAACATTATCGTCAAATTGAGAGAGGGGTACAAAATTCGTGAGCGGCCTTTTACCAGTACAGCCAGTGCGTTGCTTGTGTGCTTTGACACAAGGGAGACTGCAGGAGCGGAGGGAGCATCCTGGACACTTGTACTTTGAAGGGTTTGTTTACACTCTCCACATGTTACTTCCTCTTTCTGGTTTTTTGGATTAGGGTTTGCAGTTGAAGGTTTTTCCTCCATTGCAATTTGCACCGTGAGAGAGGGGGTTTAGGGTTTACAAGAACCTCTATGGGGACTGTACAAGACGGCGTCGTCGTCTTCCCCTTGGATTACCCTTTTTATTTAGGATTTTGCTATTTATACATTTACACGTAGATGTAGCAAAATCGATTTATTTATTCTTCTTTTGTGAAGTTGTTTCTTTAGCCATTGAACTTCACGTCATATCACGACTTGCTTATAGAACTCTTAAAATTGTCTTGTTGACCATTGAACTTCGCTCCATCCAACTCCATCATTCACTCATTTAAAACCGTTAATAAATGCACCTACGTGGATAACGGAAATTGAGTTGGCTAGTTAAATACTTCTAAATATGAACGTAATTGATCACTCAGCTCCAATTCAGCACTGCCAAACACGCCTTTCACAATATAATTTGAGTCACACTTTAATTTAATAGAACAAAATGCATCTCTTACCACCAGAGAAACAAACTAGTGAAGTGAAGTGAAAGAAGGAAATCCCCAAATCTGCTTCAAGGCACATTGGAAACCCTAAACCCCAAATCAATAATATCAATGACACAACCACATTGATCACTCGACGAGTCAAACCGAACAATGGAGAATCAACACCTATTTCACTTCATTACATTGGCGAAGGAGCCGTCGGCGTGCAAATGGACGGACAACACGAAGGCAATTCCCAAACTCTTTTTTTTTTTTTGGTAGGAAGAGGTCATAGACCTGTTAAAGATTACATAGATAAATTTAATTTTCCATTATCTGAAATTTTTGTACTTGATTCTATGAGTATTTTCTTGTTCCTCATTCCATCCAATCCGTATTCATAATGGCCACAATTTGCTGCCCCCCCCCCCCCACCCCACCCTTTTTTGTTATGTATGTCCTCAATCATATGTTTGTTTAGTTACATACCATTGTCCTGTTCACCTTGGCTATAGTCTGTTGTTCCCTTCTGTTATTGATTGCCTTTTGTAATTTGGTTGTCTATATTTTCTTCTATTGTTATTTTTGAGGTGAGAGAAGGAATTTAAATGAAGTCCTCACATTGTATAGTAGAGTAGTAATATCGATTAAAGTGTTAAAATTATCTAATATATAGTGTTAAAGCATCATCCTCATATATTAGCACAATGTTGGTATAAAGTCTGATCATTTGCATGTATTGTTGCTTAATGTGGTTTAATTGTATGACATATTATGAAAAAGATCCAGACTTCGTAGATTTTGACCATGACTTTGAGTCCGAACAAGACGACATCGAATATGATAGACATGTAACTGATGGGATGAAAATTGGATTGGACGATCGTCAAGATGAAGTTCAAGATCAACAAGAAGAGGGCAATGATAACGGGTTGGATGAATTGGAACTATCGTCGTCAGAGGAACTACTCTCCTAATGTTCATCCGATGAGGATAACAGTTATCATTTTCCTGAATTCGTTTTTGACTAGCACGTGAAAAATCCACAATTCGAGGTAGGGCAAATATTCAGTCCCGCTTAAGAGTTTCGGGAGGCATTGCAGTATACAATGCATTAAACAGGTACAATGTAAAGTTTAAGGCAAACAAGGAAAGACGAGTGCAAGGAATTTACGAATTGGGCTGCAAACGGAGAATATAGGCTTCTATATTTGATGTATCCGAGAGTTTGCAAGTAAAATCTTACAATTCGAAGCATACTTGTAGTCAAAACCAATTTGATAGACATTACAATTACATTTTTTTAACACATCAGTATATTGAGCAGTTCAAGGCGGACCTGAACTGGAAGACCGAGCTTATTTTGACAATAGTGAAGAAGGATCTCCGCACAGAAATGATCAGAAACGTGACATGGAATATGTGGAGATATACTAAAGAAGTTTTATTAGGGAATTTGCAAGAGCAGTTTAGACGATTGTGGTCTCATGCAGCTGATGTACTACGTACAAATGTTGACTCGACAGACATAATTGCATTATAGGAGTAGATTTTTTAGGAGATCTACATATGCTTCAATTGTTGTAAGATAGGATTTAGGGATGACTATAGGAAGATCGTAGGTGTTGATAATTGTTAGGCGAAAGTCGTAGATAAACTACAGCTGATTATGTTTTACTAATAAATGCAGCAGTAGCTCAACTTTGTTGAAACATCAGCAACACAATAAATGTTGGCTTTGTTTGAGTTGATTGGCTACGAATTATTTCCTACCCTAATTAACAATAATACATTACCTAAGATGCACATATGGAAAAACCACAACCTCCAAGCAATCAAGCATCAAATCTTACTGAATTTTGCAATTAGGGAAAAAGTTGGAAGTCAATTCATCGTTAAGAGGGATGGCTACCAAATTTTCACATGCAGTGATGGAAGTTAGAATAAAACTCAGCAGAGATAGAATAAAACACGGTATACAAGTTGCTAAAATAATTTTTGGAAACATAAGATAAACTTCTAACTTCATAAATAAAGAAAACACATTATCCATAGAAATCGTTTTCTTTGTACAATTTTAAATATTTAGGAAACAAGTAGATAAACTACATTTGATGTTTGCATAATCTAAGTCATTCATTTCATTACATATTCAAATAAAAATTCACAACATTTTTCCCTTTCCTTTCTCATTATCTTTCGTCTCTCATTTTCTAATGTGGATAGTAACATTGATGGAGATCTCCATGTCCTTTCGATCGGCTTTGTGAGCAACAGTCTGTAACATTCGTGACAAATCTACAATCTGATCTCTGATCAATTCGTATTCAAATTGCGAGGGTTCTTTTTCAACGATTGGTTGACCACACCATTTATAGTAACCATAGTCTATGCTAAAACATTAGAATAATCGACCTAAGTTTGCAGTTTTTTCTCCACTTCCATACATTTCACAATGCCCAAAAAAAATCTCAGACATCATTGTTTTGTCGGGCAATTAGACATTCAATGCCCCTACTTCCTACAGCTATGACAAACACCATTGTTCTTCCATGTCATTGACAATTGCTATTGCATCCACGAATGTTCATAAATAAAAATATAATAAGTAAACAGATGGAAGATGTATAGTATGTGACGTGATTCAAGGAAGACTAAAAGCTATCAAGAGTTTGATGTTTGTCGAGAAGAGGCTATGGGAAAGTTCAAGATTAATTAGAGTCAATAAAGCTATGCAATCACTTGTTCAAGTTATGGAGTCCAAGAGGTGGACGTTAACATACCAAAGAACAAGTTTCATGTAGAGCTCAAGAAAAGACACAAGGTGATTCAACGTGATTCGAGCAACGGACGAATAGATTGGGCAAAGTAACTATGCAACCGCATAGTCTCCTACACAAAGTTGGTTGGAGTTCTTTCTTGGTTTGTGCGACCACATGTAGAAATACTATGCGGCCGCATAGTGTATTTTGATACGTAAATTTTTTTAAAATTTTGCGAAATCTTTTATTTACTTTAAAGCTCTATTTTTTTTTGATAACTTTTGTATTCTTTATATTTTAATTTCGTGTAAACTATGTTTTATGGGTTTCCTATAAATATGACTCATTATTTACATTGTAAAATAACTTCAGTCATATATTCAATAGAGAGATTATTTGTGAGTAATTTTGCTTTTCAATTCTTTGTGCTTAATTGAACTAGTTTTGTGAACTTATCAAAAGTTATTTCTTGTGGTTTTCAAAAAATTCAGGTTAGATTCTTGAATCTTGATCACGGGGCCAACATAATGTCGATGATTGTGTTGGTTTTTTGGTTCAATATTTTTGGGTCAAACTTTAAATATTGATTCTTGACTTTCTTGGATTTGAATCAATCTCGTGTGGGTTACTATTGTTATGTGGATTCACAACAGTTGATATTAGAGTTTAAACTCCAAAAATCAAGGTTATATCATTCTCTTTTTTTGTTGAGTTTTTTGTTTTCTTTTTTATTCATTCTTTGTGTTTTTCGTCTTTTTGAGTCTTTAATCCAAAAAAAAAAGTACTACTAAGGAAATTTCAAAAATTATTTTTGTGATAATTTAGCATCAAAATCAGTTTATGTTTCTTTGCTGGTATAATAGTAGAATTTTTTAACAAAAAAAATCGAATTTCAAAAACAGATTAAAATCGCGATGTTTGAATTTACCGATTATGCTATTACTCGGTGTGATCAACTAGTAACAACTAGGAGGAGGGATCATGAGAGGCCTATTAGTACTTGGAAAGAATTGAAGGCTATCATGAGAAAGAGGTTCGTGCCTAGTCATTACTATAATGAACTTTATCAAAAAATGCAAAGTTTCTACCAAAGTTCTAGGAGTGTGAAGGATTATCATAAGGAGATGGAGATTGCTATGATTAAGACGAATGTTGAGGAGGATATGGAGGTTGCCATGGCTCGATTTTGAATGGTTTGAATATGGAAATAGCTAGTGTAGTGGAGTTACAACATTATGTAGAGTTTGAGGACATGCTACATGTAGTTATGAAAGTGGAAAGACAACTGAAAATGAAGAGGACAACTAGGTATTCATCGGGTTTTAAATCTTTTTGGAAAGTCTAAGTGGGATGATAATAGAGGTGATGGGGCAGTTTCGGGTAGTAAGATCGAACAACCAAGGGAAAAGGAGAAAAATGCTAGCAAAGCTACACCCAAAGCGGATTCTCAATCTCTAAGGAATCCGGATATCAAATGCTTTGGTGAGACGTGATGGATTCAAGAATATGTACAACTTTGTAAAGGATGAGAGAATTGTTACTTTTGTACCCTTAACACCACAACAGGTCTACGATGACCAATTGAAATTGAGAGGTAAGGAAGAAAAGAAAAAACAAAGAGAGGTAAAGGAAGAGTAGGAGAGAAGATAGAGATGTTGCTAATTGTGAGAAAAATAGTAGACCCACAAGAGAGAGAGAATGAAGATAATCTTCTGAGAGGAGAGAAAAATCCAAAGTGAGTTTCTATGCAAAAGGAGTGATATTGAGAGTGATTTGGTGATGACTAACAAACTCTCCCCAATTTGAATTTTTTTTATTATAGGAATTCAAAGACTTGTTCATTGAAAACTTAAATAGTAGGATACCACCCATTGAATATCCAAGTGATTCGATGCAATTGGAAAATTTGATAAGTATTGAAGGAGAAGCATTCAAGTATGACATGGTAAAGTATCAATACCCTATACATAGGTTGGATGATGGTCAAGCATGTAGGAAAGTTTTCTACATGGGGGCATGTGCTTTTACACATACTAATACGCCTAAAATTTCTATGAGGGTATTAAATCATTTGCCATATGAACTCATAAACAATTGTTTACTAGTTTATGATATTCTAGTATGTTGCAAAAAATTAATTTGGTATGATAGACCATTGGGGTGCATTGTTGATGATTTGAGGCATGAAGAACTATATTTCAATCGTGAAGTCCTTAATTGTATGGGCTCGAATTCATGGAATACTTTGGGAAATAATTTAGTATCCTCTACTACTTCTACCACACGTCTTGATATGATTTATGGTTTAAATCAACTAACTTTGTTTGGTTTGGTTCCTTTAACTATTATTATAGGTGGTAGTTTAGATGGAAAGCATGAGATTGAATTATATGCATCTCAAGGTAGCAAACGAAAAATGCGTAAAGTATTCAAACCAATTGATTGGGTTTGGATGCTTAGGCAAAAGGGGCGTGTCCGAATGCAAAGAAGGCCAATGTTTCATCATAGAGGAGATGAACCATTCTACGTCATTGCAAGGATGAAACAATGGCTATAACTTGGATGTTTATGATCTTTCTCTCTTTTATGCAGTTACAGATTCGAAGTCAAATTTTTTCAAAGAGGGAGGGAATGATGTGATCTAAGGAAATGTAAGATTTATCAAGAGTTTGATGTTTGTGGAGGAGAGGCTAAGGAAAAGTTCGAGATTAATTAGAGTCAATAAAGTCATGCAATTACTTGTTCAAGTTACGAAAACCAAGAGGTTGATGTTAACATGCCAAAGAATAAGTTTCATGTAAGGTTCAGGAGAAGACACGAAGTGTTTCAACGTGATTCGAGCAACAGACGAAGGGACTGGACAAATTAACTATGCTACCACATAACTATAAAAGCTATGCGACTGCATAGTCTTCTGTAGAAAGTTAGTTGGAGTTTTTTCTAGGTCTATGCGATTGCATGCAGTAACATTATGAGGTCACATAGTGTATTTCGGGACGCGAATTTTCCAATTTAAGTTAAAACTCTATTTTTTTGGTAACTTTTTTAATCTTTAAACTTTAATTTCGTGTAGACTATGGTTTTATGGATTTCCTATAAATATGACGCATTATTTACATTGTAAAATAACTTAGTCATGTATTCAATAGAGAGATTATTTGTGAGCAATTTTGCTTTCAATTCATTGTTTTTCATTGAACTAATTTTACGAACTTATCAAGAGTTATTTCTTGTGGCGTTCAAACAATCCGGGTAAGATTCTTGAATCTTGTGACGTTCAATATATTGTTGGCGATTGTGTAGGTTCTTTGGTTCAATATATTGTTGGCGATTGTGTAGGTTCTTTGGTTCAATATTTTCGAGTTAAATTCTAAACATTGATTCTTGACTTTTTTGGGTTTGAATCAATCTCGTGTGTGTTTTATAACTACTAATGCTACGTAGGTTCGCATCAGTATGCATTGGCTGAACATTAATTCTCAATGTTGGAATTACAACTTTCGCATATTGTAGTACTGCTGAAATAATTCAAAATAGCATCAAATAACAATTAAATTCCTCACGTATCAACTATACGATGCAACTCAGAAAACCTGGCAATCATTTCTATCATAATGAGAAAATATGAAGAAGTGGCAGGGTTATCATCTTTGAAATTTGATATTCTAATCTTTCCTAAAATTTAATATCTGCAATTACTAGTTTATTGCCATTTGTTTTGTATTTTCAGTTTTCTTACAAATCATATGCATCTATAGCAATTAGTAACAAAATAATAGTATGCATCTTCCTCTAACTAAATCTTCCATTTATTTACTTCTTCAAATTTCAAAACACAACACTCCCGCACAGATATTAAGTAAATGTATGTTATGTTCATAATCACAATTCAGCGGACAAACATTTTTAATTTACTTCAAATCACGGTCGCGTAGTAACAAACTCTTGATTACTATATGTTGCCGATCAGATTTTTGAATCCTTACAATCTTCTAGCCGACTAAATAGATTTTGGGGTGTAGGGTTCTTGAGTTGGATTTGGGGGATATGGATTCACGCCTTAGGAATTTGATTTGGGGAAAATTTTAATTTTACCATGATAAGGGTTTGGCTCTTAGCCTTAAAAGTCACGTTTTTGTTAATTATTTGTGACTTGTTTGGATGCGTCTATGCTTATTTGGTGATGAGTAGGCCAGGGAGATATTGTTTGGAAGTATTTAACTGCCAACTAAACTTTTCGTCATTCATGCAGGCACGTCTATTAATGATTCTAAATGAGTGAGTGACGGAGTTGGACGGAATAAAGTTCAGTCGCCAACATGATAATTTTAAAAGTTTGGTGAATAAGTCGTGACATGGTGCAAAGTTCAATGATTAATGAAACATTTAACTCTTTTTCGTAAGTATTTTATTATTATTATTATTTATTTTTTTTTGGATTGGGAAATAATATATGGCGGTGAGTGAGAGCAGATTGGGGGCTTGAAGAAAAAAAAGTCTTGTTCGAGCCTCAGCATAAAGGTTTACATGAGCTAGAAGCCTGGAACGCTTGCTCGCTAGTCCTAAAAGCCAGTCTTTCGCAATTACTTTTATTTCTACTGCCTTTCTTTCTGGACAAATAAAATATGTATCAAGGTCCCTCAAGAATCTGGCTAATTTTCAGGATTTGAGCAACTTTCATTAATTTTATTTTCGAGCAGAATTTCAACTACCTTCAAGTGGACTAAATCGGCTAAAGACACAAGTGGCATGGAAGAAACCGAGGGCTTTACCAGTTGGAGGCCGGGTCATTTGACAGAAATGGAAGGCTTTTCCCTATTCGAGAAGGTCCTAAAATTATATTTCTTTTTATTCGACAAGTATGCGATCTTAGAAATTAAGTTCGGGCAATACTGTTGGCTCTATTCTCCTCGAAAAATTTATGATTTTAGATTTTGATATTTGATGTCGAATGAAATTTTTTACTTCCCGCTAGAAATGAGATTATTATCTATCAAACATTTTTGTACATTGGTATACAATATGTTGCTAGTTTTATGGTTTATATATTTAAAAAAAAAAAAAAAGATGATGGTTTATAATTGTATTTTAAATGTATATCGGCATGATGGGAATTAAAAGATCTTCGAGGATGTGATAAGTAATTTGATCATATTATACTAAGATATATCGCGAAAAGAAAGCGATACGCTACTACTGTGCTAAATACTAAGAGATTAATTTTGATTTTTGATTCATTAGCACTTCTAGTTTGTGGAAGTATTTATCCTTCATTTGGTCGCCTTTTTACTTAAATTTATTTTCAACCATTCATTTTTTTAAATTCTCAATTTTAATTAAATTTTCAATCACAGATTTCATCAATTTTTATTTATAATCTATTAAAAATATGATTTTTCAATTCAAACATGGATAAATAGTTGTTACTCATGTAGGAACAATAAGATTGATGGAAATACTTCTATAGAAAAAAGATTTACTTAAGATTTTATGTCTTTCAATCAAATTTCATTCCTTTCTTTATTTAGTGCCGCCATATTATTTTTAATTAAATTCCTATTTGACGGAGATTAAAATTAGAGTGATGCACTGATGCTCCACCAGTATAAATGGGGAATTTTCATTTTGATCTAATTAATATATTGTATGTATTACTTTTATAGATTAAATCTCCAAAATGAAGATTAGCTTGTGTTTGATAGGAATTATTATTCAGATTTTAATATAAGGTAAAGTCAATAATCAATTTCAACCACATATTTATGAAATTCACAACTTTCGATCACACATTTTATCAACTTTTATCAGAATATATTAAAATCTTATTTTTAAACCTCACCATACAAGAATTAAATAAGTACAAGGAAGTGAATTGGAGATTGTAGGTAAAAACCCCATTACATAGAGACTTTCTAGAAGAAAGGAGAAAAATGCACAGTTATACACAAGGATTTGGAGGTTTCCAAGAATGAAGAAGATGGTGTCTTTGTGCAAGATTAATTGTTTATTTCTTGTGGTGTTTTTATAACAACTGATGATTTGCTCTAAATCTAATAGTTATTTTTTTAAATCATTATGAGTGTAACAACCTTTTAGTTTGAGTGGATGATTTGACCAAATTGGAAATCTTAGCCCTCATGTGAAGTTGATTTTTGAGAAGCGATTTTATGAAAAATGAATTTTTCAAGATTGTGTTATTAAAAGGTAAGAAAAAAATTATGAAAAAAAAAATCTGAAAATGATGATTTTTTTTAGAATGCATGGTTGAAAATTAGTATGGGGAATAATAATTTTTTTTAGAAAAAACTAATATTAAATAAGGACCTAATTTCTTTTATCAAGTTCTTTCAACTCTTTTTATCCTTTTAGTATTGTTTTTGCTACAATTCTCAATGCTTGAATTAATTAGCTATTATTCCATTGATTTGTGAACAATAATGAGCTAAGAAGTGAGTTATTTATTTAGATCATGTAATAAAAGTCGACAATTAGGTAAAAAAATAAAGATACTTTTTGCTATTGAGGGCTGCACAAAAATCAATCCAAACCAATCAACCAAACCCAAACCAAGGTTTTTAAGTTCGATTGAATTGTTGCTATGTTGGATTGGTTAGGTTAGGTTGGAAATCAAATTTGAGGTTGGGTTGAGTTGGGTTTCGGATTATGAATTAAAACCCAATTTAGTCCAACCCAACCCGATTAATTAAAAAAATTAATACTTAAAATGGAAAATTCTAAATAGACACAATAATGGAGACAAAAGAAGGATTTGATATATGCAATTCCCCTTTTTTTTTTTTTTTTATTTTTATATGTTGATTGGTATGAATATTTTGTACAAATACAAAATAATTTTACGATAAACTAAAAATTAAGGACGTGATAATGAAATGAATAAATTCCAAATTAAGGGCGTGATAATAAAATGAATAAATTCAAAAAAAAAAAAAAAAAAAAGCTCCATAGTTTCAAACTTATTTATAAATTAAATTTTTAAAAAAAAATCCTTATGTAACTTAAAAATAATAGAGATTTTCAAGTGGTTTCAAACTTTAAAAATTGTTCAAATTCAACAAAAGATAACCAACAAATCCAACCCAAGCTCGAGTCGGGGCTTGTTGGTTTGGTTTAATTTTAGATCAAACTGACCATGTTGATTTAGATTGGTTAAAAAACCAACCCAAACCCAACTTGCGTTTCTTAATTGAATTCCTTTTGTAATTTAATGCGCATAATTAAGGAATAATTCAGATTCATATAAATATATATCAAACTCATGATTGTCAAAATTAGAAGTTATTTTTGACATTCGGTAAATTAGTGATTTTAGAAGCTCTTGTTTGAGCCCCATTTTATGGTAAAAATAGATTTTTGTAATAGTATTTTTTTTTTTTAAAGAATGTGTGGTTAAAATTAGGAACAAGATTTAAATTTACATGTAAAATTATTTTTATTGAGAAAATATGTGATTGAAATTGAATTTAAAGAAAAATGTACTAAAAAATGGGGCTCAAACAAGGGTGGAAGAATATGTACAATCTAACAACACAGTTTGAGAAGCAGAAAAATTACAACTTTTTAGAATCTGCATTTTGCTTATTCTCAATTGTCTATAAAATGTTATTTTAATCCTAATTAATTAAGACAATTTATTTTTTTTACTGTCGTGAAAGCTTGCTCTAAGGATCGTCAAAATAGTATTTTTCGGGTCAGTATCACGTACATTTTTCTACCAAACAACCTATTTAACCGGTTCCAATCCACAATCAATATATTCACTTCTATTGCTTCTCAATCTCACCACAAAAGAAGAGATAAATAGTGATGATTTTTAATCACAAAGACAAGGAGAAAACACCACAAATGAAGGCAAGGAAGAGATCAAAAATTCACAAAGGAATCCACCGGTTTTTGGCCACGAAGTTGCCGGTTTTTGGTCTCTCAATGGGCAGCCGTTTTTCACCTTATTTCCCACACAAATCATACTACAAAATAGCTAGGGTTATTACCTAGGCTATGTTATGCTTTAAGTTAGATATAAAGAAAAGATTAAATGAGCCAAAATTCAAGTCATCCAAGAAGGAATACAATTGGGTCGATAGAGTCATTGAAGTTTATTGTTAATAACTATTTCATTCATCGACATAGGCCTATGAAATATATAATCTCACGTTAACATCATAGTTCGGGATTTATTGGGTATCAAAACCCAACATTTACTATATGAACTATGCTTTTATTTTGTAATTTTATAAATTTTGAAATTTTAATAGACCTTAATTTTTTTGAATTTATATTATTAGAATACATTACTTTAGAAAATAGTTAATAGTCAATTCTCTTCATTTACCCTTAACATTTTCTGTCAGGAATAAACACCGCACCAATCAAACATGACATACATCTTGCGGGAACAACACCAACCATACAGCCCCCTAATCCGTAAGGGTCTGCAGAAGAAGGGGAAGCGGGCAGGTCTTGACTTGTGTAACCTAGAGAAGATAGCCTATACAGGCTATACTAACTCTTAGAGTCTGTTTGATTGCAATGGTGAAAAATGGGTGGAAAGAAAATGAATGACAGAGAATTGAATTGCCTAGAAAACGTTTTACAGGGAATTGTAATTAATGGTGTTTGATTGATATAATTTTCCACCTGGAAATTTTTTTGTTTTGTTTTGTTTTTTTATGCAAATTGTCAATTAAATAGATAAATTTTTTTACCATTGACTTTGGAATGTGTTCCAATTGCTAAAAAAAAAAAAAAAAAATTGTCAAAAAGTTGGAAAACGTTTTCCCACCACTATGGTGAAAAAACGTTTTCTAGCTTTTGTGCATCAACCGCTTTTACCTTGGAAAACGTTTTCCCTAAAAAATTAGTGTAATCAAACAGATGAATAGTAAAAAGTAGGAAAACGTTTTCCACCTTCCACGAAAAATTTCGACAATCAAACAGGCCCTTATTTCAATCTAGAAAATAAAGGATTGAGGCGACAACAAAATACTCATTGGCATACTTAAAAGACTGAGAATAACGTTTCGATTTCCCATCGTTATATAACTTTCTTTCGCAACGATTTCATTATGAGATTTTGCGCTTCGAGAAGTCTTTAACGATGCAAGTGTAATATAATAACCTATGTCCCAAACTGAAAATAACGTGCTAGGACCGACCGTGCTTGAACTAAAGCCATAATCTAGCAGGTGAATACCAAAATTGATACTGCCTTGGGGAGACAAATCAAGATATCGTGTATTTCCCCATTCCTCGCTTTGACAAAGTCATATCCTTTAATTGTATTAACTTATGCACCACACCGTCGGCAAATTTATATTAGAAAAGAAAAACAAAAGAAAATTTCAAGAATTGTTTTAATTAAATATAATCAAAGTCAATGTTAGCGATTACAATATACACGCACAATAATAAATCACAAATAATGTTATCTAGTATCAGCGATGTTGAACATCATGTTTAGATGTTAGTATAACATATGTCCTATTAATGAGTCATAATTTCTTGTATTTAATTGAACTTGTAATTTATTGTCAGTGATACTGTCACCTAGACCGTTGTTAAATATCAGTAGTATTAAATAACATTACTCGTAAATCACTTCAACAAACAAAGAATTAAAATATACAATAATTTTAAAGCAAAATTTTACCAACACTCGTGTAATTATTCTCTTAGTTGATTCTTTCTCATCACAACTATGCTAATTTTCTTTAAAGTCCAAACCAAGTCATAGTGAGTTGATCGATTAAATAGATTTGATTTGAACTTGGAGGAGCAACTTAATTAATTTAGATAGATGTGTTAATGATTGTTAGAAAGCTCTGCTACGTGACCAGACTCAATGCCAGAGCCAAGTGACAGGAGCGCCAAATGTCCTTGGCCTTGGCATTGAGCCGGGCCAAGGATTGATTATAGAGATTAAAGGAGGATAAAGGCGGTAAAATCATGAACCTTCCAACTTTTCACATATAAGTGTAGCATTTTGAGTTGTTATCTTAGTTAATTTTAATTTTAGTAAAACCTTGTCACCACTCTTTTATTTCTTCAAATAGAAGTGAGGCTTAATTAATTTGATAACTGATAAATTAGACCACGTGATTCTTAGTCCGAACTTAGCCTCCGTCAGATTTAGATAAAATCACATTTTTATAAAAGTTAATGTAATATGTGGATTGGTATCTTGAAATGAGTTCTAAAAGAGACGAGTAATGTGGCGGGGCCATGTTCCTTGTTACCTGCCTCCGTCCTAGGGCAACGACTTTTGCCCTATCGTGGGTATCGAGTTTAACAAATATTTTTTGTCATCTGTAGATGAAAAGTTGCGAGACTACAAAATATGTGATTAAAAATAATTATTGATTTAAATTTAAATTTAATCGACTTTTGTAACCTAATAATATCTCGCCATTGTACTCTTCTTAATCTAGACTCATAAATTTGTAGAATAGTGATGTGTCACCTTGCATCTCAAATCCATACTCATACTCATAACCATCACTCTGAATCTCTTAATACTCAAAATTAATTTGGAATCAATTCGAGGCTAATTCTCAATTACTTTTACCTAATCCTGATGGAATCATTCCAATATTCCTTGGAGACATGAGCGATAAATAAAAAATTATCATAAGAATAATGCTAAACAAACATAACGTTTGACATTCTCTCACATGAGTGTGTAGGTCTCACTTAAATAAAATAACATTTTTTTTCCATGTGTGAGGAGAGTGTCAATCATTATATCAACGATTATGTTCGTGTAGCATTTTCTTTATCATAATTCGTGTTGTGATCAAGAATGAGATGTACAAATTGCTTTTAACTCTGTTCAAAAATAATAAGAAACGAAGCTAAAAGCCCTTGAAAAAGAAACAAATCGATCCGATTCACATAATAAATCTTATGCCAGACGCAAGAAGATGGTGATAGTGGAACCAAAAGCAAATCTTCTTCAACACCCCTTTAGCCTTCTCTATACAGTACTTTAATCTCACTATACATAAAGCAATCAACCCTCCTCTTTTTGTTGCCCCAATTTTGTTCATACTTAATGCTCACAGATCTCATATAATCATCAGAATCTATAAGCACCCGAATCCAAGATACGCAGATCTTGTACATTAGCTTCAGATTTTGCTACTTTTTCTAGGTACATCCGTCTCTTCTTTACAAATATCGTGTTAGATTTATTTTGTTACTGGTTGAATTAGCTATCAAGATTTTATTGTTCCATTTGTTCAGTTCCCGCATCTTTACTATTTAATTCAAGTTTCCTTCAATTTTTCAACTTAAATCTTGCACCCACATTAAAGATGTGTTCATTTACGCATTAAATTTCACATTCTTGTTTTCCAATGTTCTTTCTCGTATATGTGGGTATAATTTATAGTCTGCTTTATGTTCAGATCTTCTGTTAAAGGGATCTGGAATTCTTAGATTAATGATCGGAAAATCATTCGAATGACTTGCTTTTTTGGTTATTTTCTTTTTTGAAATTCAAGGAATTTTTTTCAATCATTAGATTGAAGATATATATTAAGGCTAGCTTCTTGTTGTTAATCATGGGTGTAATGCAAGGGTTTACTAGAGACAACTATCTTTTGCTTCTAGGATTGTCTAGAGAATTCGGTCTCATTTGTTGTATTCCAAAGAAAACTCCATATTTCGTTGTACATGGATCAGTACTTTTATAACACAGGTCTTTCACCATTTTTGTTAATGACAAGAATTAATTATTACATAATGCTTATAGGTGTGAATTAGTAATGTTACTGCTAGTCTTATGCTAATTCTACTTATAATTTAGATTTTAGATAGTAATACAGAAGGAAGTGACAAGAACAACAGTTTTTCATTGTCTCCACGTCACTTAACAAGTTAAAAAACCAGGGACATCCACATTTCTATTCTAGGAGTAACTCGACACAAAACATCGTCTTGGTTGATATAACACCAAAAGGTGAGCTAAATTTGATTTCACTTTCTTTCCTTTTTTCCCCCTTGTACTCTTTTCAGATATTTGCTGGGTAATGGGGAAGTGTACAGAAAAAAGCAAACTAAAGGCTTGTTTGCAACAAATTTGGGGCTGTGCAACATGAATCCTTTTTCGCTACACTGTTTTTATAGAAAAACGGTGGAGAAGAAATTTCTGTATCTTATTATATTACTCATCTTACAATCCTTATAATTTATACTATAGTACAATAGATGGAAAAAGAAAATAATATTCTATCTTCGGAAAGAAAATATTACTTCCTAAACTAGCTCTAATTATCCCATACAAAGATATTACAATATTCCCATAATTGGGTCATAATTGATACGGTATTTCTACACTCCCCCTCAAGTTGGATCATAGATATTGATCATATCCAACTTGCAAATGCAATCATCGAATATTTGTTTCTGTAGACCTTTGGTAAATACGTCTGCAATCTGCTTTCTGGTAGGAACATAGATCATGCAGATAATTCCACTATCTACTTTCTCCTTGATGAAGTGTCTGTCCACTTCTACATGTTTGGTTCTATCATGTTGAACTGGGTTGAGTGAGATGCTGATAGCTGCTTTGTTGTCACAATAGAGTTTAATTGGAAATTTTGTTGGAATCCGTAGCTCATCCAACAATTTCTTTAGCCATAACCCTTCACATATTCCCTGAGCAGCTGCTCTAAACTCTGCTTCTGCACTACTTCTGGCTACTACATTTTGTTTTTTACTTCTCCAGGTAACTAAGTTTCCCCATACAAAAGTACAATACCCAGTAGTTGATCTCCTATCTTCTGTCGCACCTGCCCAGTCAGCATCAGTGAATATTTCTATCATTTTTTCCTCATTCTTCTTGAACAGCAGTCCTTTTCCAGGGGAGCCTTTGAGATACCTCAGAATTTTACATACTGCTTCTAGATGAGCTTCCCTTGGAGCATGCATGTGTTGGCTTACAACACTTACTGCAAATGCAATGTCTGGTCTAGTGTGGGATAGGTAGATTAGTTTTTCCCACTAGTTTTTGATATCTGTCCTTCTCAACCAATTCTCCAATATTCTCAGTTTTTCTTCCAGTGTCCATAGGAGTATCACATGGTTTACACCCAAGCATACCAGTTTCAGCAAGGAGGTCTAGAACATATTTTCGTTGTGACACACTGATCCCTTTCTTTGATCTTGCTACTTCCATTCCCAGAAAATATCGCATTTGTCCCAGGTCTTTCACTTCGAATTCTGCAGCTAATCCTCCTTTTAGCCTTTCTATCTCCACTGTATTATCTCCGGTGAGAATTATGTCGTCAACATAGACAATCAGAATAGTCTTTGTCCCATCTTCAAATAATCTGAAAAAACATAGTATGATCTGATTGTCCTTGTTGGTACCCTTGCCTTTTTTAATACGTTTGCAAACCTGTCAAACCATGCCCTAGGTGATTTGTTTGAGACCGTATAGGGATTTTTCCAGTTTGCATACTTTATTTCCTTCATTTCCCTTAGAAAATCCCGGTGGTAGCATCATATAAACTTCTTCTTCCAACGTCCCATTCAGAAATGCGTTCTTAATATCAAGTTGTTGGAGTGGCCAATCCAGATTTGCTGCTAGGGATAGGAGAACTCGAACTGTATTCAATTTGGCAACTGGTGCGAATGTTTCTGTATAATCTATGCCATATGTTTGAGTATATCCCTTTGCAACCAGGCGAGCCTTGTACCGTTCTATTGTTCCATCTGCCTTATATTTCACATTGAATACCCATTTACACCCAACAGGTCTCTTTCCTCTTGGTAGTTCCATCACATTCCAGGTTTTATTTGCTTCCAATGCCTTCATTTCATCTATTACTGCTTTCCTCCACTTGGGAATTTCCAAAGCCTCTTGAATGTTTCTTGGAATTTCTGTGCTATCAAGGTTAGAAACAAATGTTCTATATTTTTGGAGATAGAGTATTATAAGCAACAAATTTTGAGATAGGGTGAAGAGTGCATGACCGAGTTTGTTTCCTGATGGCAATTGGTAGATCATCAATGTCAGGTGATTTAGGAGAAAGCTCATGAGGATGTGGAGCTATCACCGGTTCTGACTCTCTTGGTACTTCGAGTGTGAGTTTCTCCTTATCCTTTGATTTTGGCTTTCTTGAGTAAACAATCATCTCTTTATTATGTTGTTCTTTCTGTTCTCCCCCTAAGTTTAAGGTGCCTTCTGTAAATGGCATATTCGAAAGTGGTGGTGATGTAGGTTCAATGTTTGGGATAGAGTTGGAGGGATCAAGATTTAGTGGTATTTCCGAGAACCGATCTTCATCTTTACTTAGAATCTCCCCCTGAAGAGAGGTTTTTTGGAAGTACGGTTCATTTTCGAAGAGAGTGACATCAAGGCTGACAAACATTTTTTTCGTGAGCGGATCATAGCATTTTATACCCCTTTTGTGTAGGTGAGTATCCAATGAATACACACTTAATTGCACGGGGTTCAAGTTTGGTTCGAAGATGAGAATGGAGGTGGACAAAGGCCGTACATCCAAATACTTTTAGAGATAGATCAGAGGTGAGGCGAGAGTGTGGGAAAAAATGCTGGAATTTTTGTAGAGGAGTTTCAAACTTGAGAGTGCGGCTAGGCATTCTATTAATGAGATAGGCTGAGGTTAGAATGGCGTCTCCCCAAAAAGTTGTGGGCATATTGGTAGTGAACAACAGGGCTCGAGCTACCTCAAGTAAGTGTCGATTTTTTCCGTTCTGCAACCCCATTTTGTTGTTGGGAGTATGGACACAAGAACTCTGGTGGATTATTCCATTTTCTTGGAGATAGGTTTTTAGTATACTATTGAAATACTCCGTGCCATTGTCTGTACGCAAAATTTGGATTTTAGTCTGAAATTGGGTTTGGACCATTAAGTGGAAATTTATGAACACAGAGCGTACGTCTGTCTTTTCTTTTAGCATATAGACCCAACAGATTCTAGTATGGTCGTCGATAAATGTGACAAACCACTTTGTGTGGGTGCGATTAGGGGTTCGAGAGGGTCCCCACAGATCACTGTGTATTAAGGTGAATGGTCTAGATGGTTTGTACACAGATTTTTTGAATGACGAACGGTGATGTTTTGCAAGCTTACAA
Organism: Osmanthus fragrans; assembly: GCA_019395295.1. Lineage (NCBI taxonomy): Eukaryota > Viridiplantae > Streptophyta > Magnoliopsida > Lamiales > Oleaceae > Osmanthus > Osmanthus fragrans. The sequence goes on from CM033349.1 coordinate 10,474,923, forward strand.
ATGTCACATTTAAGATCGGAAAATATTTTATTCGCAAAAATTGAAGGAAATACATGTCTTAGATATTGAAAATTGGGATGACCCATTCTATAATGCCATAAAAGAATTTCACTAATCTTAGGAACAAAAACAGAATCACAACTAGCAAATCGATGTTGTTGACTCACATTAGTCTCGTCAAAGTAGTAGAGCCCCTCACACTCTTTAGCACTGCCAATCGTCTTCCCCGATGATAGGTCCTGAAAGACACAGTAAGAAGGAAAAAAGTTAGCGGAGCAATTTGAACTCTTCGTTAATTGACTGATGGACAACAAATTGCATGATAGGTTTGGGACGTGTAGGACATTTTCCAATGTAATTAAATTTGAAATTTGAATACTCCCTTTTCCAGCCACTGGGGATAGGGAGCCATCTGCAATTTTGACTTTAAGATTGCCAGCACAAGGTGAGTAAGAAGCAAATAAGTTGTGTGAGTCCGTCATATGATCGGACGCACCAGAATCGATAATCCATGAAGTTTTTGGGAATAAGGTGGTGTTAAAGCTTTTCAAGATATTACCTCTGTGCGCCAAAGAACTTGAAGAGTTAGGTGAATTAAAACTGGAGAACATTTTCTGAAGAAGTTTCTAGTTGTTCAGGACTGAATGTATTACTTGAAGCGGAATTTTTTGTTTCAGTGGAATTGACTGCAGCTTGATACCCGGAATTTTTGGTGTTTTGTCTAGATCTCCAATCGGATGGCTTTCCATGCAAATCCCAACATGTGTCTTCTTTATGTCCAGGTTTTCGACAGTGGTCGCACCATGGTCGACTTGTTTGTTGTCTTGGGCTGGGTCCTAATTTTTTTGTTCCTTTATATATCTGGACTCCCAAATCGGGCCCAAAAAATTTAGGCCCATCATTTAAACTCTTTCTTGTAGCAATTCTTTTTGGCCCAAATTCACGAGACCCAAACTCACGCGATCCAGTAGGCCCATTAAACGCAGACATAAGGGCCGACCCATCTACGCGTTCGTCGCCTTCAGCCCCAAAGTCATCCTTCTTCAACATAATCAGACGGTGGCTCTCCTCGCGTCTAACGTCGGCGAAGGCGTCGCGGGTGGATGGAAGCGGCCGGCGACTCAGAATCCGGCCTCTTACATCGTCGAGTTGCCTGTCTAACCAGCCAGCCAAGAATTCGTACAGGCGCTCATTCTCTACTCTCTTCTTATACCGAGCGCCATCACTAGAGCAATCCCACTGTTCGTCCATACTGAGGTCCAATTCCTGCCATAAAGAAGACATTTCCATATAATATTCGGTGACACTCCGTTCTCCTTGCTTCGCCTTCCAAAGTTTGGTTTTAATTTCGAAAATTTGTGACGAGTCTTCCGTGTCGGAGTACATCTCTCGAACGCTGTCCCATATATCCTTCGCAGTGGCCATGAAGAGGCAAATTTTGCTGATAGACGGCGCCATGGAGTTGACGAGCCATGACATAACCATAGAATTTTCAGACTTCCATTTTTGTAGAAGTACGGGATCTGCAGGCTTCTTCATGTCGCCGGTAAGGTACCCAATTCTTCCTTTTCCTTCAACCACCAATTTAATGCATTGAGCCCATTCTCTATAATTTCTACCATTGAGCTTCTCGACCGTGAGTTGAAAGGAGGGATTATCAACTCCAATTGAAGTCATGGTGTGGACGGATTCTGTCTCACTGGTTCCAGATTCTGAGTCTTTACTGTCGACAGTCTTCTCTGCCATTGATAGCCGGGTTTGAACTTACCCGTGCTCTGATACCATATAGAAAAACGGTGGAGAAGAAATTTCTGTATCTTATTATATTACTCATCTTACAATCCTTATAATTTATACTATAGTACAATAGATGGAAAAAGAAAATAATATTCTATCTTAGGAAAGGAAATATTACTTCCTAAACTAGCTCTAATTATCCCATACAAAGATATTACAATATTCCCATAATTGGGTCATAATTGATACGGTATTTCTACAGTTTTGTTCAATGATACATCTACCACAAGATCCAAAATAATTAGATTCTAGATAACTACAACAGTGACATGCTCCTCTATTAGATAACCAACCTAGAAACTAGAAAGCAAACAAATGTCGTATTCTTTTGTTAATTATATAATTACTCTTAATGTGATAACATTTTATATTTTTTGCCTGTCCTCTGTTCCTCAAGCTTTATTTTTTTAGAATTTTTTTCATGAAGCTGTACATATTTGATATGGAAGAAGAATTATTCCTTGGACTCGGGCTCAATTTAATTTCACGTGGACTTTGATATTCAATAACGTATTGCTTGCTGAGCAGTATATAACCTTGGTGAAGCCCCCCCCCCCCCAAAATGAATTTTCAACTCTTTTTTTTTTTTTTTTTTTTTTCCCTTTTTGTGAAATGTGTCATGTCAAACAAAGAAATGGAAGAAAACAAATTTTTAAATGTTCGTATCACTCTTCCACAGTACTTGGAAATATGTGGTTCCATAGCTTGTTTGTCGGATTGTCTCTGGTAGAGCTAAGGCATATCTCCAGCATAGCAATAACTTTGTCTCCAATTCATTGTTCACGTATAGGCTATGTTCGAGTAGGAGGTATTAAATGCTGAGACCTTGAGAATAAGCTGTAATCATTACTTCATTCTATTTCAGACCCAATTCTAAGTAATTGTTGATAACAATAGAAGCTCAATTTCTTTCCAATTCACACACAATTTTAGAAATAACTGCTATAAATTTTGATCCTAGTTAACTTGTTGAAGTATAGGACACATAAGAATGGCTGATATTTGGTACTGATGCATCAAAACATAATCTGTATGGATATTGATGACCATTAGTGATAATGAAGTGGGGATGTTATTACACATTGTGGAGCTCCCGACTGTTGCTAGAAGAGCTAGGTTAGAGTACAGGAAATAAGATTTTCTAAACGTGCTTCAGCATTTCCATGTTGGTTGCTGAAAATTTATATCACTCATTGCCTGTTGAGCTTTATATAGCCTTGGTGACTCCCCTGGATTTCTCAACTTTTTCAATATTTATCTCTTAGTTTGGAAGTAGACCATGTTTTCCCAGATTTTAAACCAATCTATTTTCTCTCTCTCTCTCTCTCTTTTTTTTCTTTTTTCTTTTTTTGGATGTGTAAAGCAGAAATAAAGAAAAAAAAAACTTTTACTTTCATGTTACTCTTTCACAGTACCTAGAAATTATGGGGCTTGTCAAAATTGTATTAGGTAGAGTTTGGGGTCACCCCAGCATAATAGCAACAAGTTTGGGTCCAATCAGTTCATCATGTATAGGCTGTCTGCCTATATTTTGTATTTAATGCTGATACCTTAAGAAGAAACTGTAATCATTACTTCATCCTATTTCAGACCCAATTCTAAAATAACTATTGATTAGTCGGTTTGATGTATACCCAATTTTAGAAATTAACTGCTATAAATTTTGATCCTAATTAACTAATTGAAGTATAAGTTACATAAGATGATAAGAATGATTGTAATTCATTAAACACATGTAATCGTTTTGTTTCAGTGAGTTTTAAACAGCTCCATTTTAATAATTACTCTAGTATTTCCTTAATGATATATATTTTTTTATTAAGTTTGGCTCGTATCGAATATGACTGCATTTTGCTTACTTTTTGACAATGATATCATATTTTCAGTGGTCCAATCTTTTTGTATCACGACTGACCATGTGGAGGTTCAAACATTTTACATCTAAAGAGCAAACTGGGATTGAAGGTCGTGTAATCGACATTGGAAATTTCAAAGTTCAGGTTCGTAATGTCATTGCAGAAGGTGGATTCTCCTCTGTTTATTCTGCTCGAGATGCAATACATGGTTCCAAGCAGTATGCACTAAAGCACATCATATGTAATGATGAAGAATTGTTAGAACTAGTAATGAAGGAGATCTCAGTTATGAAATCACTTAAAGGGCACCCCAATATTGTCACCCTTTATGCCCATACCATCTTTGATCTGGGTCGAACTAAGGAGGCTCTCCTCCTCATGGAATATTGTGAGAAGTCTCTAGTTAATGTGCTGGAGAATCGGGGAGCTGGGTTCTTTGAGGAGAAGCAGATCCTTGTAATTTTCAGGGATGTGTGCAATGCTGTCTTTGCAATGCACTGTCAGACTCCACCCATTGCTCACAGGCAAGGATTCATGATGTTTGTCACTACATGGTTATATTTTAGATTCATCGTCTTCCTAACAAGTTGTCACGTTCAGATTATTTCCAGGCATTGCCATAATTTATGCCTCTATTGAGTTTTATCTTTTTAAACATGTTTGATTTGAGCTTGTATTTGCTAGAGTAATGTATTTGTATGCAGAGTAGCCGTACTTATGTTTTTGGGTCTGCAGAATAAGTGTAAGCTACAAAATTGCCTTCATGGAATTTTGTTTGGATCTAATTCCAGTTCCATGGTGCAAAAATAAGATCGTTATTGGACTTAAATGCTATTATGATATTCTAATTTTTTTCCTCATCATATCTTATATATTTATGATTTATTGTTGCATTGCATTGTACAGAGATTTGAAGGCAGAAAATCTTTTGCTGGGATCTGATGGACTTTGGAAATTGTGTGATTTTGGTAGTACATCTACCAATCATAAACGCTTTGAGAAACCTGAAGAAATGGGAATCGAGGAAGATAATATCAGGAAACACACTACGCCTGCATATAGAGCCCCCGAGGTAGATGGAGGACTATGAATCAAGATCTTACTGTTATTTTTTATGGTACAGCTGTTGACTCCTTTCTCTCTTCTTTTTGTGGCATAGATGTGGGATTTATTTCGAAGAGAACTTATAAATGAGAAGGTAGACATATGGGTAAGTTGACTCGTTCTTAGGTTCCCTATGAAAATCCAAAAAGTATCTTAGTGTGCATGAATCTTCTGCAAAATTGGTAAACATCCAATACTTAGCTTGTTAGTTTGCAGGCACTAGGTTGTCTCCTTTTCCGGATAAGTTACTTCAAGTCAGCGTTTGATGGTGAATCAAAACTCCAAGTTTTAAACGGGAACTATCGCATCCCAGATATGCCAAAATACAACAAGTCGATCATTGATCTTATTAGAGATATGCTTCAATCTTCTCCAGATGACAGACCAGATATCACGCAGGCAAGCATTTTGCTTGATTGGCCATTGATCTCGATGAATTTAGGTTAGTTGTAGATTGTTTGTGCCCGTGATAGTCGCAAGGGCTAAGCTCAAATATGTGCTTACTAATTGCATTTATCTGTTCTTTTTTTGCAGGTCTGGTTTCGTGTTAATGGTCTATTACCAGAGGAGTTACAGAAGTCATTACCTGACGGACCTCCGGAAATGCAGCAACAGAGTACTGATATGCTCGGAGGTGAGGACATTGATCTTTTTTTTTCAGAATTTGAGTGTGGAGATGTATAATTAGAACTTTTATTGATTCAAAGATGTCAAGGGAATATGGGCAATCTGTGGTAAGAAAAAGTGTACATCTTATGCTAGAAAATCCAAACTTCGAATTTCCTATTAATATTTGAACCCTTAACCTATGGGCTATATATATATATATGCAGGCATGGCAAAGCCTTCAAATAAGTCTCATCCGATGCCTCGTAGAAGTCCCCCACCTCCTCCCTCAACTGAAGTGCCTCAGAATGTATCAGCAGCTTCGAGTAATCGAAATACAGGTGGAAGCACAGGTCCTTTAGGTGCATTCTGGACCACTCAGCATGCCAAGGATTCAGTGGGCCTGGAGGAGAAAACCAGGCCCAAATATGATGAAGACATAACCAGCCATACATCCTCAGGACATGAGATTCGTCCAGCTTCCCATGTAACCCCGGGAAAAACAGAAGATCTTCAAAAGAATTCACAAGGAAGATCAGTCAATATGCCGGGGAACGGCCCTTCTCAGGACATCAAAATAAATCTGTTCCCTGATGATTCAGATTATAATACTGAAAGATTCAAACAACCAAAACCAGAGGGCACACTTGGCTTTCAAAATGAGAGATTTAATGCATTTGCTGCTGAATTTAGTACCACTAAATCGAGTCCTGGCAGTGACAGTCAGAAATCATCAAAGGAAGAGATGTTAAAGGCTGAGGTAGAAATGCTGAAAGAGCAGCTGTCACATGTCAATACGGAGAAGGCTGAGATAACGTCCAAATATGAAAAGCTATCTGCAATTTGCAGATCACAACGACAAGAGATACAAGAACTTAAGCAAGTTCTTGCAGCAAGAACTCCTTCACCGAATAGAGATGCCTCTAGAAACCTAGCAATGCCCGGAAGCCAATTATCTACTCCTACAGTAGTATTTTCCATCAATCTTAAGTCGTTGCTTTTCTTTTTATGTTCTAGCACGATTAACTTATATATTTTTATGTTCATTATTGTTAAAGCAGAAGGAAAAGATTGAAGGAACCGTCTTGGAACTCCAACAGGGTTTCTTTGATCGAAGATCACCAAGCCCAGAATCTCAGCCATGGCAGGCGTTCACCGACGTTCCCAAGCCACAGACTACTACATCAAATGATGCTCCTAAATCTGTTAGAACAAGAAACAATCACCAGAATAGACAGGCCGTGGAATTCAATTCTGGTTCCAATACATGGGGGTTTGAAGCAGATAATTTTAAGGCGGTTCCAGCCGCTAGCTCTCAGGTAAATGTACCTGTTGGTGAACTGAATAATTCTAAACGCGTTGGTGAATCAAAGAACAAGGAAAGCAAGTTGGGTTCCCAACCCAGTGGATGGGCTGGTTTTTAGTGCATACTGTTGCTGAGGTGAAAAGACTGATTTTTGTCTAGCATTTTGAAGGAAGAAATCTATGCGATAAAAAAAATGATAAAAGAGGATTGCTGTCATGATTTGTGTTGTTGTGTTTAATTTGTTTTGTGGTTTTGGTTACAAAATGGAACACATATATACGATATTTCTTTTGTTGAAGGAAATAACGGCATGTTCGATTACTTGTTGAATTAAATGTAAGGAATTATGACCCATTTAATAGGAGCTACGATATCTTAACATCTAAATTACTGTTTAATACAATCGATGTTAGATAGCATTATGTTTAATTAAACGTCATCAAGGATATGCTTTGTGAATTTCTAAACACATATTTGTAATTTTCGGGATGATGAGATTATAGTTGAACATACAAATATGTCCTTAATTGAAAATGAAAAATTCATCTTACCCTATTACATCATGTCATGTATGACTCATTTTATAAATATGCAACCTTTATTTATTGGAAGCCATTAATTACGTTTCCATTTTCTTACCCAATAATATTAGATGGACAGATTTTGTAGACAGATAATCAACAGGGATTTGAATTTCTTGCTTTGGCAAAAATTATTTGTTGTTTATTGTATTGAGAGAGAGGGAGAAGAGAGAGAAAGACGGGCAGAGGGGGATAAATGAAGGGAAGAGAGAATATAAAAAAAAAAAAAAAGGAAAGGAAAGAAAATAAATTTTGGTGTATTTGAGATTCATTAGTAAGAATTTTTAATTTTAAATAACTCGAGTACACAAGAAATTTAAAGAATTAGGTATGAATTTCTCTACATTCCAAGATTTTTGTATTTTCATTTTCATTTTCAAATTTATAATTTAAATATTTTATGTGCTATTTGTGATTCAAATTTAAAAAAATCGTGTGAGTAATACCATAGGGTATTATTATATAGATCTACATGGAACCAGTCATATGACTAAATATTCTAAGTGGAGATTGAGAATGGATATGACACAAGTGAGAATGAGACGGATATGTTTTTATCCCACTAAAAAATTATATTATGTACGTATTTGCTTTCATATTAAATTGTGAAAATATTGACATGAAATCTATATTGAGTGTATTCATATGCTTATTCCATATTCAGCCATATGACTAATTTCATGTAGATTTACATAATAATATTTTATGGTATTACTCACGATTTTTCTTTAATTTGGATCACAAATAGCACATAAAATATTCAATTTATAAATTAAAAAGTGAAAACAAAAAATCACGGATTAATCTATTTGTACAAAATAGATTACAAAAAATTTGACAAACTCAACAAGTGGCGCCCCCTATTGGAGGGGCGGCTAGTGGGCCAGCCGCCCCTCCAATAGGGTGGCGCCACTTGTTGAGTTTGTCGAACTTTTTGTCAAATATTTTGTACTTGTAGCATTGTCCAAAAATCACTTAGTATGTAGAGAAGGAAAATGTTATATGTACACAATGCCCTACACCCCCTCACATGAAGGGGGGCCAACACATAATAAAATATTCGTGGGCCCCCCTCCATGTGAGGGGGGTGTAGGACATTATGTAGGGTATGAGGTATACATGTAGCATAGTTGATGTAGAGAAACTCATATCTAATTCGTTAAATTTTTTTTGTACTTTAGTTACTTAAGACTAAAAATTCTTACGAACGAATCTCGAGCGTGCCGAAAATTATTATTATTTTTTTCCCTTCCTTTTTCTTTCTTCTATCTTCCCTTCATCCCCCCCCCCGTCTCTCTCTCTCTCTCTCTCTCTCTCTCTCTCTCTCTCACAATACAATAAACAACAAATAAATTTTGCCAACTCAACAAGAAATTCAAATCCTTGTTGGTTGTCTGTCTACAAAACCTGTCCGCCTAGCATGATTGTTTCTTACCAGTGTTCGGTTAAAATTATTATTAACTTTTTAGGAAGATTAGTATTGAGTTTTACAAAATATTTGGTTAAAATTAATGTTTGACTTTGATTGAGTAGAAATATTAGCTTTTTAATAATTTTTAATTTTACATGAGCAATTTTCATTTTCTTTTAAGTTCCAATTTTAAATAAATAAGAAATCGATTTTAATAATAAATTACATGTCATATATATATATATATATATATATATATATATATATTCTTTTTTTATTATTAATTTTAAATTTCTACAATTTAATCAAAAATATATCCAAAGGCCTCTAGAGTGGCTCATCATGGCCCTCCATGGTTAGCGCTAGTGGTTCGAGCATGGCTTTGGCCTCTTGATTAACGATCAGTCTAGACTTACTCGTTGACAAATGGGTTGAGACGAACTTGGAAGCTTACAAGACCTATTACAACCCCTAATTAGTAGGTAATTGTGAGATAGGGGCGTGAATTATCTATCTTTGAAATACTTACAAAAATTACAATTCATGTTGTTATTGCTTTGACATTTTTGGAAGTAACGTAAAGTTCTTAGAGTCCTTTCAAACTCCTAAGCGTCAGTTTAATTTAGTTAACAACTAGGGTGAGCCGGCTTCAATTTATTGTAATGACCATAAAACATGCTGGAATCGACAAAGAAACATTGTCCCAAATGAATCATCGAGACGCCGCGTCCCTTCATAACCAATAAACCCTTGTTTTTGTAGACATTATATTTGGCCACTTTACACAAAGTATATATATAAACCATGTCTTCATCTATTACTACCAATTTGGCTTGGACATAGTTCGGTTCGACTCGATTCTGAAGAGAATCGAACCAAATCGAAAATTTTCGGGTAGTTAGTAAATGGAACCGTCGGGTCCAAATATAATTTTGGAACCGTTCGGGGTCAGTTCGGTTCCATACTATAATTAATTTTTTTAACATTTATAACAATATTATAGTCTGACATGTTCAATTTCAGCTTTTACAAATTATGGTATTCAAATTTAATAACGTATAAATAACAAGTTGTCCAATAAGATTAATTTACTAATATATATAAATAATAAAAAGTAGATAGTAAATTAGTAATACTAAAACATCATTGATCCATATAAATTAGAAGTTATAGACTTATAGAGATAAAATATTTTAAAGTATTGCTAATACAGCAGTACTTACTTACCAACTATTTGATTTAACCATCAATTGCTAGATTTGTCATACTAGATACTAAGAAACTCTACAGAAAAAAGTGAAAAATCACAATTAACAAATATAAATAAACTAAAAATTGTTCAACTAATAAAATTTAATAAGAAAAAATATAATATATATTTTATTAAATATCTTAATGCCCTCATAGAACTCAGTCTTTTCAATGTAAACTTCATCTTTGCTAATTCAATTTTAAAAAATTAAAATAATTTGATTTATCTCATATATAAAAATTAAAAAATTTAAAAAAAATCTATTCTTGATTCAATTCTTCGATCTAGAACCGAGAACCGAATCGAACCCATCGGTTCTCGATTCAGATACCCGTTCGGATATTTCACTTACGAAGAATCGCTCGGTTTGGTTCGGATCCGATTCAGTTCAGTTCGATTTGAAATTTTTGCCCAGTCCTACTACCAATCATATAGTAGGAGGATTATCTTTTGTATGGTTTTTTATAATCTTGGATTAAAATGACGTAAGAGACTCTCGTGACCCACACCTAAACTCTCCACAACCATGTATCAAATTTGCTCTTATTTGGAGTGAATAGATATATCTCATTTCAATTATGAGAAGAGTTCTTCGTAATCGATGATAAATGAAATTTTACGATGACATGAGAAGAGTTCTTCGTAATAACTCGGAATTTTATAATTTTATTTCTAGGATTATTGCTTCAAACTAGACAACAACGATGGCACTTTTTGTAATCCTATTGACATCATGACAACATTCTCACAATTATATTATTTAACTGGCTAAAACATCACTTTTTAAAATAATCTGCATAGGTCAAAGGATGCAAATGAAAGTTCATTTAAATTCTCTGTCTATTTCTCTGTCAATTTCCTCCCTATCCTTTTCCTTATTAAAATAATTTAAAAAGCATACACAAAGCTTTAAGGACAAAAATTGCACATTTCTTGTTATATAGAGTTCCTCATTGATTCAATCTCCTATTTCTTGGAGTCTTGTCATTTGCCACTGATTCTTCTATGATATTGTTAGGCAGACTTGTTATAAAGCACCGGCCTTTCGAGTTCATTCTTCGACTTTCTTTTCGTTTTTCTCGTTCGTAGCCTAAAGATGAATAGTCGACAGATTGATGTTCGGCATGAATTTGGATCAGTCGATGTTGAGTCGCCATGTTATGTAACCGATCATAAAGTTGGCAACGCCTCGTCGTGTTATCAAATGTTTAGGCCTTCGGATGATTTCGATTCATCACTAGAAGATGATGCTAATTTTCAACATAGAGACACTTTGCATTTCCTCGTGCAATCTTTTTTTCATGGTAATCAAGTCCCTACCTCGCAGGAGAACTCCATTAGATCCCTCTTCCAGCAGCATCAAAGCTCGACTCACTCCTTTTCAAGCTTCGACAACAAATTCGAAGTGAGTAAATTAGTTTAACTCGACTCATACCTTATTTTTCGTCGCTCATTTAAAACAATATATTTACGTATGTTATGAGACACGAAACATTATTCTTATGGCACTCAGATTATGAAGCCAGATAGTTCCCAAGGGATTACATCTATTGTTCCAAACAACGTTGTTTCGCAAAAGCCAACCTTGAGAAATCGAACGCGGATTAGATGGACTCATGATCTTCATAAGAAATTCTCCGACTGCGTAAATCGACTTGGGGGTGCCAAAAGTAAGTAAAAATAAGCACTTACTTGAAGCAATTGTAATAAAAATCTAATAATTACTTATGATACTGTCGAATTGGCTGTGTGCAGAGGCAACACCTAGGGGGATCCTGAAGCTAATGAATTGTGAAGGATTGACAATCATTCATGTTAAGAGCCATCTACAGGTTTGCCAAGCTACTATACTTAAATTCAGCCCGAGAAATTTCTAGTTTTTCTATAATTTTTTTCGTTTAATTTCCGCAGAAGTATCGTGTTTCTCACTACATATCAAAATCTACAGAAGGTACTGGCTCAAGTGTAACTTGAACACAATACTATTTGCCTTGCTATCTGTAAACTTTCTATAGTTTCGTTTCACTTGCACGCGCGTGCACCATGATTTACTAGCAGATATCGCTTAAACTGATAATGAACGGCTTTGATCTACCTAGTCTGAAAAGTTATTTATTTGAATTGGTTTCCAAATATGCGAAAAACTTGAGCTATTAGAGAGGAGACATATTTATTTAAATGTATTCGACAAATTGTTTATGGTTTATCTATTTCACTAATGCAGGCAAAGGTGAGAAACCGATATGCGCAGATTCAACGACACAACTCGACGCAGAAACGTAAGTTTTACATCCAATATGATTTTCCCAAAAAAATTCAAGATTCTTGCTGATGAATGAAAAGAGAAGAAAATAGAGTTCCAAATGTGGATTCATAACATCCTATACTAATAAGTTTATCTTCAGCTGATTTTCACCTTCAATAAATTTGAAATCGACTACATGAAACATTAAAGAAATAAGTTATTTGTACACTCCAGACTTATTCTTTCCCTTACCCGACCCCACCTGCCCCCTCACATGAAGGGTGAAAATATTAAATTTAATGGAGTGGGACCCGACCTCCATGTGAGTGCTCAGGTGGGGCCGTGTCAACCAAAGGGTAAGTCCGGAGTGTATACGTAGCATGATTGAACATTATATGTCCAAGGAAATAAATTCTTTTGCCTATGTTAATTTTGGTCGACCACACCCTCGTAGTTAAACGAAGTTTTAAGATATACTCGAGACTTTGTAAATAGATTTTTCGGTATGTAATATATACAGGGGGATGCAAATAGTAGAAGCACTAAGGCTACAGATAGGTTTCCAAAGGCGCCTATACGAGCAATTGGAGGTTTGATTTTTATCTCTCGTCCTTTCATTAATCCTTCAGTACTCATTTTCCGTTTCGTATGTGATTTAGCGTCAAAGAAACTTGCAGACGCGGATCGAAGAACAAGCGAAGCAACTTAAGACAATGTTCGAATGCAAAGTGAAGACAACATAAGAATTTTGTTCAAGTGTATGTGTATCACTGCGTAGACGGATAGGTTGTAATAATGAATCAATAAATTTTTTCCATATAAAGGCATTCTGATGCAACATGGAAAGTCTATTCTAGGTGTAGGAGAAATTATATCTATTTTATTATTGCATTTATAAACTATTTAATTTGTTTCTTTATAGAGGAAACTTTACTTTTCCTTAATTATCCTTAGTTTATACTCTATATAAAGAGGATTTTTAGAATAACACCAGTCAGACAGGCTCAAAAACAGGGAATCAGATACTGACTGATTTAGCAGAAATTGGTTGTCTGTTTTTTAAAAAAAAATTCAAAGTGTTCAATCTTGCTTCGACACGCGTCCACCCAATTTTTTACCTTGTTTTTGAGCCTGTCTCTGTAGCATTATTCGAATTTTTATTTGTAATAAGACAATTTGATTATTGAATACGAATACAAATCTTTCTCCGATTCTCTCTTCTCGCTCTTTTCCTCTTTCTTTCCCTTTCTTTAATTGCTGGTTATTAAATTGTTACGTTCCTCATCACATTCTATATCCAGAAACTCTATAAAGTTCCAGAATTCTAAATCTTCAATAGATACAAGCCCTTAATGTCTACATCTGCCATGCTTTTCTTTTTGCCTTTGATTGTCGTTCTTCTGCTGGTGGATTGTTTCCGTTGTCAAGGACAACACCATTCACTTCATTACACTGCTTATTACCCCCTTTGTTTGTTTTCTGGATCCTGATGCATATAGATGCAAATGGTCCTAATAGACGCAAGAATTTTCAGGAGCATTTCGTTTTTTTATCAGAAGAGTTGTTTGCAAGTAGTGTTTGATTAATTACGTATTAATCAATAATCATTTGATTAGTTAGGGATTATTTGTCTTAATATAATGAAAAGTTTGAGGTCGAAATGTGACCAAAAGATTGAGATTATCATTTATGTTAGTCACGATAGTAATTTTGTTCATTTATAATACAAGACTCTTCTAGTATTCATTCTAAATTATAATGTTTTGTTTAATTATGATTTAATTTATAGTTTGTTAGGAGCTAGTCAGCTAGGGGACTTATGGGGAAATTTCAAGTATACTTTGTTACTTGGTTTCAAGAAGGTTTGGTTTGTTAGATTAAAAAATTAATAAAATTGTAAAAACTTTCTATAATTCTTTGATCCAAATATTTACTTTCAAGAACCAATATTTTTGCGCACTCAATACTTCAGCTGCTATTAGCATCAGACGTGTTCCTTGTCGAGATTGTTGAGAATGTTTCCATGGTACGTGGAATGAAAAGGAGAAAATGGCCAAAATCTTAGCCTATGCGACTGCATAAGCCAAAGTCCTATGCCGTCGCTTAGGCATTTACAGGGACTTAAAGTCCCTGTTTGGGTATAATTATGCAACTGCATACAATCGCATGGAAGAAAACAAGTGACCGTTGGAGGCCAGTTTATTATCGTTTTTGACCGTTTGTGTTCAAATTTGGTGGCCTTTCAACATGGTTTTGGCAACATTTCGTGAGGTCTACTTGTGGCCTATAAGTAGATGATCTTGGTCAAGGCAAAAACATGAATTTTACATATATGAAATATCATTAATTCCACAAATACAAGAAATCAAACTTTCTTCTTCATATTCAAATCCTCCATTGTGTTCTTCAAGTTTGGGTGAAAAATATTTTCTGCAACAAGGCTTAATAAAATCCTACAAATCATTTGTCGTAAACCCTTAAGCATCTCATAAATCCAGAGATAGGTAATATAGTTTGAGGATAGCGATCACGCGTTTGGCCTTCAAATTTTATTTTGGTGTACATCATATTGTGTTGCTGGTTTTTTGGTGTGTTTCTTCTTCAACTCCGGTGCATTGTATAACAGAGATGTCTGTTATTTGTGAAATCAAAATAACAAACATCATGTGACACAACTTGGAACAACTGCATCCACAAGTAAACATGTTTGCAAACTTGTTAAAGATGGAACAATTATGTCATTAAACAGAGGTGTCAAAGCAGCATGACTTATTGGTCGCAAAGATGCAGCAGTGACAAGTCGTTAGAGAAGGATTGCAATGACAATGATACTACTTTCATATATTTTAATTTTGAGCGGTGAATGAATGTTAGTATAAAAGTCTTGGGCAAAAATCGAATCAATCCATGAAAATCGACCAACCCAAACCAAATCGTTGATTTTTTTTTTAAAAAATTCTGTTGGGTTGGATCTTTGGAGACGAAAATGGGTTGACCCATCAAAACCGACAAACCCCATCCAACACAACTTAACCCGCTGCTTAAAAAATTGAAAAAACATTAAAAACAAATGTAAAAATTAAAAAGTTGAAATTTCACGGCCATAATTTACAAAATCTTATCAATTTTCTCATACTTCATCTTTCTCTCTAGCCCTAAAGCTAAACGCCGCACTCTCTCATTCTCTCTCATTCAAGCCCGTCAATTGTCCCCAACTTTGTTTGTGTTTAGGCTTGACGCTAATCGCCGGCCTTTAGTAAATAATTCTAAAGTGAATCATGAATTTTAGTTTATAAAAATCCAATTTTTTTTATTTTATTAATATAAGAAGCAAAAATATTGTCATTTTTTTAAAGGGTACCGATGCTTGGAGAAGAGAACATTCGTGTGTTTGTTAGTTCAACCATATATGTTGAAGGCAAAATTTTGTTGATGTCAATATATATTGGACTAGTATCTATTTAGCCGCTATTGTATTATCCGTTATTTTTTCTCATCGAGTGATCATTTGTGAAACCTATATATTCTTCAATGTCTAATAGAGTAAAGAAAAACAATTAAAAACCAATTTGAAATTTCTTACAAACTTAATGACTATAGGTGAAATTTACTCATTTCCCCTCAGCGCGCGCGCGCACATACTACATGTACACTGTGTTTTCCAATCATTCGAAGCTACTGAAAGCGGGCTATGGACTACCAGGCGAATGATAGTAGTGGTGCGTGATTTTCTTATAATAGACATTAATGTGTATGTGAATTTGGGGTGACTAGGGTTTATACCCGAGATTTCAATTTTTTTTTTTAATAGAATTACCGAATTTTCTTGCTTGATTTTATGGTTCGACCGTAGTTGGTTTTTTTTTGGATTTTCATGTGTTTCTTTATTTTTTATTTTTCCAAAAGTCCGGGCTTGGATTTTAAATTAGGCAGGCTATCTGCGTTTATCAGTTTGCGATTTTTAAACCATAAACGAATAATTTTATATTAACTCGATTTTTAGTTGATACAAATTATTTGTTTAGGGTTTAGAATTTAGGCAAGATTCACAGAATTTTCATCTGTTTCAAACACTGCTTTTATTATTTTATAAATGATTCGTTATGTAAAATGTGCTTAGGAGAAAAACATCAAGGTTTGCTAATAGATGCATTTTCCATTAGAAGAATCACAATCATGTGCAATTAAATACCGTTGTTCTTGGAAGTTTATGTAACACTTACTATTATGAGAGGAAATTTTGATCTGATTATACCAGGCGTTCATATACAAACTTTTAGTACTTGATAAAGGTTTCAAGAGGTACCACGTGTTTCAGAAGTAGAAATAATGAAACAAGTGGTAGAATATGGATGTATAGTTAGTTTTATGGTTAATATTGATCAAGTGCTACTTGTTGACATACCACATCTCATGTATGGCCTTATTGAGTATGAATTTATATTTTCACCCATTTTTAAGGGAGAGAGGTGAATCAAAGTAGGATTGCCTTGATTAGTGATAACATTAACTGGAAGTGGTCGAATATGGATATATAAGTCGTTTACCTATCTGATGTATGGCCTTTTTTGGTACTACTTTGTACTCATTTTCATGATGTCACTCATTTTTAATGCTTCTCAATTTTCTATTGCCGATGGTAAGGAGCAATTCAAATTGTAATGGACATTCCTGTCCCCTAGTGGTCTCTACATTTCTTCAGAGAGCTACCTTGTAATTATTGGAAAGAGGATAAAATGGTAAGGCCTCTTATGACCGGGTGTCTAGATTTGCATGGACTTTGATAGTGATCAGTTTTTATTATTAAGTGCTAGATTATGCATTTATGCTTACTCAAAGTAGTGTTTCCTTTCTACTATCCTCGTCCTTTGTGATATGTGATATGACAAAGCCTTGGACAACCAGTTCACCAGCTCTTTTTTAATTTTGTTCGTCTCCACCTGCTGCTCTCACTTTGAAAGATGTTAAGGCTGAAGCAATGTGCCCATGCAGTAAGGATTGAACCACTGTTGGAAAAAGATCTCCTAATTTAATCAGTAAATTCATGTCTAACAGCTTTCTAGTTTGGCACCATAGAAATATATATTTATTAGCTGTTGCTTAGCTATGTAGAAGCATAACTACCATACTCATCTCGCGGATTTATTAATTTCACCCTGATCTTTGCAATTTTGAAAACTTTGAGTGATGTGTGATTTCAATATTTCACTTTCCTAATTGCTTTGCATTTGGTATTATTTTTTGCCACTCTGGCATTGGTCCAAAAATACTAATTTTTTCATATTTGCAATATTGATATTGGTGCAGGGACTGAAGATGATCTCCCTCCTCATCAAATTAGAATTCAAAGAGGAGGTGGCACTGCAGGGAATGGAAGGCCTTCTGTCGTGGGTTCTGTCCCATATCCTAGGGTATATGATGAAACAGATATGGAAGACAAAATTCATCTGCTTGAGCAAGAAGCATATAGATCAGTTCTGAGAGCCTTTAAAGCTCAAGCTGATGCCATTACTTGGGTATTACTTCTCTCCTTGAACAAGTGAATCTAATATTAGTATATATCTTATCAGGTTTTTAATGACTTCAAAGTAATGTGATTTTTCTACAGGAGAAGGAAAGTTTAATAACCGAACTCAGGAAAGAGTTAAGACTGTCAAATGAAGAGCACAGGGAACTTCTTGGCCGGGTTAATGTAGATGAAACGATCCAAAGAATAAGGTTTTTCTTTCATCCAAAAAACTTTCTTGCATTCCTTAGAAGTTTAACTTGGTTTTCCAATTTAGGGAAATGCAAAATGAGCTATTTTCTTTCTTTTGATGTGCCAAATTGAGAATGCAATTAGGGAATGGAGACTGTCGGGTGGCTTTCAACCAGGCATGCATGGTGCTGGTCAAGCTGTCCATGGTCCGTTGCCCCCTGCTTTCCCAGCTTCTCATAGAAAAGAGAAGATAGCCTTTGGCGGTACCTCTCTTTTTCCCTCACAGTCAATGAACCTAGCAAACCAGCCACCTTCATCAGCTCTAAAGCATGGACCCACACTGGGGCTGAAGAGCCAACAACACAAACGAGTAAGTTAATAAAACTTAAATACGAACATGGACCCTGCAACCCATTATGATTCTAATTGTTATTTCAGGGTCAGATACCTCCTGGTGCATCTTCAAAAAAAATGCAATATACGTCCTCTATTTCAGCTGGAAGGGGTCAGTTTGGTAACCGTATTTCTTCAGGTGGCCTTACAGGAGGTTCATTTGATTCATTAATTGGAAGGAAAGTAAGGACCAGATGGCCTGATGATAACAATTTCTATGGAGCTGTCATAACTGACTATAATCCAGCTGAGGTATATCCGAGTTGCAGTGATTTGGTGTGCTTTCTTTTTTCCCATTTAATGCTTATGTAGTCTCTGCACCATTTTCCAGGGTCGACATGCTCTTGTTTACAATATTGGCACTCCACATGAAACAACGGAATGGGTCAACTTTGCTGAGGTAGATATATGCTGTATTCTCATGTTATTAAACAATAAATTAACATTTTGAATTTCTTCCATGTCAAGAATTTCTTTATTACTAATTTATTTGAGAATTACATATGTGAATTGCAATTCTCGTGTTCACCTAATTGACAGATGTAATATTTATCACGTGTTTTGTAGCTTTGCGGCCAACCAATGTCATTTGGACGTAACTTTACTTCATGTTAGAGAGAAATTCAAGATGAATCTTCTAAAATCAATTCTCTGCCCCATTGTCTGTGGCTTAAAAACATTTTTGTGGAGACATGGGTGAAATATTTGAGTTTTTGTGAACCTCCCATTAAGATTTATTATGACCAAGAGGTGTAATTAGAACGTTGAAGGATCTTACAGTCATCGATATACTTGTATTCCATATTTGGTGCTTTATTAACACGATATAGTTTTTGGCAAGTGATGGAAAGAGAACATCTGAATCCTTCATCAATAACATTTAGATGATGGAGGGGGACATTTAAATCAAGAGGTGTGCATGATATGCCAGAGCGTCTTGTGGTCATGGGTATATTGTTTATATTCCAAGTGAGACAATTTAGGTAAGAGCTGAAAATAGAACACCTTACTGTTCTCATTTTCCATTTTAATAGCATTTAAATAACACAAGGAGACTTGTATTTCTCTTTTTGCATGTTATACTTTAGGTGGTGGTTATGGGGAAATGTATCTATAGTGAACGCTATTTTATGATGTCCAAAAGTGGGAAGGATTATACTGGTGATGCTTTCAGAATATTTCATTAGCAAGGCTGAAGAAATATATCTTATCTATATAACTTAGAGAGTTGACAATGATTTAGGAAAATAAACTTGATATTTAAGTTTCTAATGAAGTCAGTGACAGGCCAGAAAATCTTGAACATAGAATTGAGCCCTTGTTTAAGCTCCATTTTTCAATAATACATTTTTTTCCACACTCATTTTCAACTCCACACACTCTTAATGAAATAATTTTACACGCTAAAACTTTTTCCTACTTTTCAACCACAAACTCTCCAAATAAAATCACTATTCCAAAATCTATTTTTACCAAATAATGGGCTCAAACAAGAGTTGAATGTGTAATATAGATGATTTTTGAACTCTTAACAACAAATCTCGGTACTTGATTTGTGAAATTGAACTCTTAACAACAAATCTCGATACTTGAATTGTGAAATTGATATATTAAGTTGAAGTATTATAAGAATGATGATTCGTGTAACGCTATGTTGAGGATTTGTATATTTGTGTTACTGTACTATTACATGACGAAATCTTTGTTTAGGAATTATCAAAGATGTAATTATTGGTGGCATTTGATTTACTATAGGAATAAAAGGCACAACATGACTAAAATAGCCTCAGAGTTGAAGGGAAAAACCACGATCAGTTTGGTTCAACCAAGAATTGATATCAAAATCTAAAAGAAATTTTGTTAGGTCGATTTATAATCATAATCAAAATCATTTATATGTGACTTTTATATTCATCGATAAAAAATGCAATAATTTTTTTGAATTTTTAAATAAATTCATACTATGGTAAAGTAAGAAAATGACCAAAGATAATAAAAGATGATGAAAATGTCTCTTTATTGTAGTTGAGCACATAATAACCACATCAAAGTATAGGCTTTCAAGATAAAAATATAAATAGCACTAATCAAATAATAGGCAGTGGAAAGCCTC
Organism: Osmanthus fragrans; assembly: GCA_019395295.1. Taxonomy (NCBI): domain Eukaryota; kingdom Viridiplantae; phylum Streptophyta; class Magnoliopsida; order Lamiales; family Oleaceae; genus Osmanthus; species Osmanthus fragrans. The sequence continues at coordinate 10,495,285 of CM033349.1, forward strand.
GACAAAAAGGATGTTAGCTGCTTGAATCACTTCTTGACTAGTTAGGCGCCCTTAAATTTTTATTAGCTACCCCTGTAGAGTTAGTTCTCCTATTTGTCCTCGTGCTCATACTCATGACTTATGTCTCTCTTTAATGATGTGCACGAGTAGTCGAAATGGGTCAATAGTATAGGCAATTCACAATTGTGCCTTCAAATTAACTGGAGGCAGCAAGTCATTTATAAAACTTTGGTTAGATCCATTGTTTCGAAGAGAGACCTAAGGCTTACGCCCTAAGCCACGATCTTCTTGAGTTATAATGACTTAAGCCTCAACTTGCCAAGGCTTATGCCTTAATGCGGCTGAGGTTTTGCTTGTTTTTCTTGCCTTTTTAAAGTTTTTTATTACTGGAGTGTGTGTTTTTAAGTGCGAAAGATGATTAGCTATCCAAATCTTCCATCGCCCTTTTCAGCAATCAATCACATTCCTGAATTTCTAATGCGTTGTGTTAAATACTCCTCGTCAGTGTGTGTGTGTGTATATCATCCGTCTCTACACTTGGTAAGGTGGTAACATTGCCCTCAATGGGGAGCATGAAATCCCTCTGTATTGCAGTATCCAGCATCCATCAAATAGCAATAAACTTGGCACATTTTATTCAAGTAAAAACTCTCATCCACCAACCAAATTGAAGTAAATACGATGGAAATTATTTGTATCTTGCTGGACTTGACCATCAGGTTTAAGATTACATCTTGAAGCCAATGGCTCTCATGTGTTGCAGTGTTGATCGCTCACAAGGTAACACATAAATAAATTGTAGACGAGGGGGCAAAAACCTAAATGTTGGTGAAAATAGTTGGCTTTTGTGTTCTGCCTTCCTTTGACCATAATATGGATAAAGGCTAGAATATAAATGTGGGATCAAGAGTTCCAAGACAATTCTATAGTCCCAAGGAAAACATAACTTTTACATGATATATGATAGATTTGTGGAGTTGATTGTTGCGAAAACATTATTTCGTTTTGAAATACCGCAAGTGCACAATTCATTAATAAATAGTAAAATGGATTTAGAATCCAAGTATCGTATCCATAGAGATTATACTAGTTGAGTTCAAATTAACTTAGCCTTAACCGAAACTATAAAAAGTTATGATTATCTAAAAATTAAATTGTAACCACTTAAATTATATATGAATGCAAGACCTAAATTAATTAAAATCAATGCAAGGTTATAATTAATTGCAAGTTTTATAAAAATATGATGATGAAAAACATACTAGGATCCTGAATCCCCTTTAATCCTGAACCGTGTGAATTTGACAATACAATTTAATTATTAAGATTAATATTCCTGATTTGTTTAACAATCTTTCTCAAGTAGAATTAATCATATCCTTACATGTGAGTCGACTATATTTCTAAAACGGATGCGAACATACAAGAATGTATTAATGTATTAAAAATTTATGAATGCTTAAAGATCACTTAGAGCATAGCGGTATATTTCAATCCTCCTATTGGACTCTATGGCATTTGATGCTATGTTTAACTAATTTTCAATATTTCGAAGGGTATAATAAGACGCAGTACTCATACAACTATTGCACATATAATTGTAGTGAAAATTAAATCCATGTCAATCATTCAAGAATTGAAAATGTACTTTAAGTGTCAAAAATAAATAATATTCAAAAATCAAAGGTTCATGATATCAGTTTTATCAAAATTATAGCATTAAAATAATCTAGCTTAGTATAATGTCGGAATTAAACAAATAAAATTTAAACGACATCACCGAGAAATTGACGGAGCGTAATTAATTTTCTTATATGTGTGTCGTCTTCCTTCTTGCTGTGTGCTGCATCTTCTCCCAATTTTGAGCCTTGCATTCTTCCAATTTTTTGCCCCCGTCTCTTCTTTCTGCGTGTGTATATCCCATCTTTTATTCCAGCTGCCACTCCTGTTGTCCAATTGGGTGTCCAAAAAGGAATCAATTCCTTTCAATTACAATCCTCCCCCCCCCCCCCCTCCCCACTAATCTGCCGATAGCATTCCTCATCAAAAGCAAGTCCCATTCTTTTATAATTCCCTTCATTCTCCAAGTCTAGGCCCATTAATACATTATTTTTTTCTTCAAGTCCTCAGTTTTTTTTTTTTTTAAATAATGAATTCAATCCTTGAGTTCAATTATTTTGCAGCCTTTGCCCTCTTCAATTCATAAAGCAAGGAATTTGATCCCAAAATTATAGATTTCATTCAATTTCGTCCTTTTCCTTTTTCAATTTCTTCGAAATAGGTCCAACACTGAAACAAACAAATATTTACCAAAGTTAAGTAGAATTCAATACTTTGTCGACATAAAAGCTTAGTAATATGGTCCGGATAAGTGCACAAAATGCACTTATCATTAATTGAAAAAAAAAAAAAATTTTGATAATTTAAATATTTCCGTTGTTCATACATGCAACTGCAATCATGTCTCTATACATTTGGTAGATCTCAGTTGAATTGATGACTTACCATTTCACTACTCGGACAAAATTTGGTGGTTAATTTGATTCCTGTTCATAAATTTCAATATTGATGGAGCAATGCATTTTAATGACGGATTAAGTATACAATTATAGATAAGCTAAGATATTAGCTCAACTTGAGATTTGCTCTCATAAAAAATCTTTTAGGGTCTTTTGTAAGAAAATGAAGTGATGGCTGTAGAAATTTTTAATTCTTAGAATCAACTCAAACTTGGTTTGGTAAGTTGTCAATAATTTACGGTAAAATATTTTTCAAGAAAAGAAAATAAACCACTTAAGCTATCCTTTTAGTTTAATGAATCTTCTTTGATACTGTCTCACCATATATTGAAGTCTATCTTATATATAATTTAATTGCTTGGGGCATGATATGCTGGTTATTAGATCATTCTAGTCCTGCTTCCCTATCAAGCCATCGTATTACATAGAAATATTTGTTGGTGACAATTACTTTTAAATGTTGTGATAGCCTTTTACGTGCGAACTATTATATTCAATATCAAATGGTAGTTGTTGCTTTTTAGTTGGATCATTGGATTGGAAAATGTGGAATGTTTAATGTCTTGGGACAAAGAGAGTTTGTCTTCAATGTTTTACTTGTGATCTTCAACAAATATTTTTTTGTGGAAGGTTTTTTATGATATTTTACTCATCGACACAGTCAAAATTCTCAATTTTTTTGTGATTAAGATGACTTCTGCATCCCCAAGCTTAATGTTCAATATGCTGTCTTCACCTGGCTCTCTGCAGTGTACCTTCTCAAGGCAAATTTTATTGTCATTTTCCTGGGGAGTTGGGTGAAAAAGCTGTAGATTATCAAACTAATGTTATTGAAACCACTATAAATAGTTCTTATGGTTAATTGGATTTGATAATATGATATGCTTCTGCATTGTACCACAGGTGGATGAAAAAAATAATTCATTGAATTTGATAGCCTGAAATGAGATATCGATGCAATGAAATTTAGTTACAAGGATAATTTCAAATCATACATCTTGCTATGAACTTGTACATATCTGCTTTATTGGGACAATGATGTTCGTCCCCTGAGTCATCAGTATCTCATACTTGATGAGCATGATGATGGTTTTTGCTCTCTGTATCTTGAATTTTGGTTAATATCACTATTTCACCCCATCCCCTTGGTTTTTTATTTCCATCTCTGCTTTGGGTTTCAAGTGGTTGGAGAAGGTTGAACATATTAGATGCTGTGTGTTAATTCATATCTAGGTGACGATGCACCATGCACATGTCTGCTTGTCTGTTACCCATAATTGCTCGCATCTCGCAATATGTGGCTAAGGAAAATGATTTTGATGTTTGGCTTTCGTTGATCAATAAGTAACGCATAACATGCTCTTAGTATGATCACTTTCCATTTCCCTTCTACAGATCCCTCCTGGAGATATTCAATGGGAAGGTGAAGATCCTGGAAATTTCCATCATGGAGGTTATGGGTTGAATCAACCAATTGTGCGAGGGAGTGCTCCAGGTGCAGGAAGAGGTAGGGGCCTGAACAAAAGTCAATCTAGGAAGGATTTTCTGCCATCACAGAGTGGCATCAGAGATGCAGGAGATGGTGTTATTGAAATTTTCAACACTGATGCCCTAATTGAGAAGGTGTGCTTCAGTAATTTGAGTATACATATATATTAACTAGGACGTGCTACTAAAGATGGGTGCTAATTGTCTTGTGAATTTTTGCAGGTGGAAAGGATTTTTGGGCATGATCATCAAGACCCTATGGACATAGAGAAGGCAAAGAAACTTCTGAAGGTTAGAAAGCACGTGAATTTTTGGTAATTAATCTTGCGTGTTGACTTCAATTTCAATTAGGTAGGTTATTTTTTCTTTTGGCAAAACAGGACCATGAACAAGAGCTTACCAATGTCCTTGCAAGGCTTGCAAGTATATCGGACGGTGAAGATGGTTAGACTGTCTTACATTTATCTAGTTTCTGGTTTTGTTCATCAAAATCAATAGTTCTAAGATATAGCTTTAAAAATTTTCAATGCATGGTCTAAAAACTAACTGGAAATTACGGGAATTTATTTGACGTTGAGAATTTTTACCCAATATCCAACTGGGGACACTAAACCCATTTGCCTCCCACCTCTTAAAACTCATTTTCAATCACACCTCATTGGACACAACTTTTCAATAACACATTTAATCAGCTTTTATCAAAATTCATTAAAAATCTGATTTTTATAAAAAACAGAGGCTAAATAAAAACTGTCAGATATTTGGAATCCCCTTTGTTAATGGAGTTCGATTACCTTTTTAAACTGTCGCGTTAAATGGCTTCCGTTAATTGATAAATAGTATTGGTGATGAACTTTTTCTTTTTTTTTTCTTTTTTCTTTTTGGCGTTTTTCTTGTACAGATGATGGCGATTTAGGACATGGACATTCCAGTGGACTGAAATTGGCAATTTAATCATCATGGGAACAATTTGGACGGAAAAAGTGGTTTAGATAGTGGCAAGTAGGGTAGGCGGTTTAGGGATGCATCTAACAACTATGAATATGTTAAATACCCGACTGATCTTAGTGCTGCGTCATATAATGCCATTTTTGTATGGCATACTCGATACTGAATTACAGATGGTTTAGTCATTTAGCATAGGCCAAATTGCTGTTGGGGTCGTAATTTGTCCTCTACAAACACATTAGAGCCAGTATATTTGCAACATTAGTATAGTTGCCATCGTGGGGGAAAAAAAAGGAAAATATTATCTCCGTGCTGAGCTTTTGATTTGTACTGTTTTTGTGTTCTTTGTTTTTGCGCAATTGGGTGTGAAAGGGCATGGGGCAAAATGAGCAATTTGTGGTGGGGCGAATAAGGTGATTTATTTTTTCCAAAGTTTTGCTTTAAGCACCCTTGTACCTTTGAAACAAGATTTTACATAGAAGACTTGAATAAGTTTCTTGAAAAGAAACTGTCCATGGGAACTCAAATGTTACGATTGAGGTCTGGTTACCTAGCTATTAAGAGAAAGGTCTGGTTACCTGGATACCAAGAGAAATTGGAATATAAAATCGTGCAGAGGGCACTCAAAATTGTAATTTAAAAGGTCAATGTTTTGACATTCAAAGTTGAGTAATGAGGCTCGTACAATTCAATTGTTAATAATAGTGTGCTTAAGGCTTGATCCATCAAAGGGTTAACACCTGTAAAAATCAGCATAGATGTCTCTAGCCAGAGCTATTATTAGGAAGAATTGTGCAAATTCAAAGCAGATAGAAAAACTGTGGTTAAGCTTTGCACAAAGCACCAAACAGTCTGAATCAAAAGAATATCGAGCTTGAAGGGCCTTCTGATCGGAAGGCAGCGGCTAGAACGATGGTGAGCTAGTTCATCATTAACATTCATACATTGCACGTTCTGATAGCAAGATATTGTGGTTCTATTATCTGAAATATGGAGGCTCAAGTTTATACTCTGCTTAATTTACAGAGAAATAATATATTGTGGCAAATTCCTGCTGGGTGCAATCAAAATCTTCTGACCTTCAGCATTTCACCCAACTTCCACCTTCAATCCTCTGAAATATGCGAGGCTGCTTATGAGGAAATGTCTCTCTCCAAAGTGGATGATGAATCAAGTAGTCACACTGCCTGGATAAAGAGACAGTTTCAACGTTAAATTCTCCATTATCCCTTTGGATATATGGGGATATTTCGCACCAAAGCATTAGGTACACTTTAAAGAATGAAAATTTGGGACATCATTTAAATATCTACTCCTTGAAGCGCAACAAATAGCTTTATCGAACCAGAAATATACTATAAAGGCATATAAATCATCAGAAATTATATGATATTTATATGATATTTCAACGCAAACTTTGTGCATCCAAAAACCAATTCTTGAAAATGAGAAAGCATGTAAAATATTGTGTAGCACAAATCCATGCAAATGTGTATTCACCTTCTTTGATTCTCCACAAAATCTGGACTCTCAGCAGAAGGTGATGTTGAACATCTAAGGAGGATTTCTGCATCGGAGAGTTCTTGAATTGCCAACGCGATGTATAATTGGCGTGTGCTCCTATGGGGAAGAAAGGATATAACATGAATACAATACGGGATACTAGAGAGCTATAAATCAACTGTCAAAAATCATTAATGTAATTTTGGGCCGTATGGATCATTAGCCAACCAACAAAAGCAGATAGTATGTATGCATTTGGACCAAGAGAAGCAAAGGTGCAAGAAAAAACTCTATACCAAGTGCATGGAGCAATCACAAAATGGTCGGTCTTGGTGTCGTATGTCTCAAGCAACCTGCCTTCCCAATTGGGATCATCATAGCATGCAGTTACTCGAATTCTTCGAACCACTTCATCTGGGCATCTTGACGTTCTATCAAAGCTGGCTGGGATGATTGACCCAGTGGACGTTTCCACCTGACAGAAGAATTGTGATTGACAAACTGCCAAAAACTATGGGCATATATACATCTTATGTTTATCCAAAGTAAAAGATTAAAAATGTCCCTCTCGTTATCAAGGATACTAAAAACTAAAAACAAAAAACGACTACATCTCAGAGATACTTTCACGTGTGCAAGAAAAAGTGAACTCCACCAATACAGATATAATACACTAGACAAGTTTTCTGAGAGATTTTAATTCTTAAAAACTACTGTTTTATTTTGATTTTCCCCGGATACAACAATAATAGTCCAACTACCAATAAAAAGCACATAAAGAACAATTATTGTTAAAATTCCACTCTGGATATTTTAGTTTCAAGTACAATTGGACTGAAAAAAAAATGATGTGACAGGGCAGCATGCTTAGCTAAGATTATAAGCTTCCTTTCTTGCAGCTTATCAGTAGCTAATGCTACTCTTACTGCCAAAATAAGCTGCAAAATCCAGCTTATAATCTTAGTCAAACATGTTGATTTCATGCTTCCCGATAAAATATGCTTAAAATCTCAATCTGACATGAATAACAATGAAGAAGGAAAGGTCTTCATAAAGTTGAAGCTAACCACAAATCCAGAAAAGATTGGTAGTGCAGTTCCGTCAGGATCCCATCTGGTGTTATGCTGAAGAACATGGAGAGATTGAATCTGAAACTTTTCATTCCTATTCCTCAGGGTTTCAATTATCTTGGCACACAAAGAATATGAATATCCACCCAATTTGGCACTACTTTTATTAGCAAGAGTTGCATTCTGCACAAAATTCAAAAGAATTAAAATTCTTTCCCTGAATGGCAACATCCTTAGGAAATCTAAAGCAAGGAAGGGGTTTGGGCCAGACGTTAGAAGAGGTATCATCAAATCCACCTATTAGATGCACCTGCATGGAACAACCTTGCACATATTACAAGCCCCACAAAAGACCATGACTTAATAAGAACAATCATCAATAAAGCAATATAATCATACATCCAGCACTGTATCAGAATCATGATCTGCAACCAAAGATAACATCTGGCCGAGGCCAATATCAACAACATTTGGAGAATCCATATGAGCAACAGAAGTCCTGTAATAAGAAGCAAAGGTCACATAATAAAAATGCATCACCTAATATTTAGTTACAGGAATCTTCTGCGTACAGTGTTTAACACTCACATTCCATGTTTTTGGTTATGGATTACAAGGCCCACACAGGTTGTTGCCTCATCAGTACCAACAAACTTGTTACAAGAAACGAAATATGGATTGGTGATCAGTGAAATGAAGTAAATAAAACAATCATAAAACAAAACAAGTAAAACTGAAATCTGCAATCATTTCAGAAAGAACTTCTGGCACAGAAAGCTTACTAAATTTTGCAATCAGTTCACCGCATTTGAATAATAGTTTGTCCAAATGCATTTTAAAGCAAAGGTTAAAACAAATGTAGCAACAAGTTAGCATAAGAGATACAAGGCTTATTTTTATTCATTAGTTCTTGCCAGTTATGGCACTCTTTCATGAAATGCATAAGTATCTGCAAAAACCAAAATGAAGGGCAAAAAGGAAAGAGAAGCTTTTGGAGGAATAAAATGCAAGAGAATTAGGTTAAGAGTTAACTAAAATCGAGTTTCAGAAACATCACTGACATTCCATTGAAAGATAATAGATAAACGGCATACACAAGTTTAAATCAAGAAAGAAAGATAGCAGACCTAGATATGGTATCAGATATGTATTGCCTGCTAGAAAGAGAGGGTTGCTGAGGCTTCAATGACAAAGAAGATATTCTATTCCAGACACACATAGACAAGGCTTCAATAAAAACGAATTACAAGCATTTGAAAAATCCTTTCATTAATTTCATAATGGCATTTTTCTTGGAGTCCCGAGATTTCAGGTTTTCTAAGGGTTGGGGTCTCTGTGTGAGAGACCTTTTATTGCAGGGGAAGGCAATACTTTAAACCCGCTTACAGACATAACTAAACGAGAGTGTTAAAATTTTGGATTCTTCAGCTATAAAAATTAAAATGCATATATGCCCAAGTCTTAACTTCTGGAAGTTTGAACCAGAATAATTATAAGCGCCCAGAAAATAATTGTCAATCGCCAACTGACATCTCCACGAAGGCATTACCATCTTCTAAGCCTTTAACTAATGCACATTAATTTATGTTCCTTTATTTCCTTTCTCCATCACAAAGTACCCACTTTCCTCAGTTTAACAGAGTTGCAATAAAAAGGAGAGCTATATCTTATGCACTACATAGCCTGGTCAGAATTTAATGGTAATATTGAAAATTGTCCAAGAGTAGCAGTATTAATTGAATCATTGAATGCATTAGCAATAACAAAAAACAGAAAGCAGCTAGCAGCTAAGCTAGTGGATGAAGTTTTAGGATTTACTCTGAGTTCTTTTGTTTAAAGCATTGTTCTAAAAGCTCGCCTAAACTTCTCCTAGGATAGAAGCTTGGCCTTGCCGTAACGCTTTTTAGAACACATGTTAAGAGCATTATATTTCAATTCTTAAACAGAAAACAAACATACATCAACGAGTGCAGGGTCAACTGTTGCAAATTCCCTCTGGAATATGTAGACCCATTTACTCTTTCTTGATGCTTCAGAAGCTGAGAACTCTCTCTCTGAAAGAAATTTAAATGAGCTTGAGGCAGATACCAAAATGGGATGCTCCATCAAAGAGATCAAAGTATGGGTACCCTGTTCGCGATTACAAAGATTGAAATTATATAGCCAATTATAATGTAAGGAAAAAAAAAGGTAGCGTTATTGTAAGAACTAAGAAAGACTCGTATATATCAATCTATTAGATGATTCAGATAATCTTGTTACCGTTACGTCATGCCTCTCAAAAGTCCTGAATACAATAAACATCCAACTACATAGAAGCATTCCTAGATATAACTTTGAGAATGATGAATTGATGATTGAATAGGAAAGTTCATTTCCTAAAAAGGGGCCATAAGCTGGAGAGGGAAATAGGGATAGACAACGATGGAAATTAAAATATATATGGACATCCAATGTACACAAACATTAAGGATTAAGGCTGGAATGACTTGAATTTGGTAAAAGTACTTTTTACATCAAGAACCTAGGGTATGGATCGCATTTCCACACTAAACAACAGTATAACTTAAAGAATTCTTCAGATTTCCACACCTATTGGTGTTTCTATTGTCAAATGCAAGTATAAGAAGAATCATATGACGTTCACATGACTAAAAAGTTATGATGTTAGAGGGTGTAATTTATCCAATATCCCACGCTCCTTACCCAAATCCATAGAAATTGTAGGATTATGATGTAGAGCCATAAAAGAAGACAAGGAAAAGGAGCACTGATTTCATTGTTACACATCATCGATTAAAGGAAGGAGATGACTGCAGAAAGTTGCTTTTGAAGTTTCTCAACTTGAGTTGGGTAAAGTTCATAAAATATAGCGTACCAAATGCTTCAACATTTTCTGCCTCTTCATGCACATCTTTCAAGTCTAAGTTTGTTTCGCTTCTTCATTTTAATCCTTGGTTTCAGATCTAGAATGCATCCTTTCGGGGGTCTTAAATTCCTACACCATGTCGTCAGAACTTGAAAAATACCTTGGAGTCCTTGAATAGGAACTATTTACCTTGTTTGTCCAGCATTAAAACCAAGGAGATATGAAATAGGAGCTAAGAAAAGCAGAGACTTTCTTAAAGCTTCCATATATCAATATTCTAGAATAAAAATTATCAACTAATGATCTCATTACCATGAAAATATGCATGATATCAGCTAGTGGTAGTAGATAATTAGTACTGGTGATGTACTTAATCTAGTTCCAATCTATTTACTAATATTTCTTCAATTAATTTAACATGAAGCATCTTAGACACTTTCCATAGTACTAATAGAAGGTTGTTACAGACTTCTTTATGAAGAGAATTGTAAAACGACGTAACTCTCTAAGCTGATAAGAAAACATTTCAAACTTCCAATATTTTGTTCTTGTGGATTTCCGTGTCTGCTAAAAGCTCAGCAATGGTCATTGATGTCAATTCATTTTCCTGATAGAGTCTCCACCACAACCCCAAGCCGTCATTAAAAAGGCTATTCTTTCCCCATCTCAAGATGTTAACCCAACAAATCGGTTCGTAATTGTCCATGTCACTGACTGGAATTTTCTTCAAGGGGTTACATCTAAGGGACCTCCCCACTCACCATTAGTGGACAGTTCTTGTTGTCTCAAGATAAATATATACAATCTGCTGATAAAGAATAAATGGAAAAAGTGAATCCTATGCCAACAGAGATGATCAGTGATGTGAAATCCAAATCCACTGAAAATAGAGGAGACCAATGTTCAATCCTCAAGTCTATCGCAGTATAGTCGGTGCTCCCCAATGCAACAATCATACAGACAGCAATCTCCTTTAGTGTCAACAAAGTTTTCTTTTAAATGCCCAATCCCTTGGAAAAACACTGCCAGACGTTTGAAAAGATTCTACAGTGTCTCAAAGGAACTATTGGGCATCATTCTTTTCTCCAAGTCTTTATGCTTGTTTCTCTGTCGTTATTTAGGTGTTGATTGGTGCTCAGATCTTGATGATCATCAGCTTACATCAGGGTTCTGCATATTTCTTGGAGGAAATCTTGTCCCGTGAAGCTCTGAAAAGCCACATACTTTAATCCCTGAGCACCACTGAAGCAGAATATCGCAACTTAGCCAACTCAAAAATAGAAATGCATCAACAGCTGGGTTTATTGTGTGAACTTTGAATCAAGAAAATCATAATTTCATTGATTTGGCGCGAAAACCTCGACACTATTGCACTTAGTGCTATTCCAATTCAACACTCTAGGACTAAGCATATCAAAATTGAATTGTACTTTGTGAGAGACAAAGTGCTAGATAAAACACTCTAAATCAAACTTATCAACTTTCAGCATTGCATTTCATTCTCAAAGCTAAAGCTCAGCGTCAAGATCCCGGAACTCAGCTTGCAGGGGTGTTTCAGGAGGAGAATCTTAAGGGTACTGGGAATGGAAGGAAGAGTTAATTGGGTAGCAGCAGCTGATTTCAGTTCAAATTGATGCAAGAGTATTACGTTTTAGTTTTTTGTTCTTTAAAACACACTTCTTTTAATTATTAGCAGTATTCTTTATTGTCCTTTTCCTTTATTTTGCTGTTTGGTTGTAGTATCGTTTATCGTTTGGCCCTTTAAATTTTGGACTAATGCCCTGATTTAGGCAGGACTGGTTTTCAGCCGAATATGAATATAGCATTTTGTTATTTCCCTCCAATATGATCCTTTGCTGCTACTCTTTATACTCTTCGCATTCAGCTTATTATCAGATTTCTTATCAAACAACTTCCAGCACCACATTTCATTCTGCTAAGCATCATGGATCCCAGAATTCAACTTGCAGACGGCAGTTAGCCGTAGACCGTAGTAGTCTATAAACTCTACTGATTCATTTCTAATCTATTTACACATGCAATTATAATTCAGTTGTACTACATCAACATGTATCTAATAATTTACATACATCTCCAGTAAAAAAAATAAAAAAATCTTCTCCACTCACTTTTTGGCACCTCATCTTTATGTAAACATTATGTAACTCTATTAAGTACAAATAGGATTATTCATTAGGTTTTTAGAGCATTCTTCACATATACTGTACAGTAAGTTTGGCACCTATCATATAATTATAGGAGAATGTTGTTACTGATTTCTCTAACCGTATAGAGATGTAATTGTCGAATCTGATGACTAGAAACCAATCGTTGTTCACAAAAAAAAAAAAGAAGAAGCTGAAATATGGCTGTGGGCTGTTATTGTGGAAAGTTAAACGACCTAATCCAAGCAAAGTAAAGCAAAACAAAGCTCTAAAGTTGAGTTGTACCTGAGATGATTCATCAGTTGCAAATGGAACTCCACCCACATAAATCATGATGATGATTCTTCTGATGCAGAAGTAATTGCAAATTTAGTTGAAAATTCGGGGATGGAATTGAAGCTAGGGCATTTAAATGCTGTCAGTGTCAATTCTTCCTAACTAAAGTCATGACGTAGGCTGTGTCGGAAAAATTATTCTACAGAATTCATAAGAGAGTGGCCATTTTTTAATAAATAATACATTTTAATTTTAATTACGTTATTAAAATCATTAATATTTATTTATTATCACACTTAGCTTTACGGATGCCCCAAAAATACTCTTCAATTTGATAATCGCAGTGCCCTTCTCAAATTAGACGTAGCTTTTTGAAATTGATGCTTCTTTTAAAGAATTAATAACATCTTTATAAGAATGAGAATTTGTAAAATTGAAATGTATTTTTTGATCAAGTACTATAGTAACTAATCCTTTTGCATATGCTTTAAAATGATAAATTAACAATAAAAGGTGCTCCAAGAATTACTTATTGGTTTAATTTTTTACAATATAAAATATATTTTTGAAACAAATATTTGAATTACAAACATGAGTTTTTGAAAGTTTATACTGAATATTGAGTTTCTTATCACTGGTATCATAAAGACACTCAATAGTTTTTTCGAAATATTTTGTAGGTATTAATCGATTTTCGGATACAATTTTGATCAGCTCTTGAGTCAACGATGACTCTAGTTGGGAGTTTGAAATCTTTATTAACTATAACAGTCATCTTACAATACCATTTCTGGAGTTAAATTCGATTAATAACAATAACCTTCTCTTCTTCAGATTGAGAATTAGAATGATAAGCATGAGAAGTATCATTATTAGAAGAAGAGGATTTTGAAGAAGATTTAGCGTCTGTTTGGTCTGCCTTTTTTCCATTTCTTTCTCAACAATTGTGGGCCCGTGTCAGGCACAAAGACAAAACATGGCAGACATTAATTGCAGTCACATGCATCCTGACACAAAACTTTCAAAGTAGGAATACGTCATTTCCGTTTCTTCCCTTGGACTTATTTTTTATGTGACAGCACCATTTTGAAGGTTTACGCATTGAAATGTCGAGGGTAGTCGAGGGTAGTTTTGTAAAAAGTGGAGGGGCTTTGAGGGTAGAATGGGCAGAAATTTCAACAGTGTGTTTTCATTTAAAATACATCTCTGACATTTTTCAAACATTTGACAGTGTTGTCTGAAAGACACTGTAGCAAAATGCATTTTCTTGGCAAAAAATGAGTTTCAAACAGGTACTTAGATTTTTGCCTAGAATTATATTCTTGTTTCAAATCTTTGGTTTTCAAGAATACAACTTCCATTCTAGCATCTTTCATTTGATGTTGAAGAGTAAAAAATTGAGATTTCATTTCATTGACTTCTGATTTTAAATCAGAACTAGAGATTTTTGAAAATTCAGCTTTAAACCGATTTAATACACTTTGCATACTAAATGGTTCAACTATAGCTTTTGATGGTAAAAGAGAAGTAAACTTTTTCTTTAGTTGAGGGTTTTTTAATCATCCCAACTATATATTGAATAAGTTCTTCTTCTTTAGTAAAAACATTGATTAGTAACTTTCTTACTTTGATTTGAAGAGGAGGATGAATTTGAACTAGTTTCGACATCACAATCTTCTTGATGTTGATAGACTTGTTCAATTTCGAAATTAGATTCTTCATCTGATCTTAAATTGATAATATTTAGAAGCTCTAGTTTAATATCTTCATCAATTTAAGGATTATTAATACTTTTCCTTCATAGGACATTTATCATAAATTTGTCCAGCTTGCTTGCATTTCCAGCAAGTAACATTGGAAGTTTTTGAAAATCTTTTCTTTGAAAATTGATTCTTAGAAAATTGTTTTTGAGGATAAGATTTTTGAAAAAAATTTGTTTTTTGAAAAGTTCTTCTCTTCAAGTGAGAAGGAAAATTCTTTCTTTTTTATTTTGAAGAAGGAGGTACAACTTTCTCAAAACCATATTGTTCACAAAACGATCCAAGTTCTTTACATCCCTCAGATATTTCTGATTTTAATTTGATTTTAAGTTTGAGATCATTGCAAAGAGCTAGGCCTTCTTTGTCAACAAAATTGATCAATTCTCCAAAAGTAAGATCCGAATGTGGAATGGTATCATCATATTGATTTTTAATAGAATTTTTTACTCTTTCGACGAAGAGTTTAGGAAGTTCAGATAAAAATCTTTCTTTCCAATGAGTTTGATTGCAATCTTCACGAAGTAAAACGCGGGTTAAGAACATATATTTATAGTAGCGAAAATCATGAAATTTTGGACAATTGAGATTCGTAAGAATATCAAATTACCTGTCAAGTATATTAGTAGGAGTTCCGATAAAATGTTTGATAATGCTAAAGGCAAGAGTAGGAAAGCTATCATTTTTACCTTTATCATCAACATTTTCTGCAATCTCAACCCTCTCCTTTTGAGTTAGGTAATTAAACCACCATTGTTTGAGTTGACTAATAAATCCGATAATTATATTATTAGTTGCGTTATTGGAACCGATTTGGCAACATATGCATTATAACTAATCTTCATAGCAATCCGATATTCATCTCTCTAAATCTTCATGATTTTCGCTGGTAAAAATATATTTTCTTAACCAGTGTTTTACTTCGTGAAGATTGCAATCAAACTTATTGGAAAAAAAAAAGATTTTTATCTGGACTTCCTAACTCTTCACTGAAAGAGTCAAAAATTCTATTAAAAGTCAATATGATGATACCGTTCCATATTCGGATCTCACTTTTGGAGAACTAATCAATTTTTTTGACAAATAAGGTCTAGCTCTTTGTAATGATCTCAAACTTAAAGCCAAATTAAAATCAGAAAGATCTAAGGGATGTAGAGAACTCTGATCATTTTGTGAACAATGTGGTTTTGAGAAAGTTGTACCAGAAAGAATTTTCCTTCTCACTTGAAGAGAAGAACTTTTCAAAAAACAAAAGGTTTTCAAAAATCTTATCCTCAAAAACAATTTTCAAAGAAAAGATTTTCAAAAACTTCCAATGTTACTTGCTGGAAATGCATGCAAGCTAGACAATATTATAATAAATGTCATTTGAAGGAAAATATTAATAATCTTTAAATTGATGAAGATATTAAACTAGAGCTTCTAAATATTATCAATTTCAGTTCATATGAGGAATCTGATTTCGAAATTAAACCAGTCTATCGATATCAAGAAGATTTTGATGTCGAAACTAGTTCAAATTCGTCCTCTTCAAATCAAAGTAAGAAAGTTTGTGATTGTAAAACTATCAATGTTTTTTTTACTAAAGAAGAAGAAATTATTCAATATATAGTTGGGAGGATTAAAAAACCCTCAACTAAAGAAAAAGTTTACTTCTCTTTTACATCAAAAGCTCTACTTGAACCATTTAGTATGCAAAGTGTATTAAATCGGTTTAAAGCTGAATCTTCAAAAATCTCTAGTTCTGATTTAAAATTAGAAATCAATTTGATGAAATCTCAAATTTTTACTCTTCAATGTCAAATGAAAGATGTTAGAATGAAAGTTGTATTCTTGAAACCAAATATTTGGAACAAGAATATAATTCTAAGCAAAAATCTAAATCTTCTTCAGAATCATCTTCTTCTGATAATGATACTTCTCATGCTTATCATTCCAATTCTCAATCTGAAGAAGATAATATTATTGTTATTAGCTGAATTTAACTCCAAATATGGTATTGTAAGATGATTATTGTAGTCAATAAAGATTTCAAACTCACAACTAGAGTCCTCGTTGACTCAAGAGCTAATCAAAATTGTATCCGGAAAGGATTAATACCTAAAAAATATTTCAAGAAAACTACTAAGTGTCTTTATGATGCCAATGATGAGAAACTCAATATTCAATATAAATTTTCCAAAGCTAATGTTTGTACTTCAAATATTTGTTTCAAAAATACATTTTATCTTGTAAAAAATTTAGACCAATAAGTAATTCTTGGAACACTTTTTATTGTTAATTTACCCTTTTAAAGCTGATGCAAAAGGATTAGTTATTACAATCCTTGGTCAAGAAATACATTTCAATTTTACAAATCCTCATTCTTATAGAGATCTTAATTCTTTAAAAGAAGCATCAATTTCAAAAATTGTCAACAATATCAATTTCAAGAAAAACCATATCAAGTTTCTTAAAGAAGAAATCAAATTTTAAAGAATAGAAGAACAATTGCAAATTTCTTCGATTAAAGAGAAAATTTCAAATTTTCAAAAAAAAATTGAATGACTTATTCGTCCTAGCAAATCTCCATAGAGTTGTTCCGTATTCTGTGTCAATAATTCTGCTTAGATTGAACGAGGTGCTCCGCGACTCGTTATCAATTACAAACCATTCAATAAAGCTCTTCAATGGATAAGATATCCATTGCTAAAAAATAAAAAAACAATAAAAATAAAAAGATCTATTGAATAGGTTATTCAAAGCAGTTATCTTCTCAAAATTTGATCTGAAGTCAAGATTATGACAAATTTAAATAAAAGAAGATGATAGATATAAAACTGCATTCAATGCTCATTTCAGTCAATATGAATGGAATATTATGTCAATTGGTCTCAAAATTGCTCGCTCGGAATTTCAAAAAATTATGAATGATATTTTCAATCAATATCAAAATTTCATTATTGTCTATATTGATGATGCTTTAATTTATTCAGAAAGTTTGGAACAACATTTTAAACATCTCAATACATTTATTCACATAACAAAAAATAATGATTTAGCTGTTATCTAAGAATGTTGTTGTTTGTCAAACAAATATTAGGTTTCTTGGACATAATATCAATTTAGGAACCATTACTCTTATTCAAAAAAGTTTAGATTTCACCGACAAATTTCCTAATGAAATCCTAGATAAATCTAGTCTCCTAAGATTCTTAGGTTGTGTCAATTATGTGTCAAACTTTATTAAAGATATAAGAATGATATGTGCCCCCTCTTTTTCAAAAGACTACAAAAATATCCTACATCATGGAGTCACGAACATACTTTAGCTGTATGAAAAGTTAAAGGGGCTGTCAAAAGCATCCCATGTATTTGACCCACTTGCATCCATTATTGTCAAGATAGATGCGTCGGACATAGGTTATGGTGGGTACTAAAGCAGATTTCAAAATCGTCAAATCAAGAACAACTGCTAGGTTTCACAGTGGAGTGTGGACTGGCCCACAGAGGAACTACTCAACCATTAAAAAAGAGATTTTATTTATTATTTTATATGTTTCAAAATTTCAAGATGATTTAATTAATAAAGAATTTATTTTAAAAACAAATTGTAAAGTTTCAAAAGATATTTTGCAATAAGACATAAAAAAAATCTTGTTCAAAACAAAATTTGAAAGATGGCAAGCCATCCAATCTTGTTTTGATTTCAAAATTCTATATATACAAGGTAAATCAGTCTATCTTGCAGATTTCTTAACAAAAGAGTTTCTGCAATATAAAATTTCTTGAGTGAAATACTCGAGCACATGAGTGTAGTCAATATGTATTCTTATTCATCAAAGGAGAATAAGAAGAAAGTAGGAATTCCTTTTTTTACAATTGAAGATTTTATTTAAAAATCTCATGAATTCTCCTCCGTTTCTCAAAAAACTACCATTGCTTCCCAAAATCCTTTCAGAAATACATATTAAAGCAAAAGAATTCTAGGAGAAACAAAACCATCAAATTTCAAAAAGGCTATATTAGCAAGATCTGAAAAACTACCAGATGTTAACCCTAAAAAATCATTCCAATACCTTATCAAACCAATTCAATATCCTGTCTTTGAAATGAAATCTTCTTGGACACCTAGATATTCATCTCTTGATGAATGTCTTCATGACATTCTTCCTCCTCAATTCCATTTCATGCCTAGAAATATCAAAAAGACTCGAGCTTATTATGAAGCTATCCTAGTTAAATCAGGATCAACCATAATAACTCATACCCCAAATCCTCAAAATTCAAAACAAATTGATTTTTCTAAAATTTCAATTCAAAGGGTTTTGTCTTATGAAAACTAGGGCAACACCCATGGGAAGAGAAGAGAATGAGATTATCAAAAGATGATACATTCAAATCTCGATTCAATTATCTTGATTACAAAGATGCATGATTTAATGTTTTCTATTTTCCACCAGTGACACTCCTGGTTTATTATTTTCCACAAGACTTGCAATACAAGTTTTCCAAAAATGTTTTCAAACTTGATTAGACTATTTTGGCCTTGACAAAACAATTTTATCCAATCTTAATCGTAAGGAATTCGAAAACTTCAAAAATGATGCAAAAACAATTTTGAAACCTCAAGAAAATCTTTTATTTCAATTTGCACTCAATCTCAAAGTTTCATGGACTTTCTACTAGGATTTCCATATTATTCAAAATACAAATTCCGAATTTAATGTCAAGAAGATCGCTCGGAGATTCAAAATCAAGTGGTGGACAAATTTTCATAAGATGAATTGTTGTCCCAAAGCCATCAACTCATAGATCCAAAAGCAGAAAAATATCGGCATTCCAAAAATCTCCAAGAAATATCAATAAAAACACGTCAATTTTCTTACTGAAAAATCAAGATTATTGGCTATGTTAAATCAATGCAAACACCAGAAGAATTGACAGTTATTTTGAAGAAAATTGCTAATTTAGTAGAGAAGCCTCTTCAAAAAGATCAAAATAAATTGATGACTCTTCTCAATCAAGTTCAGAGGAATATTATGCTCAAAGCAACAAAGACGATTATTATGGGCTTGGTATCAATAATCTAATTGCCCAAGAAACTCAAAAGCATTCAAAATGACTACATATACCCAGTTACTTAGATGAATATCGAAAATACCGTGTCCATAATTCAAGAAATGTGTCCGTCACTTCAAACGTTGTTCTTGCGTGCACTGCTGACGCTCAAAATGCGATAACTTTAATAAAGAAACTTTATTAAGGGATATTCTTTTTTCAAAAAGCTGAAAAGATGACAACAAAGCAAAAGGACATGGTAGACAAAAGACAACCATTATTTGTGATTATTGTCTTTCAAGATTCCTCAACTAAGTTCAAGAATTTTTCAAGTCCGGAGTTTCAAGTATAAATGAAGATGAAGTCTCAAGTATTCAAGCTAGTATTTTAGAGAGATAAAAATATCTTCAGAATATTTAGAAACCTTGTATAAGTTTTTAAACTAGTAATTTTCTATTTCATTTTCAAATTCTTGAACTTATCAAATCTTGTATTTTCAATATTGTAAATCAATTTATATTGTAATTCAATTATGTGTGAGCGACACACACATATAATCTTCAAATCTTGATACAAACATATCTAATATTTCTTTTAATGCGTGAAATTGATCATTTTGGATGGTTTTCATCCAGTTGTTAGTGAAAAGATCGCACCCTTACTTTAGTTAAATAAATAAAATAAGTAAAAAACTAAAACTAAAAAATATAAGACAAAAAGTAAAAGACAATTCATCCTAACAACCAATTACCATGAGACCATTTCTAATACAAACGCGGATTGCTTAAAATTTGTATTATATAAGAAAATTTAAATATCTTTTTATTTTTTATTCAATGTATGTAGATAGGGACTCCATCAAGATGATGTGATACAGAAAAATAAACATTTTTTAAAGCTCCGTCGAGATTAAGAAGTTGTGTTAAACATGTTAACTCAATAAAATTTGAGTTGGTTTTAACCATCCATCGAGTCAAATAATTTACTATTGAAATTTTTTCTGTTTCCCATTCTCATGCCATGCTTCTTCTTTCTCTGATTTGGTTCTTGATGTCGGTCAATCAAGATTCACATCAAGAGAAAATGCTAAAAAGTCAAATAATCGACAAAGTCCCAACTACGAGGTTATTTAACTCCTAAATTCAGACTTGGTTTGCGCAAGAATAATTAGGGAGCTGAAAGCAAGTGGATAGATAGGGTGTTTCGGACGAATCCCCTACTTGAGAATCAGCTAGTCGCATTGCTCATGCGCTAGCAATTATACAATGCATTATAAAAATTAAAAATAATAAAAATAAAAATTGAACTTGAGTCTCCACTCATTAGACATAAATGTAATGTAAATTGGAAGTTTTTCGTTATCTATCTTTCGCTCTGCCACATTATCTTGAAGAAGCACCTATCAACTTACATCAAAGAAGTATTCTATTTAAATACCTTCCATTTTGCTTATATTACACAATTTTCAAAATTATATGCATTGGAGGCTCTCTCACGAAATATTGATTGGTGTGATGAGGTGTCTTTTTTTAGTCATAATTTTTTTTTATATTAATTTAATTTTATTTGTTTAGCTGAAATAAGTATACGTAAACTTTGTAATGGTCAATTGGATGGAATCAATCCAAAATAATGTTTGCACAAAGATTTGGAAGTTTGAGTTTTGTACAGCAATCTAGGGCTGGACATATCTCCCGAATCGAACTGAATCGAACCGGACCCGAGTCGAATCGAGCAGTTCTTCGTAAGTGAAATACCCGAACGAGTATCTGAATCGAGAACCGACGGGTTCGGTTCTAAACCAAGAACCGAATAAATCGAACTTTTTTAAATTTTTAAATTTTTTTCTATGAGAAAGATTAAATTATTTTAATTTTTTAAAAATAAATTAGAAAAGATAGAGTTTGCATTGAAGACACTGAATTCTATGAGAATATTGAGACAAATAATAAAATATATATTATATTTTTTCTTATTAAATCTTATTAGTTGAACAATTTTTAGTTTATTTATGTTAATTAATTGTGATTTTTCAATTTTTTTTTTAGAGTTTCTTAGTATCTAGTATGACAAGTCAATCAATTGATGGTTAAATCAAATAGTTGGTAAGTACTACTGTATTAGTAATATTTTAAAATATTTTATTTCTACGAGTCTATGACTTCTAATTTATATGGATCACCGATATTTTAGTATTACTAATTTACTATCTACTTTTTGTTATTTGTATATATTGGTAAATTAATTTTATTGGACAACTTGTTATTTATATGCTATTAAATTGGAATACGTTAATTTGTAAAAGCTAATACTAAACATGTCAGACTGTAATGTTGCTATAAATGTTAAAATAATTAATTATAGTATGGAACCGAACAGATCCGATCCGAACCAAACTGAACCGAACTCGAACGATTCCAAAATTATATTTAGACCCGATGATTTCGTTTACTCACTACCTGAAAATTTTCGATTCGATTCGATTCGATTCTCTTCAGAAGTGAATCGAATCGAATCGTGCCCAAACCTACAGAAATCCAACATAATAGAGACTCTTTGTGTCAATTACTTTTTGAATTATAATTTTCAGCTAGTTGCAAGAATATTATTTTTATTTTAAAATTTTTGAATTCCCATAAAAGAAGGAAACTTTTAAAAAACAATCCTGATGTGGTGCTAGAACTGTTTGACACGCGATTTGACAGGGTGAGGTGGCTCTTTAAAAAAACAAAATATCAAATTTATTTCGATTTTGCTACATGTACATCCGGGATGACATTCTCCCTCACATTAGGGGGGTTCATGATTATTTTATTGGAGCGTGAGTCTCCCTTCTTGTGAGGGAGAATGTCATCCAAAATGTCATTCCGTATGTACAAATAGCAAAATCCAATATATTTTGAAAACCACGTGAGTTAAATTGGCCCCAAAAAAGAGTTAATTATTTCATTAGTTACTGTACTTTATCCATCATCATGGCCTATCCACTGAATTTCACAATGCTTTTCAGTAGCCACTGAACTTATCCCCGTTTCACTTAAATGGCCACTGGATGAATTCTGTCCGTGAACATGTCCTTGTGAAAGACGGAAAGCTGATGTATTTGTTGAAATGACATCATCCAAACAACTCCTTAAACACCCACAGCGATAAAATTGAAAAAATGGCGAGTTAAATCACAATTGAATGAAATTACTTTCAATACACATCCCAATCTCCAGTGAAAATGCTGAAACCCTAGCCCCAGCCGTTGCCCCAAATCCACTCCCATACGGACGTCGCGAAGAAACCATAACCTGAAATCCAAATACAGATCCATTCCGATTCAGGTTGCGGTAGGCAATATGTACAAAAATATCAAACCCAAACCGTAATCCCCAAATCACTTTCGAACCCGAAAACCCTTATCATTTCGAACCTCCATGGATGACGAAAGTGAAGGTAATGTTGGTGCATATGTTATAGTTTATAACTTCTTGTGGGTGGTGTTACAAGCATTTCGTAATAGCAATGTTTGTTAGAAGAAATCTGAACTGCATTTAAGAGCAATAACTTTTGGGCTGCAGTTTTTGTAAAAATTGGTAATTACTGATGGTGCAGTTGGAGTAAAATTTGGTAATTAGTTGTAAATATTTGAAGTATTTATGGATGGAGTTCAATCCCAGGGATGGAAATTATGTTTGATATTGGTGGAAATAGGACAAAATTCGTTTATGACTCTGATTTTTTTTTAAGGTTACAATTCTAATGGAGTTCAATCCCGAGGATGAAAATTATTTAGTATTGATTGTGTAATAGTTCTTTATTTGAATAACTTTACTAAGTTATTGTTGGTATAAAATCATTTCGCACATTTTGTTTTTGATTTGAATTATGTGACAGGTTATGACGAGGAGTCATTAGGTGTAGAAGTTTTGAATTGTAGTCAAAGTGCATAAAGATTGAAACTTTACCTCTTATTTCTTTATATTAATTAAAGTTCTTATGTTCCTATGTGCAAATTCTAATATTCGGGTTCTTAACATTTGTGAGTTTGAGTGTAATCTAAATGCATCGTTTGAATTTATTATTTGTTCATTTATTGGCCATGTGATATATAAGGCCAAAAATCTGAACTTAACGTTGAATTGTTGGAAGTGAAGTAAGATTAGTATGAAGAAAAAAGAAGACAATACCATCTTCTAGTTTAATTTTTTGAACTGCAGGCAATGAAGTCAGATTAGTTCTTACATTGTGAAGTTAATTGTCTGATTGGTGCTTGGTACTGGTTTTTTAAGTTTAATTTTTTGCAATGTCTGGTTTGCTTATTTGGAAAGATGAGTTTTTGACGTGTTTTTTGTTTGACATGGAAAAATTTGCAAGAGTTGCACACAAGAAGAGATCAACGTCGACCCAACACCCAGTTGAAGAACAACAATTACAGTTCATGCCTATCCCCATGGTTACAACAGAAGTGCAGACTGAGAACCTGACATCCGGACCAGCTGCCACCTTGCGTAATGTTAATGTTTCTACCAAAGAAGTTAATTTTGAAGTGTTGGTTGATGAGTTGCAGAGCATAGATGACACGGAATAGTCGTGGTTGAGGGCAGAAAAGGCACAAAAAAGACGAAATGCAAAGATTTCGACGGCCACAAACAGGAAGGCAATGAAGACCAGAAGAAATTAACATTTTTGGGGTTGGATTTGAAGGTTTAGCATTGTGCGTTTAATATGTTAGACGGATATGTTATGGATTTTGCGTTTAATATGGGAATGGATGATATATGTAACTTGTATAGATAGATAAATATGTTATGCATGGAAACACAATTTTCATTTTATTGGGGATGAATTCTATTTGGATGATTTGTCATCCACGTGTGCAAGATGTCATCATTTTAACAGACACGTCAGCTTTCCGTCTTCCATGTGGACATGTTCACGGACGAAATCTATCCGGTGGCCATTTAAGTGAAACAGGGATAAGTTTAGTGGCTATCGGGAAGCATCGTAAAGTTCAGTGGGTAAATCGTGACGATGGGTAAAGTACAATGGCCAATGAAACAATTAACTCCCAAAAAATATAATCTATTTCGCCCCTAAGTAACCCTTTTTCATCTCAAAATTTTCCTTCATATTTCAGAACCCATCAACTCCTATGTGCGGCGCTACTTATTTCGTTTTTTCCAGCTACAATAGAGATGCCGTCTACTGCAATGAAATGCACGTTGTCGAAATATTTGACCTTCCATTTATGCGACATTCGATTGCTTTTCGTTGATTCGTAGCTGCCACAATCCATCTTCTCCAACCAGATCTACAAAAAACTCAGGTGTGTGTGTGTCACACACACACATATATACAAGTCAAAGTCAGACTAGATCCAATCACAAAGATTGCAGCTTTGAAGGTAGAATTGTAGGAGATTTAGATGAAATTTATAGCTGGCATGCCTAATTTTTAATTTTTTTTTTTTTTTTTTTTTTTTGCAGAATTTTTTTTTTAAAAACCCATGGTTTGACAAAGACCCGTACCCATTTAATGATCACTTCATGTTATTGCAAATCTTGTTCTTTCAATAATCCTTTGGCCTTGGTGCAATTGTGGCTGGGCTAAAAAATTTACTTTCTTATGAATATGTTTTTAAAGTGAATTCCTTTATAAAAATGAAAATTAGTAGTGTGAAAAAAATACCAAATGAAACATGTTAAAAAAAAAAAAAAAAAAAAAAATTACTGGTAGACTTTATTGAAGACTAAGCTGCCTAAACATATTGTTGGTATGCCATCTAATGTTAGCTAAAAGAATTAGTTGCACCATTTCTTTCACATATGTAAAGTCTGAACATTGTGTTCAAACTATGTTATAAGCAAAGTATGATGGTATGAATCAATCCAGTATTGACAGTTACCTTAGAAATGCCAAGCTTGAAAGCATAGTCCCTGAATCTGGGCTGAGAGATTGAGCCTATTTTTGGTTGATATTAATAAACGGTTTATTATCGATAAAATCAAATTTTATACACACATTTTGTGAAACTCACAAGTAATAAAACTATAAAAGTATTCATCAATCAAGTTTTGGTTTCTCTATGACTTTTGTTTTGGATTTAGAAGAATGGTAGACATGAGTCATTCTCTTGTATCGTGACGTTTTCATTTGTTTATATATATGTTGTGCTTATTATCTTGTTAGGTGTTTGATTCCCAGATTACCATGAAAAGAAATAATCATGGAGTTTGTCATAGTTGTAAACTGAAGGGATATTTTTTTGCTGAATACCCGAACAAACGCCCCAACCCAAGGTGTAAACATACTTTTTCTGAAAGTACTTTGATGTAGAGAAGAACACTAAGAACAAAGGTAAACTATTCAATACGTGCAACGTAAAATATGGTTTTTAGGTGTGAGTCAGTGAGGGGAAACCGAGTGGTGAATCAAGTTTTGTTACCAGTACTCAAGTTTTATCTTGTGTGTTCGAAACTCGATGTCAGTTAACTGACAAACAAAACACAGATTTCTATGAGCGTGACCATACACAAAGGAAGAGCACGTAACTAAAGGGAATAAGATTGGAAATAGGCCGGCTTGAGCTGAAGTAGTTTCCTTTAAATGAAATTGTAATTTCACTTGTGTAAACATATGTATTTGCAGTTTGAAATGGACTTTGTAATATGTGCTTCACTTATGTAAATATATGTATTTGTAGTTTGAAATCAGGCGTTGGACTTTGTAACTTATTGTAATCCACTGAATGCATTAGCATAAAATCAAAAAAGTTCAGGGAAGGATAAATAAAATGGAATTAATCAAATTTTAAATGCTTAAAAACCATAGCCAAAGTAAACAAGATGAATGCAACATTTGATCTTCAAAAATCAAAATGAAACAAGAAAACAAACTTTATAACATCAGCTTTCTTGTTAGACTTAAAATCACATCGTCAACTCTTATGAAAATACATTCTTTCTAATGATTCAAAGATGTAAAGTAGGTATTGATGTACTTCACCACTACACTGGGATTCCAAAACTAACAAAAGACCATGAATAGTCATTGAATTATAAATAACCAGCCCAGACCTATGAAAAATCATGCAAATCTTCCATCAACATGCATTTCTGACTGTTGTGTTTCATTACTAGCAGCATCATGCAAATGTTGTCTACCCCAACCTCTGAGAAATCAAATACAATCCCACTTTAATCTGATCCCAAAAATGTTGAAAAATAATGACAGACATTTTACTTCTTATGGTTGCTTTACCTTGAGTAACACTTGTTGAGGATGGACAGATGATGCATGTGGATTGTAGGTATTATGTGAATTAAACATTTTGGTTGCCACCCTACATGAAATAACATTATCAGTAAATTGTATATTTTTGATGAAAGTAAATCATCTACGAATGCTGACCATAATGAGTTGTGTATATTATAACAGTATTGGCATATGTGCTTGTTGAGGTATCTGAATGACCAATGCAACATCTCCCGTATTACTTGTGCGAACCTTTGGTCTCTTACCTTTGTTGAACTCAAAGTTGTCTACAAAACATCATAATGTTATTATACATTATGTGTATTACATCATCTCGTACCTCGTAAGTTGTCCTCAAACATCCTTCCGAAGCACATATGATATCGTAATAAACCTTACCTGTGAACTCCTCTTGAACTTTTTGAAATTGTGTAAATTACCTAGAATCGCTTTTCCATTTCATATCTCGTTGCACACGATACCATTTGCAAGTAAGACTTAAAATCTGTTTGAAACTCATTCTCAACCTTGTTTCTCAATGCTCGTTCGTATTGTTCAACAAATTGTTTCAATATCACATAATCATAAAAGAATGCATTCACACTCTCCATCTATTTTCGAATTCTTCTACAAATTGACAATCATAGACCAAACCGTGTATCGTAGTAAATATTGAACCCTTATCCATGTGGTATCCAAAAATTTTCGGCAACTTCTTCAATATGTGCCACAAACATCATTTATACTTTGTATTGGGAAACACGATCCAAATTGAATTTTGCATAGCCCTATCTTAATTTGTTATTATCTCATGGGTAACTTGTCCATGCATGTATTGCATCTATGTCCAAAACATCCACATAAACGTATATGTATCTTCATTCGATACCAGAACAAGTGTCGATTGTCCATGATGATTCATTCCAACAAAATGGACAAAAAACATGTCGTATTTATTAGTGATGTTCGTAGTATCGAAGGTGACAACATCACCGAACTCTTATTCGCTTGCCTACTCTTGTTATTTGTCCACAAAATAATTTTTAGCTGTAAATCTGCATCCAAATCCATACTAAAATAAAAACTCGAGCACCTTGCTTGCATTTTAGAAAAGTATGATTGTATTGCAGTAATTGTAGGCTAAACATTATGCAGTAACTGTAACTGAAAAAAAAAAAAAAAACTCCCTCAACCGATCATACAACAAAGCCCCCCAAAATCAACTACTCACCGTTAGATATTTCAAGCACTGATAACATAATGCTCCAATAAAGATCTTTTCGAATGGAAATGAGGGGAAATCGCATATATAAGAGGTATATAAAAATGTTCCAATTCTTTCATGTTTTTTTTTTTCTTTAATGAAAATGCACCAAAATCATAAAGTCGGACTTTTGCAAAACAGTTCAAAACTTAAACCAGAAAAAAAAAATGCCAAATTATTAAACCATTTATAACAAGGAAATAATTAAACAATGCGAACCAATACCTTTTTCGGTCATCTTCTCGAATGAACGACATTGGGTCCATTGGATATGTAGCCAAATATTGGATGGTAGCCTTTCCCCTATTTTCGGCGTCATTGAAGAACGGGTAAAAAAAAATAAAGAGAGAAATAGATGCAGCTCCCACTCAAGCCGCCTAAAAGTCCGACTTTCCCGAAGCTCCGTCAAAAGAAAGAAAGAGATGCAACTCCAAACTGACGGAGAACGGGAAAGAAGGGTTTCTCTAAATGTGTAGGTCATGAATCGTGTCAAAATTAGGGATAAAATGCATTTTGAATTTGCCTGCTTAATAAGAGGTAAGCCTTGTTTGAATCACATTCTTATCAAAATAAATAAATTTTTGAATAGTATAGTGATGAGAAATGTGTGATTAAAAAATAAAAAAAAAAATTGAATTTACGTATAATATTATTTTATTAAAAAATATGTAGTTAAAGTATATCAAATCACTGTTAAAAAATATATTTTGATAGAAAAAATGGACTCAAACAGAGCTAAATGTGTTTTAAATTGATTTGACCTAAATTGAATTAATATCTCGTCAAAATTAGGGATAGGATAATCATTTTTTAACCCCCATTTTCCACATCCCTAGCCGCCCCTTCAATAGAGGTCGTCACTTGATCATTTTGTACAAATAGAATAATCATTTTTAAGCTTTGTTACAATATCCGCATGATTGACATCTCGATTGACACCATGTAAACACATGGGGGAAAATATTTTTTATTCAAACGGGACCCACTAAATCCATGTGAAGACGATGTCAACCATACAGTCATTCATGATGTTTGTTTGGCATAATTCATCTTTTTTTAACATCCCTCCTTTCCACGTCATTCTGTTAGCACTTCTGTCAACCCCTATGTTTGAATGAATTAATCTGGTCGTACAGATTGGGTTCACATACCACTCACTGTAACGCAGACCCCACTTGTATTTAAAAAAAAAAAATTGCTGCGAGGCCCGTCCATGTGAGTTATCTGTCAACCCCCCGTGCAATCGGGGTACTTTTAAAATTAACCTGGTAGAATGGGGATTTTTAGGATTGACCTCTTTAACTAAAAAAATGGTAAAATATCTATATTACCCTTAATGAAATGAATTTTTTTATATTGCAGGATATATCCCTATCTTAGAATAGTTTTTCAATTTTGTCCTGTATTATTCCTATCTCGAATTCTAGCATATAAATCCATCTTTTGATCTAATAGATTGACATAATCTTCCATATATCTATCAAAATTTTCTCCAAGTATATAATATTCATCAGACGATGATTGGTCTATTCTTTCTATTTGATAAATAATATTATTTATTTTTTATAATAATTTTTCTAATAAGTTATCTAATCCTTCAATTGCATATCCTGACATGTTATATAAATCTTAACATGATAAACAATGCTAATAAAATAAATATTGAATACAAACATTTAGATAATTTAACTATGTAAATATTCAGATAAGTAATCCCAATGACTCTTTAAGATTTCAGAAAATATCTTTCTAAATTTAACAAAAATAATAGTTTTACCTTAATTTTGATCTCAAATCTTTATTCTTAGAACCGAGTAACCTTCAAGTTCTGGATCTGCAAATGACTCCCTTCAATTGCCTTCTGCCTTTACGGGATAATTATTATTCCAACTTTTCACCTTCGCTATGTCAAATCTTTGAATTCGGATTATAGATTTTAACTAAAGAAAACTCTCTTTCTGTTAAAGTAAGAAAGAAATTCTTCTTTAATCTTTCAAGAATCTACGGGATAAAGTGTTTAGAAACTCATGATATCTTTTAAAGACAATTTGAATATGAATTAATTTGGAATTTTATTGATATTGAAAGGCTGAAATATGATTACAATAGAAGACAGGAAATTGTTTGGCGAACTCACAGTTCGAGTGCTGAACCAACTCTGCATTTTTCATTAGCCCAAAGACTTCTATTTATACACAAATTTGAAGATAAATTACATCATTGCTTACATCATACTAATAATATTTTATTACCTCGTGTTTTTCATCAAGAGCCTCATGACCCCTCCATCCTTTGTTGTTTTGTTACATTTTCTTTGATAAATGATACAGTCCTTCTATAATTGTCCTTCAAGTCTTGTTCTTACATACAGCTGGTAAGATTCTCCTGTAGCAGTTTGGATACCTTTCCTCCATGTGTTTATCATTTTCATCTTTATCTTCTAATTCTGTCGGCAAGTGGGGCAGTTTCTTGCTTCACATGCCCTCTGTAATGTTGAAATGGCACCAGGAATCTGATGCGTGTCAAATTTGGTGATAAAATCTTTTAAAACTTCAGATTTTTTATTCCCATCATTAGCCAAAAGTGTCCATCCATTATATTGGCATATGCATCTGTATTTTCTATCATAAAATTTTTTTGCTATGTTATAAAGGACTTTGTATCCAATCACTCTTCTATTTTTTATCCATGATTTTGTAAACGTTGGTAATGATTTATCAATATGCCCTTCATCCATTTTGAAATTTCTTCCAACATGCCTAATGGAGATTATATGTTCTGCTAGATAGAGAATTTCATCTTCAACTTCTGGACTGATAGTATAAAATTTTAGATAAATAGATCGTCTATGTGCATATCTTAAGACTTCAGATTTAAATATGTCATCAAATTTATCTATTTCTTAATAGATTTATCTGGATAAATTAAATCCAAATATCCATAATCAACTGTCATTTTGACCATAACTGGATCAGATTCTTTCATCATAACTATTCTCGGATAAACGTGTTCACCGGGTAAAATAAAATATGAATTACTTGTTTGTAATTCATAAATTATTTTAGTAAATTTTTTATATTCTTTTTCTTTTGAAGACAAAGGGATTTCATCTTCTTCATCTGGTTGTATCTGAATTGATCTCGTATGCTCTTCATTGATAATAATATTTTTAGGATTATCACCAATTCTTATCTTTCTGGAACTTTGGATCATAATATTTTTCTTTGGTCCACTGTTGCTTCCACATGGTGGATTACTTCTTGGTATCTGTTGATATTCCTGTTTGGTATCATAGGATTGTGCCAAAACATCAACCCTTGTATCTTTATTTGTATCAATAGATATTAATTGTGCTTCAAGAGCATCAATTTTATCTTTCATTTCATTGGCAACTTTGACGTGGGATTTTCTGATCTCAAGTAATATGTTGAAATTATTACTTAAGATTTCATCTAATGCCCACATCCCAATTTTATATCATCTGCTTCTTTTTTGGCAAATGCTGCCGCAGATTTCATCTCTGATATCATTTGTTTAATATTATCCATCTCCAAATTCAACGTTCTTGCTCAAAAAATTAGCAAGATAATTATTTGTACCTTTAATATGAATAATATCAAAATTATAGAATGATAAATATGCTTGCCATCTATGTAACCTTCTGTACTGGGGTTCCATTGGTAATTTATTTCTAACAAGTCTTGAAACTTGAGAATTGTTAGTTTCAACAATAAAAATTTTTAGATAATAAAAATAATGAAAATTTCTCTATTCCTCTAATAATTGCTAATAATTCTTTTTTATGAGTGGTATAATTTATTTCTGCTTGATTAAAAGTTTCACTTGAATATTTACATATTTCATTTAAATCTGTTTTTAATATTGCTGCCCAATATTTATCCGAGGCATCAGTATTAACTATCAAATTATCATTTTCATTTGGTAATCTTAATTTTGGCAAATTTTTACATTCTTCTTTAAGTAGTCTAACTATTTCTGTATGTTCTTCATTCCATCATTTAATCTTAATTTTTCTAAATAAAATTTGTATTTTATGTCTCTTTTTTGAAAGATTTTCAATAAATCATTCTGCTAATTTAAACATCCTAAGAATTTTTGTATTCGTTCTTTAGATTCTAATTTATCAGGAAAACTTTCTATCTTTTTAGATATATGAGATTGTAATTTTATTCCATTCTTATCTATAATTAATCCAAGAAATTCTATCTCAAATTTTTCTATAATAGCTTTCTTTTCAGATAAGACTATTTCTTCTTTTTGACATTCTTTTAAAAATTTTATAATATGATTTTTATGATCATTTTTATTTTCTGAACATATTAGTATATCATCAACGTATAGTAATAAGAAGTCATTATATTTTCTAAAAATATTATCCATTCTTTTTTGAAATATTTGAGGTGCATTTTTTTAATCCAAATGGCATAACTATCCATTCATATTTACCTTGAGGCGTGCTAAATGTCGTATATGGTATTGATTCTTCTTCTATTTTCATTTGCCAAAATCCTGACTTACAATCAAATTTTGAATAATCTTTTCCTTTTGCAAGATTTATTAAAACATCTTTATTTGGTAAAAAATATCCGTCAAATTTTGTGTATTTATTTAATTTTTTATAATTTATTACCATTCTTGGTTTTCCTCGTACTTGTTCAGAGTGTTTCATTACCATAAAGGCTAGACTACTATGTGGTCCATTGCTAGCTCTGATTAATATTATTACATTTTCAGTTAATTTTATTTTTGCTCTTGGATGTTCAGGTTTCCAATAAGCTAATGGATTTTCATTATAGACATTTCCTATCTTTTTTATTATCTCTTCTATTAATTCTGATTTTTCTGTTGTTTGTATTTTTTGTATTTTAACAGTTATTTTTATTGGTATTTTTATTGTATTTTCACCACGTTGGGCTGGCTGAACTCTATATGGTTTAAATTCTCTTGAAATTTTTAGTAGATGTCCACATGGTGTTTTTAACATAATTGTATAGTTGTTTTGTTGGTAATATTGAAATTGTTGAACAAAGTCATTTCCTAATAATATATCACGTTCTAATACATTATATGTGTATACTTTATTTATAGTTACTTGTTTACTTCCTAATAGGATTTCTATATTTTCTTTATTTTTAGTAATGGATGTCGATATTCCCGTGACACCTGTTATTTTTATAGTATTATCATTGTTCCAATTTTTTAACAAAAATGTCTTGATAATAGTTATATCAATTCCTGTATCTATTAAGGCACATGTTGTTATATTAGTTTCTACAATAATAATTTGTATATATATTGTTAATGGAAATGTTATTACATTATTCATTCTTTTGGACAAAACAATGTCTTATTATTATGTGTTATATAGATTCTTTCTTTATTAATATTATAATGATTTAAGACTTGTAAAAAACTCATTCCTAATAATATATGGTAATGATCTCCCATATTATTATCTACATAACATGGTATTATTATTTTTTCTCCATCTAAAACTATTAGTATTTTTACTTCTAATTCACTAGTATGTGTTTTTTCATCAAAATTGATATATTTATAAGGTTCTACCATTTTTTTTGTTAATCCTTTATCTCTATTTCTTGATATATGATAGTTTGCCGCTCCCGTATCAATTATGATATTTTTTCCTTTTATATATTTTATTCCATTAAAATATTCCTCATATATTTGCATACTTCATATATTTCTTTTTACCATTATTTCTCGACTTATGCTTGATTTTCTTGGTATTATAGATGTACTATTATTTTTTCTTAATCTTCCATCTTAAATTCTATTAAAGAATTATTTTCTATTTTTTCTGTTACATCTGGTTTTGTTTTAGATATTTCTAATTCATATATTTCTAGTAATAGATTTAATTGTTTGTTTGGTTCTACAATATTTAATATGTCTTTACATTCTTTGTGAATTTCTATCTAGGGTTTTTTAGAGTAAATCATAGTTTGAATTAGTAAATGTATATAATGCTCTGTATTCTATGGTCATAATATGATTTCCTTCTTCCATAATATCATTTCTATGTATTTTAAAATGTAATCCTAATACTTCATTAAAATCTTTATATTTTATTGATACGCAATATTTTGGATAACATGTAAATATTAATTTTTTGTATGCTAAATTTCCTTCTATAATTCCTAAATGACTATAATTAGTATTTAGTATTCTTCCATCATATAAACTTACTGTTATTGGTGAATCTGTTCTTTCTTTAAATAGAGATTTGAACATTAATTGTATTCCTGCTAGATAAACATATTGTATCTTTTCTTTTTGTTTTCCTTTTACTTTTGTCATTAATTGGTCAACTGTGAATTTTGTTAGTAATGCTAATTTATTACTTCCTGAAACTGTTCTTATATCTATTGATTTTTCTATCTTATGATATTCACTTATAGATACTCTTTATCTTCTAAATATTTTATCGAATATTTTTCATTTTCCTAATTTTAAATCTAATGATAATTTTTCTATTTTTCTAAATGTATTATTATCGAATGTTACTTTTAATCCATATCCTTCAGAATTTTCTATCTCTTGTTTTTCTTCTATAGTTTCAACTTCTTCTATTTCGTGATTCATTCTGATTCTGATATGTAAACCTCTTCTCCTTCATATTTATTAATATCTGTTATTTCTTCTAAATCGCTTTCTATTTCTTCATATTCTTGTTGTAAAATTCTAACTTTCTTTTTAGTACAATCAGGACTTATATGTCATATTTCTCCACAATTCCAGCATTTGCATTGTTTTTTATCCTTTTTAAACTCTTTTCTTTTTTGTTGATATTTTTTTTTATAATATCTCCTATTTGATTTTTGATATTTCTTTTTGAACTGTTTATATTTTTTATACTTTTTTGGTTTGAACTTTCTTTTATATTTTTTTTATGGTCCACATCCCCAATTAATAGGTTTATATATCTCTTCGCAACAGATTCCTGTTAATTTTTCAGACTTTTTCATTAGTTGTCTATTTTTACATATTTCTGCTAATATTTCAAATATGAATTTTATTCTACTTCCTAATGTATCTGGTACATGATTATCCTTTATATATCTTTCATATTCTATCTTAAAATATATATTTCATGTTCCTGATAATTTAGTAAAATACATTTCTAACTATGACCCTTGATTTTCGTTACTATAAATTGGGTATAATATAATTTCTAAATTGACATGTATATTCTTTTATTTTACACATATCACATATCATAATGTTTATCAATCATAATCTTGCTTTTAATTTTTCTCTTCTAACTTCTTCTTCTGAATTTTTTATCCAATTTTCTCCTAAGAATTCATCTGATATATATTCTACTAACTTTTTTATTCCCTCTCGTGAGGTTTTTTGCATTTCTGTTTGTATATTTCTTCTCATTAATAATTTAGTATCTTCATTTACTCATTCCCATCAATTTCTTACATCTCTTTCAAATGATGCTATTAAATAGTCAATTCTTCTATCCGTAGATTCTCATGTATCA
Organism: Osmanthus fragrans; assembly: GCA_019395295.1. Taxonomy (NCBI): domain Eukaryota; kingdom Viridiplantae; phylum Streptophyta; class Magnoliopsida; order Lamiales; family Oleaceae; genus Osmanthus; species Osmanthus fragrans. The sequence goes on from CM033349.1 coordinate 10,530,960, forward strand.
TCTTGATTATATAAAAAGAATAATTATCATAGTGGTGTCAAGACGGACGGGACGTTCAGGCCCGCTCAGACCCGCACGGAGGCGAATCGGCCCGCGAACCGAGTGGGCCGGTTCATGGGCCTTAAAATTGAAAAAACCGGGCCAGCGGCCGGTAAAAAAAAAAAAAAAAATTTCAAAAATTTGCTGCAGGTCAGCAGGCCTGCAGCAATGGTAACTGTACAGTGACCGTTGGCGAATTTTTTATTAATTTTTTTTTTTTCAACGGTAATATTTTTTTTTTCTATAAATTGGAAATTTTTCAACTTCATTTGCATCTTCAATCTTGTGATTTTTGTGCGAAAATTGGAAACTCTATTTTCTCTTTCTCAATCTCTCTTAATATTTCAATAAGTATTTTTAATATTTAGTATTTTGTGTTTTCTTTTCATCTTATTATTGTTGCAAAAATATTTGTTAAAGTGTTATGGATTCTCGTGATTTTTCTTCAAAAAATATCAATTTTCATGATAGTAGTTCTCCAATAAATTTAGATGATGATAACGATCCAAATATTGGATCTTCTCAACAGCCAAGGAGAAAAAAATAGACATCTGATGTTTGGGAAATCTTTACAGTAGATGAACCAAACAAAAAAGCAGTATGCACTATTTGCAGAAAGGGTTATGTATGGGTTAAAGGTCAAGGCACGGGCACATTACGAAGACACAAAGACAAACATATGAATGAAAAAGGGCATTTTGATCCTAAACAAGCTCAAATTACTTCTTTTACTAATACTAGTGGATCGGTTACTTTTTCTAATTTTGTTTATTCGCAGGATCGAATGAGAGTAGGAATGTCTGAATTTTTGGCAACAAGGGAGATGCCTTTTACTTTTGTAGAAGATCGATACTTCGAAGAATTTATGCAAAAATATGTTCAACCTGCTTATCGGTCTGTAAGTAGAAATACTGCTCGATCAGATATCTTGAAATTATTTCATACAATGACTGAAAATTTAAAAACTGAATTTAATAACTTTGATGGAGTCATGTGTTTTACATCTGATTGTTGGTCTGGACGTAATCACAATGGCTATGCATGTGTCACTGCACATTTTATTGATAATAATTGGTTACTTCACAAAAGAATTATTGCTTTTCGCTTATTAGAATATCCACATAATGGAATGAATTTGTGTGACAATTTATTACAGATTTTTAATGAATTTAATGTATACAACAAATTATTTAGCATTAGTTTTGATAATGCTAGTGCAAATAATGCATGTATTGATCTTTTGCAAATGGCCATTACTCCCTTATTTGACTTTAAATTATTTCATATGAGATGTGTTTGTCATATATATAATTTAGTAGTGCAAGATGGTTTAAAATTAATAACCTCACAAATACATAAAATTAGAGAAGGTATTAACTACATTTCTTGTTCAGATTCTAGACGACAAGAATTTGGAAAAATTTGTAAAAATCTTGGATTGAGGAGAAGAAAATTTATTGATGATATTCCAAATAGGTGGAATTCAACATATCTTATGTTAAAATCGTGTGTTGGTTACACAAATGCTATTAATGCTTTCGTTAATTCAAAACAACATCAATTTCAATTAGATGATTTTGATTGAGAAGTTGCATTTAAAGTCATGAAATTTTTGAAACCATTATATAAGGCAACTAAAATGAGTTCAGGAGTTTATTATCCAACAAGTAATCTTGTACTTTTACAATTTGTAGAAATTGCTAATCAATTTTCAAGTCATAAAGACGATCCATTTTTCTGTGATATTATTTGTACAATGGTGAAGAAATTTCAAAAATATTACGAAAATATGCCAATAATTTTTCCAGTTGCAGCTGTAATGGATCCTCGTATTAAACTTTTTGGAGTTCAGTGTGCTATGGAACAACTTTCTGAAACTTTATCTTTCAATATAAGTGTTTCAAATCGGAAAATAGAATTTTTTATTAATGAAATGTACAATAGTTATTTTATGAAATATGGTAATAATGAAAACGTTCCTTCTAATGTAAGTTCTGATACAACTTCCAAAGGTAAAAATTCTTTCTTTTCTCTAATAGCCAAGAAGAAACGGCATCGTGTACTTCAACTGAGAATGCTACACCTGCTGAATTAGAAAGATATTATAATTTTGATCACTACAGTTTAATTCCACAAGATGAGGTTGATAACTTAAATATTTTACAATGGTGGAAGTTAAATGAACGTTCATATCCTATATTATCAAAAATGGCCCGAGATCTACTAACAGTTCCAGTTTCAACAGTGGCTTCGGAGTCTGCTTTTAGTGCAGGTAACAGGGTGCTAGATGAAAGAAGATCAAGACTTAAAGAAGATGTTTTAGAAGCTCTCATATGCGTGAAAGACTGAATTTTTGCCGATAGAAGAATGCAAGATAAAGTTGTTGACGATATTGCTCAAGACTTTAAAAATCTTAATATAACTCAAGATGAGTAGAATTTGAGTTGTAAAGACGAAAATCACAAAATTATAGTTAAGTATGTGCCAACCTAGTTGGGATGTACTTTAACTATAAATTCATAAATAGTTAAAAATTATTTAATTTGTCAAGTTAGGCAAAATATTGTTTACAAAATTGTAATTTTTTGTCATTCATGTAAAATTTATTGGAAATTAAATCAATGTTATGTAATTTTTATCGATTTTTAGTTTTACTATAATTAAAAAAATTATTTTTTAAATGACTATTTTGGGAAAAAATTGGAAAAAAAAATATGGGCCGACCCGTCAACCCGGACCGAGCGGGCTTAGCGGGCGGTCCGGGTTTTCCACTTTTTAGCGGGCCGGGCCGACCCGACCCGGCTAGGAAGCCCGCATAATGCGGGCTTTTTTCACGAACGGACTGGTCCGAGTTGAAATGGTTGCGGCCCGGCCCGGCCCGGCCCACCCGTTTTGACACCACTAAATTATCATTGCATCTGCCCATTGTAACAAGGCTTTCTTAGTATCTATTTTACAATCTAAATCTAGTTTTGTTCATCCATGATTTATTGGTTTATTGTAGTATGAATTGGGGTAAATTGATCTTTATATTTTTCTATTCTATGTTGTGGTATAATTCTATCATAGTACTGCCTATAAGGTCTATGTGACATTGGTGCATATCTTCCTTCTAATTCAGGAAATTCTAATTTTGAATTGTTGCTTGTACTTCCTGGTGCTGGTGTTGGTCCTCCACCAGTATTCATTAATATTTCATAATTTTCTAATTCTTCTATACTTAATTGGTCAAAGTTTTCTATTAGATAATCTATTTCTTCATTTATCATCTTTTTTATTTTTTCTTCTTTCTTCTGCATATTTTTCAAATTCTTTTTCGTGTTCTAGGATTATTGGTAATATTTCTTTCCTAAATCTATCATCCATACTTCCAGGTTCATAATATCCTTCTGTTTCTACATGTTTCTTTCCTATTCTTGTCATTTCTCTTTTTATTCTATCTTTATCTACTTTTTTATCCGTTGATTTCATATTTTGTTTCATTTCTTTAATTTCTATTTTTAACATTCCTACTTCATCTATTAATTCCTTAGTTTCATTTACTCATTCTTTTATTATTTTCTTTAGTTTATCAAATGATTCTGAAAAAGTCATTATATTTTTCCACTTTTTACTTCTAATAAATATGATAATCTACACTTTTTATCTTTATTTTCATTGATAATTTTATTAAAACTTTCTATTACTATTTCATTATTAGGTAATTCATTTCTTACAGTTTCAAAATATTTTGCTTTTAATTCTAATTTTTCGATTTTTAGTTTCCCTAACATTTTTTCTTGTGATTTATTTATATCTCATAGTGTTCCTAGTACATTTGAGATTTTTTCTTGTATTTTGTTTAGATTTTTAACAATATTATTAAGTTTTTTAGCTACTTTATCATTACTCGTTTATAACTTATGATGATTCATATATTTCTCTATAATATAAAATACTTTCAAATTCTTTATAAATCATTTCATATACATATCTGTCTTTTATAGATCATATACTTAATTTATATAGTATTTGTTCTTTTATTTTTCTAGATAATTTTTTTTAATTATATTTAATGTTAATATTTTTTATTTATTAGGAATAGGTTCATAAAATATTTTATATTCTTTTTCTTTTTCTAATTTATAATAGTTATCTATATTCTTAATTTTAATTCCCAAAATTACTTATATTATTTTCTATTATAGCAGCTATTTCTTTTCGATCTATAGTTTCTAGAATAGTTTCACATATCATAAGATCTCTTATTATACTAATTTCTGTTTTTCTATTATATTATTTCTAGTATCTAAAGGTATATCTTTTAATTTTATAAGTATGATTTTTAAGATTTCTTTTTCTATTATAGGTTTTTCTATTATTATACCAAAATTATCTTTTTTAATTACATATCTAATTCCTAAATCTTTTATTATCATGTTATGATCTATGGCTCTGATACCAATTAAAGTGGGGTACTAAGACCGTCTATAAAATTTTCAAAATCTACAAAATATTTTAATATTCTAAAAATTCTTTTATCATTTTTTCGGTTAATCTATTATTTATTAAGGATATGTAAAATTTTAGTGTTAATCTATATTTTAATTTTTTATATTTGAGTGGTAACCTATTTTTTATTGATCCTTTCATTTAATAACTTGTTTTATATATATATATATTTTTTGTATTATAGGGACTAAGTTATAATTTTTTAAGTTAAGGATATTTTTGTTAGTTAAAATAATCAAAGATCATTTTAGAAATATGGCTTCAATTTAGATTATTACGAAAATAAGATATCAAAATTGGATTATTTTCACGTAATTCCTTCCGTGCAGCCTGCATCTCTGATGTTTGAATAGCATAATTCAAGCCGTTGAATCCCCCGCCACTATCTTCCGCCGTTGGACCCAATGGCGCTCTCCACCCCTCCGCCGCCACCTGACCCTTCCTCCACCACCACAACACAGCCACTCTACCCTGACCTCCGGCCCCCTAACTCTCAGCCCTTTCCCTTTTATCCACCCCCGTCCAGACTCCCTTTCAATCCCAATCCCAATTATCCTCGATTAGCTCCCCTGCCACTCCACCCACAGGATCCCGCGCAGCTTCTCTACCCCGTTGTCTCTTCCGGCCGCGGCTTCGTTCCGGGAGCGGGACCTCCCTCGAGACCGCCGTTCGTGTTCCCCCACCAGAACCCAGTTCAGTTGCAGGAAAGGCCAGGTTATTCCGGACCAATTCATTTGCTTGCATCCGGACCCTCTTCTGCTGCTAATGTTGGGGATCGAGTCATGCCTGGTGTGGTTAAAGGTGTTCCTGTCTCATCTTTTCGTCGCCCAAAGGTTTTGTTTTCTCTGTTTATATGCGTTCTTGAATTTTTATGAGAAGTTTTGTAGTCTTCGTTTAAGGCCGAAATTGATGGAATCAACTGCACCGTAACTGCACAATAAATGTTCACCGCAGCATTTCATTCTCCAATTGACATATTGTGATGTCGAATTATGGATTTGCTAGGTCCTGGAGACCTTATGCACATTAATGATTCCGAATTTAGGCAAGAGCATCACATAACACATGAAATTAATACTTGACAGAAGACATATTGATCTTAATCATATGAAGGTCTTACATATTTCCACCACTCTCTAGAATTGATTATGAATTGAATCTTATTTTATTTAGTCTTGATACTTGAGCGAAGACATATTGTTCTTAATTATATGAAGTTCTTAAGCTTTTCATCAATCACTACAATTGATTATAATTTGAATCTTAGAGTGTGTTTGACTGCAAGAGTAAAATTTACATGGAAAGAAAATAAATTCTAGGGAATTGAATAGCCTAGAAATTATTTGCATGAAATCGTCAATTAAATGCGTTTGATTGATTTTATTTTTAATATAGAAAATGTTATACTTGTTCATTTTTTATTGTTAGACAGATGAGAAAGATGGAGTAGATGAAAGAGAAAGAGAGAGTGAATTATCTGGAAAATAAAAACCCACTTCCCTTAAAGAAAATATTTTCCTTATTTTTAATGAAAATATGGTCATGTGATCAAAAGTAGGAAAATATTTTTCATGGAAAAAAATATCAAACAAATAGCACAAAAGTAGGAATTTGTGTGGAAAAATGATATTTTTCATGGAAAATATTGGCGATCAAACGCATTTGTTTTTGAGAGCTATATGATCATCTAAAGCAGATATTTGTATGGCATCAATCATTCAAAAATGCAAATTTCGGTTTTCATATGTGATATTGAATCTACAAATTCTTCCATCAATCTTGAGTGGTCGTATGAAAAATATCTTGAGTTGTGTAAGTATGATAGAAATTTGGTAGGAGTAGATGTTCTCATTAATCAGAACTCTTAAGGTCAAGATAAATATACATATCATGTAAATGTCGAAATAATATATAAGAGATAAAAGTCAAAGAATAAGACAAATATGACCCATATATAAGTAAGCCTAGGGACCATTTTGAAGCATGCATGGAGGTGCATTTGGACTCTGTTTCATGACAAGTAGGTGAGATAGTGCAGGCTCATAGTTTCTTTTTCTCCTTCGAACTACTTTTGAGAATTGTATTTTTTGTCTTATTCATTAAAATTTTCAATCCAGAAAGTTTCTATATAGTAGCATTTTTCTTCTCCAACCAAATGAACTGATGACCCGACAATACAAATAGATTAGTTAGCAGTACTACATAAACACGTTTTTAGCATGATGCAGCCTCCAAAATTGCCTTTCCCATAATTATCTGTGGTGTTCCAGGTCAGTTCTTCTTCAACTTCAATCTCTGATAGTAATGGCCACAAAGACTTAAGGTACTGTATTTACTCCCCCCCCCCCCCCCCCCCCCCCCGGGGCAGTCTCTTTGACCTCACAAGTTATCTGGAAGTCCTGTGAAGCCATCAAGAAATGCTCACAATTTCCTTCTGCTTTTCTTGCAGGGATAGAAGTAGGGATGATGCTTTAGCAGTTGTTAGAGATAGGAAGGTAAATAACTGAATATCATTACAACATGTGCATGTATATATCTTCGTGTAGGTTGCTTGTGTGTTTGTAGGTAAGTACACATGTAAATATTAATGTTGTTAGGATACTTAAGATTTCATCTTTAACAATCTTTAAGAAATCAAAATGACCAGATGTTTGTGAAATCATAGACAATAACTTGCATTTAAATCATTCTTAATTTTTGATGAATTTGACGTTCTCATGCCAAATATGCGCTATCAAATGATGTTTCAGCTTTATTTGTCGTATACTTGTTGATGAAAATTGCCATTTTGTCTGTTGCAGGTCAAAGCGTCTGATAGTGCTTCTCTTTATACCCTTTGTAGGTCATGGTTGAGGAACGGTTTTCCTGAAGAAATTCAGGTTTGCAATTGAAAATGCTTTTCCCACTGCATTGCATGTATTTTTTATTTTTTTTATTTTTTATTTATCCCGGCTGTTGCTAATCAGAATAACCCTCCATGTATCAGCCAGCCCCTATCACACTACCACCCTCCCCATGCCCCAGCTGATTCTGCCCCACGCCTACCCTACCCCAAGTATCCCCTGCCTTGCCTCCACCTCTCACCCTGGCGCTCCCACTCCCCAGCACTGCATCCTTCCCCGAAAATGAAGCATGGTTCTTGCATTCCCAGCCCCCACACAGTTAATACCTCTTTCCCTCACCTGGTCTTGGCCCATACTCCACTGCTATTGCTGGAATATTTTTATCTTGTCATTTTCATGTTAAATTTGATTTTTTTTTTTTTTGTTTTCTGTTTAAATTAAAAAAATGGTATAACGTTCATTTTAGTGAAATATGGCATTTTAATACCCAAAATGGATGCAAACTGTCCATTAGGGACCCACTTGCTAAAAAAATGTTCTTGCTACATTTCAAATGGGCTAGGGATCCTAGCCATAATTTTCCCTATTGTTCTTATGAATTTTGACTCTTCTTCTGCAGCCGCTCTACTTGGATACTGTAGAGTCTCTTCCCAGACCTTTGCCTGTAACTCTGCTAGATTCTGTTTCAACTGGGAAAAGGGAAGATAAAGAAGAGGAAAATGAGGTTGGTCTTGAAATCAATGCTAAAGTGTATCTTTGTAATAAGGAATTGCTGCCCAGAGAGACATGGTACATGGCAATGAAATACAATGTCTGCGTGGCAATCATTTTTGTTTATAATATGAATGGTATGGACTTATCCATTCCACTCCTTCCTCAGGGGATTGCGTTGGGTATGTTATGCCCTCAATCAGGAATCTACACCTTCTCATTATGATTAAGAAGATATTCATGCTAGGAAAATACTTAGACGAATTAAAGCGGGTTTTAATGGAAATTGCCTACCCAAAATTAGAACTGAAGAGTACGGTAACATATCTCAAGTTATGGCTGGGTAAGTATCGTACTCACCCTGTCACCCTTAAGTTATCAATAGTTAATAGATTGGAAGAACATGTACATTTTTCTGTAATGATACCTCTAACTTGGTGCACAGACCTTCCTTGGGTTCTCTGATGTATCTACAACTTATTTTATGGTTTCCATGTGATACTATGGAACAGTTGGGGGTCTGATTTTAACAAGTTCATAAATTTAGTTACAGTTCATGTATTTTAGCTTTAGTAGGGATGACTTTGCTCATGATACAATATATGTAAGTTTACATACACTTAATATACATATATCAAGGAGTTTAGGAGTCACAAAGCCTACTTATGGCCACATGTAGTTATGTTATCCCACTTGGACGAAGGATTACACAAAAGTCAACTTCTTGTTGATTCAAGAAATGACCACATAAGGTACCACAATAAGCAATTATTGTGGTGAATTGTAATAAGTCTCTGTGGATATGTGGTCCTATACTGATGAATTTAAGAAGGTTATTCCTCTTCATGTGTAAAATAATTATCAATAATTTTCACGTAAAGGTATGTGTTGCATTGCATTCTAAGAGGAAGAAAACTGCAATTTTGGATGACTATGTTGCGTATTTATTAACTATTATAATTTATAAATCCTGTTAGTCATTAGACGCAGTAAAAACTTCGATGACATCCTTGAAAACAGAAACTATTTGAGTATTGATTGAATTATATACAATGGACATCTTACAGTTGAAAGTAAATGAATTTTTAAATCAAATGGAGATTTGAAGGATGAATTTTCTAAAAATAGGCTATTTGTCTCCGTAGAAGGAAGTAACTTTAATGAGCCTTACCTTCTAGTTTATTAGAAGATACGATAGAATTCTTATGGCTTTGGTAATTTGTTATACAGAGTGGAAAACCAAAAGGATGTAGAAATGAAATTATATTATAAAATCTCAACAGAGAGATTTTCATGAGATTGATAGACTTGAAGAGGAGAAAAGAAAAAAAGACAGCTAGTGTGAAAGCTATCAATGTTCCGCCATGGTCACTGAACTTTTAAAAGTATTTCTTAATTAACTAGCAAATGTTCTGAACATTTAATTCCCTTTTCTTTGTCCATTCCAGCCCCAATGTGTTCATATTGCTTGAGAAACTGTACATCTCTTCAAACTAACCCTGTTGTAGGTGCAAATTGAAAGTTTTGTTCTCTTGTGATATTCCTTGTGCCTCTTGTTTAAAAAATGCAAGCAATTACTCACCTCAGTGCTTCACTTCTAATATGATCCCTCTTATTGTAACCTTCTTAACCACAAACTACAACCTGACAGAACCTCTTCACTTGGATTTAGACCGAGAAGGATCTTGTTCTTCAGGTTGTTCCCTACCTTTTTTCCTGAACATACCAAGCTGGTGGTTTGATTGGGAGGTGATCAACCTCAGGCCACATCCTTTTTTCCATTGACGGGATTTTATAATGCTCTCATAGCATTGAAGAAAAGTCTCCACTTTATTGAACTTATTGACATAGTTAACATGATCCTTTCTTTAATAAAAAAGTAACAAGTAATGGTATGTGCACATGGAGTGCTCGAGAACTCCAACTTCCTACATGCACAAGCACAGTCTCATTGGAATTGATATGAACATAGTAAGAATTGATTTTTCCCTGTCTTCTAAAATTACGTTATTAATATTTTCCCTTAAATTATGGAGATAAATATCACATTCGGTATTTGTTGAAAAAAAAGAGACTGACTCTAATGTCTTGGTGGTCTTTCCATTAACCATTTGTATGCATTTTTATGCAATCATAACAGTTCAATGACCATTTGGGAACATGGTTTTTCACAATCGGATAAATTTAACGGCATTGACATGCAACATAGGATTTCTGTTGGCTATGTCAGCAGCCCCTTCATTGGAATTGACTTCAATTGTGGGTGGGTATCACTTTTAATAGTTTAGTGATCATGTAGAAAGAAACTGAAGTTCAATGATAATCTAGTATGGCAAGGGAAATTCAGGGATCAATAGAAATACTTAACGCCACGTTCTACTAGAATGCTCTTACTACAAGGATAAATTAGAGACTTAAATTTGTATTCAGGTATGGAAAAAGTACAAAGAAAGGGTGAAATAATAGCAAGTGTCGTGCATTTGTCTTTCTCGCTTTTCATGAGTTGAATTTGTTCCCATTATCGTTATAGCTAACATGGTAGTATGGTTGGGCATTGTGGATAAGTTAGGCAAATTGTAGCCTTTAATGTTTTATGGTGGTAGATTCAAATTGATTGAATATAAATACACACCACTCACCTGGTCAATCCACAAAAGTTCTCGTGTTTAAGAGTCTAATAATCTCTTTGTACACCATTTTCTGTCTGATAGCACGAGTAATATGGAAAAACACTTGCATATGGGCTTCATGAGATATGATAATTAATATCAGAGAAAAGTCTGAAATTGGAAATCCCAACTATGGTGAATTAGTTCTGTGGTGTAGTTGATCCCCTCTTCTTTTAGTTTTGAAGATCTGGATGTATAGTAATAATTAACAGTTCTACAAGTTTGTTCCAAATTTGCTTTTCTGTGCGCATTGGACATCAACTTATTTTCCTTCGTTCTGAAGAGAGAAAGTACAATTGCTTGTGTTTAATTTCAGGACAAGGGATCTGTTGAGCATTTATCTACAAAGGAGCTCTTGCAAAGACATGTCAAGCATTCTAAGAGAGTTCGGTCAAGGTAATTTGATTCTCGCATTCACATTTTGGGCTCGAATGTACCAATTTTTTATTTCTTTTTCATACTTATTTTCCAGTTGAGGATGACTGTGGATGTGTGCATGTTTGTTGAGAGCTTTAAAATGAATTTTTGTTTATTTGCAGTATGAGCTGCACAGCATAAATTCGTTGGTTATATATTGTTCTGGCCCCACTAGTGGTGGGATGATGTTTGATGTAAATACTTCTTAATATTAATTCCTTTATTATATTGTTCTGGCTTCAATAGTGGTGGGATGTTGTTTTGATGTCAATGCAGAAATACTTCTTGTCATTTCCTTCTGCAAGAAACTGTGCTGAATTTTCTTTCTGAAAATAATTATTTGTTGCATACTATAGCTTATTCATAAGGAATTTTGTTGCTGTTTTCTCTGCAAGGAAAGCCGTTGGAGGCATATTCTGTAAAGAAATGGAAAAAAAAACATTCTTTGTTCAAAGCCTTCAGTTAGAGGCCTTATTTTTACTACTATTTGTATCAAACGTGCTAAATATAAGTATGTAGGCTCTCCAATGCGGGTGACTCATTGATGAATAATTGCAATTTTGCATCATAAATTTCCGAAGTTACATGAAAAATTGTTTGAATATGTTTTTAAGATGTTTCTATGTCATGCCAAGAAGTGGGAATCTACTACTGGAGATTATTCTGTTATTATTGTTCCTGTGTGGTGGGTTTGTAGCATGCTGTAATTGGGGAAATTTTTTGAAATCAATCTCCGTTATTTTACGCTCGAAATTTTGAATTAATCAGAATTGATTATATTGATCACTTTGCAATGCGGTTGTAAGACCATCTTCAATTGACTATATTTCTTGGTCTTAGTTACTTAATATATATCATATATCTTGCTCATTTATGATATTGTTAACTGGATATTGGTGCCATGTATGCAGATTGAGAGAAGAAAGGCTCCAACGAATTACAAAATACAAAACCAGGCTCGCTCTTCTCTTACCCCCAGTGGTCGAGCAAACACTTCAAAAATGAATCTGCTGCAGCAAATCGAAAAAACCTCGTCTATCTTACTCCAGTGGCAATCTAAGAAGCAGGTATAAAGTGCGAGATCACAATGTTTCACAGCATGTATTTTGGTTCTTTAGCCCTGATTAGAGCCTCAAGATTTCGAGATTTTTGGTTTGCTTTTGATTCTAGTCGTTTTCCCTTGGTCCTGGATCTGTAGTTCTATTAGTTTCTGAAATTTATATATTGTTTCAAGTTGGTGTCAATTTGCCTATCAAAAGGTCAATAAATTTGATGTGGAAATAAAAATCTGAAGGTTCAATTAGAGGCACAAAATGTTAAAATGGATGGGCTCAATGGGCTCAACAATTTTAGATTGGTTGGTCGGACCCAAATGTGGGCAATCCACCTTTGCATTTCTTCTACAGAGGCCTATCTTGAAATGAGAATTTGTCACGGGAAAAGTTCATAAATCAGGGGTATTCTCTATCCCAATTCAAAAGTAAGATAAATAGTTTAAAAATTCGAAAATCAGGTATGTATTTAATTAATTAAAAATATTTATTAAATAAAAATAATAAAGTAACAGTTTGTGATTAATGGTCACAGATTCATAATTATAGGTTACAAATTTATTAATATCGTCAAATTAATTGGTCACAGATTATTTCGTAGTTACAAATAAAAAATTTTGTAGGTCACGTATCATTCAATTTATAGGTCGCATTTTATCTATGGGTCATGTAAGTCACAGTTTGTTGGTTTCAGATTAATTTTAGTCACGTACACCTAATATTTAGTCACAGATCAACCAAATAGTTGGTCACAAACGTCCCACCACCTCCACCGTTCCCTGCCGCCGTCAAAGTCAACCAAACCCCTGCCACTGCACCACCCCTACCACCACAGCTACCAAGCACTATGCACAACACCACCTGGATCACAAATCACGCCCAAGAAGTCGTCCTTTATCGTGCTAATACAGAACTTCAAAAGAAAAATCAACATCAGTGTTCAGACGGTGGGGATGAAAGAGCAAAGTTAAGATTAATGCATAAATTGCACAGGAGACAAGAAATATCGATGTGAATGCTATATTTATGCTAGCAACTAATTGATCCCATGTACAGTGTAATTTGTTTAAACCCCAACATTTGAAACCATTTAGCAGGCCTCTCGAGCAGCGTCTGTGGTGGTAACGACGTCCACAACACCATTACAACCACCCACTGACAGAGCCATCACCACCGCCACCTCCCTGCACCACCACAAAATAGCCACCACACACCGTCGCTTGCACCACAAATCGCCATCAAACCCAGCAACCACCATCACTTCAGATCTACCATCACCACCTCCTACACACTGCCATCACCACAAACCTGATCTCTCCACTGTGCAACTTTCATGCTCAGCCCTGGATTCGGAATAGCTCGTCGGAGCTCAGTTGCCGGAGCTTTATGTCGTCAGTGCACTCGTCGCCGGAAGGTAGAGAGAGATCGGCGTGAGAGAATGGAGAAGAGAGATTGGAAAGAAGGAAGGTAGAGAGAGAGAGAGAGTGGCGTGAGAGAAGAATGACGAGATCTAGAGTTTGGATGTTTTAATATTTAATAATAAAATGATACCTGAAGTTTGATTAAAAAACTTCTCGACCTGTTTTTTGCACTCGAGTATTTGAAACATCTGTCATTTGTAATTTATCCAATTTGTCACCCGTAGGTGGTGGGCAAGGTCGGATTTGGTCCGGTTTCGATGGGATATATACGGTCCTTGTTTGGTTTTGTTAAAAATCAAAATTTTAGTAGATTTTGATAAATATTGTTGAAATATACGATTGTAAAATTGGTAAAAGTTATGGGTTCTACGATTAAAAATGAGTTTCGAAGAAAAATACATTTGAAAAATTGGGTCAAACAGTGGCATAGTATAATGAGACAGCCTACCACGCTCAAAAACCCTTTTTGGAATCCAAGTCAATTTTGTACATCAAATCAATTATTTTTTAAAAGTTGTAGGGGTAAGATTCATAAGAATGAAGATTGTCATCGAGAATTGTTTAATGATAAGAGTTTTTTTTTTTATGAATTTAAGTTGTTAAAGAGAGTGAGAATTCAGCCATTCAACACTCCTTATAATGTGACGGGAATTTATTTTTCATAAAAAAATCTGGTATGTAGGTAGAAATTTTGATAATAAAATGATAATAAGAGTTGAATTCAGAACTTTTACTAAATCAAATAATTTTGTCTAAAAATTTAAATTATTAAAAAAGAGGAAATTTTTATTTGTAATTTATTTTTACCAAGAACCATTCTTTACTTTGTTTGGTCTCAAATTTTTTAAGTTTATTTTTCTCGAACTCATTTTCAACCACAAATTTTATGGATCACAACATTTTTCAAATTTTCAGCCACGCATTTTATACTTATATCAAAATCTATTAAAAATTTAATTTTTAGCAAAACCAAAGAGGGGCTTTATATAAATGGATAATATTGGATTTAGAGCCCCGTTTGACAGAGCTTCTGCCTATCATTTTATTTTTTTTTGTAGAAAAGTTTCCCTAAGAACATATCAAATTAATACTTGGAAATTAATTCTTAAAAAAGTTGTTCTTCTAACTAAAAGAAATACTTTTTATAAAATTATTGATCGAGCATATTATTAAAAAATTACTTTTATGTCTCCAAAGTTCCTTATAAGCTTTTGACGGCGAAAATTATTAATAAAATTAGGTTATTCATATTACTTCAAGATACGACCTTTTATGATCTTTACTTAAATAATTAAGGATAAAAAATAAAAATAAAAAATCATTGACGATAATCATGCACGCTTGATCATGTCAATCCTTGCGTATGTGCTTACCATAATGGAGTGGCTCTTGGAATGATTAAAGAAAAGTTCAATTTTCACATCTTTTGACTGTGTTTAAACTTTTAAAAATGACATTGTTTTAAAAGTCATGCGCTCTAATTGATAATCTCTAGTTTTAAAATGAGTTATGAAAATGACTCTCAAATTTATATAAAACACAGCTTATCTAAGAATCAACTCTAAACATTATCCGATCAAACATAATTACCAAAATCATATTATAGTCACCATGATGTAGTTATAGACGTGCAATCTCTACCATCATGATATAAATGCAGTAAAAACAAGAGTACTTACAGTAAAAGGATAAATAACAAACCGAATAAGAATTGAAACACAATTAGGGCTTGACTCTTGAGCTACTCCTTGTCTGAATTGTGATATGTACTATATCGAAACGTGGGATTCCTGTTATGCCTCAAAATCGAGGATCAAGAAGAAGCCCACGCTTCAAACCGAAGCTTAAGAGGCCTTAAGCTGAGCTACTATGTAAGTGGCCGAGGCCCCGAGCCGAGGTACTATGCAAGTGGATGAAGCCCTGATGTTAAAGCACTGTGTAAGTGGGGCTGAAGCTGAAGTCCTAAAGCGGAAGCACTGTGTAAGTGGCCGAATCCTTGAAACAGAAGCAGAAGTCTTCTAACCATAAAGGAGCATATTCCATATTCACTTTTTCTAAAAAGATCTACATAAAGATCTTATTCGAATTATTGATGGGACTTTTGTAATAAGTATAAATGTCAAGTCTTGTCAATAGGGTGACTGCTCTGTGTAAGTATTAAATGTACCACGAGCTAAGGAAGTCAAATTAATGCTTAGGATTTGATGTTTGAAGTAAAGAGATGAGGTCATGTGTATCCTCATCCTAGGACCACCACTTCATTTGTAATTTTTATAAATACCTCCATCCACACAACATTCAGGGACAAATGCAATTCCATACACTAAATGCAAAATTTAGATACAGACACTACTCTTCGTTTTCTCTCTGGCACAATAACTGTGTTTACTTCATGTTAGTTCATTAGCGATTGGTTATTATTTTACAATCGTTTCACAAATCTACCGTTGGAATCCGAACACATTTGTCTCGCGTCATTGAGTTTCTCTCATGTCCCCATTCTCAAGAGTGTAGACGACTTGCGATCTGTCCTTACGTGGTGGAATTGGCCCCACGTATGCGCGAGTAAACCCGACATCTGTTGGCACATTTTTTGAGATCAACGATTTTCATGTTAGAATTTTTCTAGATCACATCTAGTAATACACATCGATATAAAACACAAACCCAAAACTTAAATTGTGCAACTTATCCTTCTCTGCTCTGTTTCGTGGTTATCGAACCTAAACATGAAAGTGAGAAAATTAGTTGACATTATTAATTAATGGCAAACTTTCCAAGCCATGAAATCAATATTGAATAGTAATAAATGGTATGGACTTGCACATACCTATACCAGATTTCAACTGCACTATCCAAACTGTAGCAACAGACTCTTAATGGGGCAAGCAAAAATGTCTAATTTTATTTATTTTTATGAGATGAGAGAGGATTTAGCCATAACATGCAAATATATAGAATACGCTCATCGTAAAAACCTAATGGACATACTTTTATTCATTCTACAGAAATGAGGTCAAACCCACAAGGTAAACCAAGCCAACTGTCCAGTTATGATCACAGTAAGTAATTGAGCCTGCGGACATATCTAAACTTATCCTTTAACAAAGTAAAAGCCTTACCAATATTTGCACATCATCAGAAAATTCCTACATTCCAAATCATTATGTGTTGTTTATTTATTTATTTTATCTTTATTTGGAGTGTAATTTATCTCTTTACATGTCTTCGCAAAATGGTAACTCGTTTGAGAAGATCAATTTTGAAATTCGTATGTTCTTTTGAACATTAATTAGCACTAGATAATGATGAATAAATTATCATCCCACGAAAACAGTGTATTTAATCTATTAATGCTAGCTCTAATCAAATAGTCAGGTCTTGACTATCAATTCTATCTCTTTATCTAATTAAATTAATTATTCTTGAAAACTTTGAATAAAGTTATTTATTTCATTTGTAATTAATCAGCACCGACTGAACAGAGTACATATAGGAGAAGGAAACAACAGAAAGCTAAAAAAAAAAAAAAAAAAAAAAGGGGGTATGTTTGATTGCAAATGTGGAATTTGGGTGAAAATAAAATGAATAGCAGGGAATTGAATTGCCTGAAACTTGTTTTTATCGGAATTGTCGATTAATTGTGTTTGATTGATATAATTTTTCACCCGAATTTTTTTGAAATTTTTAATCTTTTGATATTCATTTGTCTTTGTTTTTTTATGAAAATTGTCCATTAAAGTGATAATTATTTTTACTATTGTTACTAGAATTTGTTCCAATTGTCAAATAAAAAAAATAAAAAAAAATAAAATTACCAAATCGATTACCATTTGTTTGACTTTGTTTTTCATGAAAATTGTCCATTAAAGTGATAATTTTTTTTACCATTGGGTCTATAATTTGTTCTAATTGTCAAAAAAACAAAAAAATGGAATTGTTTTTCCCACAAAAATGGTGGGAAAATATTTTCCTTCAAATCCAAGAAAATAAGGCGCGTTGGGGGGTGGATTCAAATTCCATGAAAAAAAAATTGGATCAAACATGACAAATTTGTGGAAATGGAATTGCAATTCCATTTTTCATGAAAAAAATGGTGTTTCAAACAGGCCCTAATCCTATTCTACAGGAATAGTAAAACAGAAAGAAAAAAATAAAATAAAATAAATCTGATCCTAAAAAAGATAAGAACTGAAGCTAGACTAATTCAAACTCCTATACTGCATTAGGAATTTATTCAAACATAAAATAAAAAATTAATAACTCAAAATTCCCCCTCAACTTGGTGTATAAATATCTATCATGCCCAACAAGTTGATTTAAGTGATCAAACATAGGTCGGTGAAGTCCTTTAGTCAAGACATCTGCAATTTGTTGTGGAGTTAGAACGAATGGCATGAAAATAACTCCTCCTAATTTCTCCTTGGTGAAATGTCAAACTATCTCCACATGCTTAATTCTGTCTTATTGTACTGGATTGTTTGCAATACTAATAGCTTCTTTATTGTCACCATAGAGTTTCATAGGTAATTCATCATTCATTTGCCATTCTTTCAAAACTCGTTGCAGCCACAGAATCTCACATATTCGAAGAGTCATTGCTCCAAATTCAAGTTATGCATAGCTACAACATTTTGTTTCTTACTTAGCCAAGTAACCAAATTTCTCCCAAGAAAGGTGCAGTATCCAAATATAGATATTTTATCAATCATTAAACCAATCCAATCAGCATCAGTATAGACATCAATGCTACTTTGCTCATTTTTTTTTTTTTTGAAGTACAGATCTTTACCTGGTGTATTTTTTAAATATCTCAGAATTCGGTAAACAACTTCAAGATGCTCTTCCTATGGAGAATGCATGAATTAACTTACAACACTAACAGTAAATACAATATCTGATCGAGTATATGATAAATAGATAAACTTTCCCACTAGTGTTTGACATCTATTAGTATCCACAAGAATTTGCTTGCTGTTGTCCCCTAACTTCAGATTAGTTCAAAATGAGTATCTAATGGCCTACAACTACTCATTCCTATTTCCTTTAAAGGATCAGCTCTTGTTTGGTGGAGATTAAAATCAGATTTTTAGTAGATTTTGATAACAATTGATGAAATGTGTAATTGAAAAGAAATAAGTCACATGATATATATGATTAAAATTAATTGTTGAGATTTCAATTAGATTTTAATCCAAACCAAACATGGACCTAGTATGTATTTTCTTTGAGACACAATAATTCCATTCTTGGAACGAGTTACCTCCATTTCAAGAAAATATCTCAAAGCTCCAAGATCCTTAATTTCTAATTCAAAAGCTAGATGAGTCTCTGACTTTTGCATTTCCTCTATGTCATTTCTTGTGAGTATGATGTCATCAACATATACTATATGAATAATAATTTTACCTTTGATAGATTTCTTTGTGAACATAGCGTTGTCTGTATACCCTTGATCATATCCTTGTCTTTTTACCGAGCTAGTAAACTTTTCAAACCAGGCTCTACGCGACCGTTTTAACCCATATAAAATCTTTTTTAGCTTACATACTTTTGATCCAATTTTTTGTTTAAAACCTAATGGTGGATCCATATATACTCTTTCTTCGAAATCTCAAATGAAGAATACGTTCTTTACATCCAATTGTTGCAAGGGGCCAGTCAAAATTTGAAGCAACAGACAGCAATACGCTAATTGTGTTAAGTTTGGCCACATGTGCAAAAGTTTCCAAATAATCAATATCATAAGTTTGGGTAAAACCTTTGGCAAAAAACCGTGCTTTACATCTTTGTAAAGACCCATGGGAGTTGTATTTGATAGTGAAGACCCACTTGCAGCCTACTGTAGATTTATTTTTTGGTAGTGACATTACTTTCCAAGTCTTACTTTTTTCAAGTGCTCTCATTTCCTCCATAACCGCCTCCTCCCATTTAGAAATTTTTAAAGCATTATGTATATTCTTAGGAATTTCTACATTAAAAGCAATAAAAGATGGAGACTGTTGGGTTTTTTGATACCCAATAATTCGGACGATGATGAAAAATCGATGTTGAATATTTTATCGACACCAATAATGACAGCTTGACTCGGAACAATTAATACACAATGATTGCCTAAGTTTAGTTGGGTTGGTAATTTAGTTAATAGATGAATTTGGTTATCATTAGTCTATTAACTTGGCCCATTATGAGTGAGTCTTGGCCTAAATGAGTGATCTAAACCTAGCCTATTTATATGGCAGAAATCTAGCCATTTTGAGTGTGCTAAATGGAAGAGAGAATGTGAGAAAGGGGGGCAGCCGACTTGGGGGGAATTGGGAGAGATTCCACCATTGTTGTCACCTTGTTTATTCTTCATTGTAGTTACCATCTAGTGTCCTTTGTGGATACTAAATAGAAAGCAATCAGAAAGGGAAAAGATGACAACCAACAAGGAAGAAAAGGGCAACCATTGTGTAAAGAATTGTTGGGTCGATCCCTAGTAGTTAATGTTTTTTTGGTTGATTTCTGAGCTCGAATTAAAGATTTATCGAGGATTAATTCCTATAAAGACAAATGATAGAAAGACAAAAAACTTAGACATAGGATGATTAGTACAAGATCTAATACCTTTTCTACACGCAATAGGAAGATTAAGATCATGACAAGACTTGAAAAAAAAAAAAGATCAGACTTGGACAGATATTTAACTGAATTTTGGACAGCGGACTGATCATTCCTCGGGTTGGATTCTTGATAGTGTTCAACCGTGGGCAACTCCATTTCCTGATTTTTATTCCTTCTTGAATAAACAATGAGCTCATTTAAAATTCATTCCAATCTTCATTTTTTCTAATCTCCACCTGAAGATGAAAATAAAAAAAAAGATTTATTCTCAAAAAAATGTTACATCCATGGTGACAAAAATACTTCTTTGAAATTGGACCAAAACATTTGTATCATTGTTGGGTAGGTGAATATCCAACAAAAATACACTTTTTGACTTTTAGATCTAACTTTCCACGATTGTGAATGTGCACAAAAGCAATAAAAGCAATATTTTTAATTGTAAATCAGATACTAACATTGAATTTGAAAATCGTGACTTTTTGAAAGGAGTTTGAAATTTCAGAACTTTGGTAGGCATTCTATTAATCAAGCAAGTTGTTGTGAGTATTGCTTCACCCCATAGATACTTAGGAATTTTAGTTGAAAATATTAAGGACCTAGCTACCTCCAAAAGATGCTTCATTTTGTTGTGTTCCAGACTTATCTTTAAGCAAATAAATCCAACTTATTCTTGTATGATCATCTAAAAGAGTAATAAACCCTTTTTCAGCAAGTGTACTAATCTTAGATAGTCCCCATAAATCACTGTGTATGATGGAAAAAAGGTTCAGATGGTTTATAGGATTGTAAAGGAAAAGATGCTCGATGATGATTTGTTAACTCACGAACCTTCACACTGAATTCCAGAAGGAAATGTTTTAATTATTGAAAGCAAGGTTGGCCTAATCTAAAATGCCATAACATTATTTCATTCTTGTGAGAAATAGAAATAGTTCCAAAACAAGTTTTATGAGATTGTCCCTTCAAGTTAGTTTGATCCTCAAAGAAATAGAGTCCTCCACTCCGTCTAGCACTGCCAATCCTCCTCCTCGAGTACAAATCTTGAAACTCACATTTAGAGGATAAAAACTTTGCTTGACACTTTAAATCTTGGGATAGTTTACTGACAGACATTAAATTATAAGAAATATTGGGAACACAAAGAACATTAGTCAAAGTAAGGAAATGAGAAATAACAACACATCCATTTTCAGTAATAGTTGTGAAGTATCCATTGTTGACGTCAAAAAGTGTAAGTACGGCATTGAGTCAACTTTAAAAAAAGGGATAAAGTGTTTATTGATTATGTGGATTACAAAGATGTTTTATGGGCTTCCAAAGTGTCACTTTCTAGCAAGGAGAATTGATCATTTTACAGGAAAGATTAGGCTAAAATGATAAGAAATGTGTCTAATCAATCACTTCAAGTATAATGTCGAGCTTAAATTTGTGTGCCATCGATATTTATCTTGATTGACCAATGAGATCGGTTCCCATCAAATTCTCATAATACTGCCTTTTAACAGGTAAACATGACTTGCATAGGATTAATGTTCAACATATCTCATTGGACGATGAGGGCAGTGTTGTCATTTTTCCCTTCCAAGTATATCTGGCTGACTAGACAAGGCATTAAGGATTTGTAATTATAATGTTTCCCGAAATAACGGCGGTCATTTGACCAAGCTTAAGTTCTATGATCGAACTGAGGCAATATAGCTTAACTACAGAATGGATCAGATTACTGCTAAGCACTTTTTATCTGAGATCGAAGATTGGACGTCAACATCCATCAACAATTTTAATTTTTTGAATTCCTGCAAAAGAACTATAGGAAGAGAACATTTTTTAAGAACTTGCCAGATTGAAATTTGGGTGGAAAGAAAATGAATTACAGTGAATTAAATTGCCTAAAACTTGTTTTATCAGGAATTGTCAATTAATTGTGCTTGATTGATATAATTTTTCACCCAATTTTTTTTTAAAAATTTTTTTGGATCTTTTAGTATTCGTTTGGATTTATTTTTCATGAAAATTATCCATTAAATGGATATAATTTATTACAATTGGGGATAGAATTTGTTCCAATTGCCCCCCAAAAAAAAATTTGAATACCATTCGTTTGACTTTAATTTTCATGAAATTTGTTACTTAAATAGATAATCTTTTTTTTTTACAATTGGGGATAAAATTTGTTTGAATTGCCAAAAAAAGATGGGAATTCATTTTCCACAAAACCAAGGAAAATTGATCACGTGGGGTGGTTTGGGAAAAAACAATTGTCAATAAAATAAACAGGTATAAAACAACCGAAAAGTGGAAAATGAAATTTCATTTCCATCTTACATGGAAAATCAGGTACTATCAAACAGGCCCTTAGAGTTAATACCGAGGAAAGCTACAAATAAATAACCACCTTTCTAAAAGATTGAACTCCAACCTTGAGGATCCCACACCACCCCTGTCCTGGAGTATTGTGAGGGAGGTAAATCGCAGGTTATGCCTCCAAGGGTACAGGGTGAAAAGCTACTTGTACACTTGCACTTACCTAAGAGCCAAATCCATATTTTAGGATTCAAATCCTTGACGCGACAGCCTCAAGCAAAGCTGAATTTCTCCACCCTCCTCTTTTACCACTTGGAGATGTGCCCTGAGGGACAAGTGGGCAGAGCCATGGAAGATTGTAAGAGTTTTTGTAGATGCTCTATTTGTTCCTAGTGAAAGGAAGTGACTTCGAAGAAATTGATCGCCCTTCAACTTGATAAGCCCGATTTTATTTCTTGATCTCTTCTTCCAGTTTGGTGGCTTTCCATGAATTTTCCAGCACGTCTCTCTCATATGCCATGGCTTCTTGCAATGATCATACCACAACTTTTTTTTACCATTCTTGTAGTTTCTTCGCTCAGCTTCATTCTCGTAGCCCTTAACCACCAAAGCCAAGACTTCTGATTGCTGATGGTTAAAGTTGAATTATTGTTTAACATAACATGCCTTCGTCCTTCTTCACCCTTAACTTCTAAGAACACCTCTCTCAAATTTAGCAGAGGTTTACGTCGAAGAATTCTTCCTTTTAATTCATCAAGATTAGGATTCAATCCATTAAGAAACATAAACACTCAATCATTCTCATCTCGTTTCTTTTGCCTAACACGATCCATGACACAATCTCATTCAGCATCACAGCACAAATCCAACTCTTGCCACCATGCTTGCATTTCATTATAATAATTTGTAACTTTTCGAGAGAATTGTCTTGATTGCCAGAGTTTTGATTTTAACTCAAAAAGATGAAAAATGAATGACTTTCTTATTGTAAATTCTATCGACTTGACCAACCAAGCGATAATCATTGAGTTCTCTGATCTCCATGCCTTTTCCACCTGCTGGTTTCTGTACTGCACCAGTTAGATAACCTATTCCCATCGATGACGAGCTTAACAAACTGAGCTCACTCCAAGTAGATCTATCTTAAAAATCAATCTTATTAAAATGAGTAGTCCAAACCCTTATAAGTTGGTCTATATATTCATTTTTATTCTATATGAGATTTTATCCCTTAATATATCCTCGAAAGATAGTGGCTCATTTGAGTAGAGCAATCTTGAAATTTACATGCTCATTTTTTTTAGTTTTAATCACATTAAAGTGTTTGTTGGAATTTAATGGACTCTGATACTAAAACTATGAATAAAGTTATTTATTTCATTTGTAATTAATCAGCAATGATTGAACATAATACATATAGGAGAAGGAAATAACAGAAAGTTGAAAACTTGATCCCATTCCATAGGAACCAAAAAACTGGGAAAAAAAAAAAATTTCTAATCCTAAAAGATAAAAGTAAAAGCTAGGACGAATTCAAACTCCTATATATTAGGAATTTATTCAAACATAAAATACAAAATAATAAAAAATTTATTAACTCAACAATTCTAACGAGCAACTACGGAAGCTTTTGTAATATTAGGTTAAACACGCACTAAAATTTCGAGTGCCCTTATTAATCAACTTTAATACAATTAACACCGTGACAATATTTATTTATTCTTGTTTTTCAATGTTTCTAATTCATTTAATAATATCTTTCGAGTAGAATTAAACATTTTCTTTCATGTGACATTCATATATTTCTATGAAATATGCAAACATAAAACCGTGCATTAAAACGCTTGAACAACTATTGAAATCGCATAAGTCATATCGGTATATTTTTATCTTCTATCAAATCTCAAAACAATTGTTATAACATGCTGTCTATCTTACTACTTCTCTGAATAACAACAAAAATACACTTCAGCCCAATTATTGAGCAGGTAATTGAAACATTAAATACTATAACAATAACCAATAATAAATGTATATTGAGCATTAAAGTATTGTAATTGATGGTTCATCTATGTCTTAGCAACTGAAAATCTAGCGAGCATTACAAAGTTACAAAAATTCATATTTGGCTTAGAAGATATTACCCGAATTTGTAATATAAGAAGAAAAAGTAAAGAATCACGAGTTCTTGAATCTCTTCAAGCCTCCTTAATAAATCTTCAATTGCACCTTCTTCTTCCTTGCCCAAAAATGAAGATTGAATCTTTAAATGATTGAGTTCTTGTATCTTGTCTTTTGATTTCTTCCAAAAGAATGATTAATTGGCCTCCATTGATTGCGATAATTAATGTATTGTATGATATGAGAGGTTTTCTTGCAATATTGGCTCATTTTCTATACCTATCGAGGTTGAAATTAGACCAAAATCTACGTTCTAATTTGGATCACAAATAGTACATTAAATACTTAATTTATAAATTAAAAAGTGAAAACACAAAATCACTTGATATGTAGAGAAATTTATATCTAATTTGTTAAATATTTTGTATACTTGAGTTATTTTGAACTAAAAATTATTGCGAACGGATCTCGAACGTGTCGAAAATAAATTTCTTTTCCATTCCTCCTCCCCTTTTCTCTCTCTCTCTCTCTCTCTCTCTCCCTTCTCTTTTCTCTCTCAAATCAATAATGTGAGACCTCTTTATTGTCAACTCGGCATAATTTAAAAATATGTTGGTTATCTATTGATATTCCCTGTTCGTATAGCATTATCCTTAAATATTTGAGTTGAAAAGAAAACTGTCCCATCTACCCAAAAACAGGTTGTACGATTGCACAGCACAGTTGGCTGCAATTAGTGGTGTCAACGAGCCGAGCTAGCTCCCAAATCTAAACTCAAGGCTCGGCTCGGGTAAAACGATCAAGCTTTTTTCGAGCTCGAGTCAAAAAAAAGCTTGCTTAAAAATTTCAGGCTCGGGCCTTTACGGGCTCCTTTTTTCCCCCTTTTTTGAGGCAGCAAACTGTTGCCTTTGTGTTGTATTTTTTTTTACTTTTTCTCGAGTCATGGGCCGGCTTGGGCTCGGCCCGAGCCTTGGCTCTGTAAATCGCGAGCCGGACCCGTCTCGAACTTTTCACGGGCCGAACCCGCGAGCCTTTTTGCCATCCTTGGCTGCAATCACACAACCAAAGAGACGTATGTTCTCGTGGCCAAACATAAAGCCATTGTGATCGCAAGCCTCAACTTTGAGGTTCCTCTATTTTGGTCTCCAAGTTTCACCCTTCGTCATCTCAAGTTCCTTTTTTGTGCAAGTTTATTCATTTATCTTCTACTTTCATCCAATTGATGCAGTGTGATCTTCAATCTTCATTTCATGGTACGAAACAACTTTTGAATATTTGTACTTTAGTCCATGAAATTTAGAATTCTTCCCTTTTTGGCCCTGCTTTAGCCGATTATCCCTTCTCTTGATCACAAGTCATCCAAACATGAATATAACCTAGAACAATCGATATTTAACCAAAAGAAATAGCAATTTCATCAATTTGACTTTCAAATATTTACTTTTAATAACCCAACAATTCCTATTTTAAAAATACGGCTTTGTTACAATTAAGAGAACGGATTCCTCTTGCAATTAGGCTACCTTTTTTGGAAGATTTGTGTATATATACAATGCATATAGTAAACACTTGGACTGAGTAGCAGAAATTCAAGGCGGCCAATAATTGTTGGCATAGAGGGAGAGAGAAAAACTTTTAGAGGGAAAAAGTGAAAGAAAAATTAGAAATTGTGTAGAAATTGGCCAAGACGGGTTATATGACTAATAGCAAGAAGAATGATGACTGAAGTTTAAAGATGTCAAATCATAGAGTTACGATTAATGAGTCTTTGAATTCGGTTCATGCCAATGACAATTGATCAACGGTGATGGCGGCACTTACCGATAAAAAGATGTGAAGACGTGCCGTGGTTTGAAGATTTTAAGTCAATGTGAAGATTGTTGAGATTGACTTAAAATAAATGAAAAAAAAAAAGTTGAGGGCCCAATGAAGCAAATAATGAAGACGTGCATAGGCTGAAAATTAATATGTAGAATATTTTGTGCAATTGGAAAAGGAATTGTGGTGGAATAGGGTTAAATAACAATTATTATTTTAAATAATTAAGAAAACTACTGTAAATATACACACAATGAGTCCACCTATGACCCACCACACCTTTTTTTGTAATGGAAGTTTGTTACAATCTCAATTTCGTACCTGAAATCATTATTTTTATTTTAAAAGATTCTAAGGATAAGATGAAGGTTGAAATGTGTCGTTTGGTCAATCCTCAATTTTCAACATCACTACCAATTACTTTTTAGAGCATAGAGATTTTAATTGAATTTTAATTGAAAATATAGTCGTTATGTTTGAATTTCATTTTACACATGGGACTCACTAACAGCTAGTTTTTCAATTAAAATCCAATTAAAATTTCTACCAAACGGACTCTTAGTATAAAAAATGTCATCTCCCGGACCGGGCCCTCCATTTACATCATGCTTCATCCCGTCCATTTTCTAACGAGTTATATTTTTAAATAAAATAATTTAAAATAAGTAATAAAAATGTCGAATTCAAATTTAATGTAGTCTATTTACGAAAAATTATTGTAGTCACCACGATCGAACCCAACTATTATTTCTTATTTTCTTCAACCCTACTACTCGTACAGAAGAAGTTCACAGAAGAGATTGACAGAATATTCTCAATGGGAGTCCACTTTTTTTTTCTTTTTTTTTTTTGATTTTTTTATTCAGCGGGACTCACGAGCATATGAGTGGATGTCAACCTCTTCTGTACAAGAAATTTTATTCTTTTTAATTCATTTTGTCGCCATCCCTAATTAAAGACGTTAAAGGAGAGAATTTCTTTTTATATTCATATCTTCAATATAGGTAGTAGATGATATTCGTATTAAGATATGTTTGGTGGTGGATTTTTTATTACTCATGTTGCTTATAATTATAATAAATTATTAAGATAAAATTAATTAACAAATTACTTATGTTTGGGTTTCATTTTCTATTAACAATAATCATGCATGCTTGATGATGTAAATCCTTGCTTTTGTCACGTGATAAGGGGTAAAAATCGCACTTTATCAAATAAAACTTTTTTCTTTTCGAATTTCTTAAAAAATTCCCGTTTTTTACTCCACAACTAACTAAACGCGTAATGGATAACAACCGACACACGTAATCTTTGAATTCAATGGTTGAAAATAAGCACACTAAAAGCCAACTAGAAAATATTTGAAGTTGATATCATTAATTATTCTGGCTAATTATGGTTGTTTACTATTCAAAATTGCTTTTTTGAAATAAAAGTGAGGAGAGAGATACAAACAAAATTGTATGACAAATCATTGGATTAAATAAAAATAAGGGATAATTGTAGGAGAAGCCCGAACTTTTGAAACACTAACAGATTTTTTCTAAATCTTTGATTTGTTGCAACCGTCACCCTCAACATTTTCAACTGTTGCATGTGAGGCTCTTTTGGACGATTTTCATCCAAAATTCTCTCAGTTGATCCAAAAAATTGATTTTGATCACATTTTAACAAGTTTTAAAGTAGAATGGTAACTTTACATTAAAATAAAAAATAAAATTGATCTTCTTTCCTAATCCACCCTATAATCCAAAATTTCGTCGACCCATCCACTTCTTCAACTTCGGGTTGAGAATTAATATACACACATATACATACACCAATGTGTTCCTAAAGATCCCTCACTTCCAAATTTCATCTTTTCTAAATTTTCTGTTAGGTACCTATGAGCTTGTTAGGTACACCCATGGTGTAAAGTTCCCAATGGGATTCTGGCCTCTTCTCTTGCCTTGGAAATAATAATGAGTTATGCACCACCGATCTTGAAGTTTATAAATTTGCTTCTTCTTAGTTTTGAGGCAAAGAATTTTTATTAGGGGTATAGATTTGATTTTAATTTATTGAACCTTTTTAGAATTGTGTGAATTCACTGGATCTAGTTTTGGGGGTTTAGATCTTAATTTTTTGAGGCAAAGAGATCTTCTTCTTCTTCAACTTCGTGTTCTTCTTCCTGTGTCAGCGGGTGGTCTGGTTGTTCGATTTAGGGCTCCAATTGGACATGTTCGAGTTGTAGAGGAGCAACGAAGGTAGGAGTTTTTCACTTTCTAGCCATGGGGATTTGGCTGGGGAAGATGATCAATTTTGTTTTTTCCTTTTTTGATTTTTGATTTTAATGTAAAGTCGTTATTCTATCCCTTTAAAATTTGTTAAAATGTGGTCAAAATTATTTTTTTGGTCAACTAACAATGGATGAAAATCGTTCAAAAGGGTCTCACATGCAACGGTTGAAAAAGTTAGGGGTGACGGCTGCAACAAATCAAAGGTTTGAAGAAATTTTTCTAGTGTTTCAATGGTCTGAAACTTCTGCTGCAATTATTCCTAAAAGTAATGTAATAGAAGTTTGTATTGAAGTGATTAATTCCCAATAAGGATAATGGGGTGGGTCCATGGTCGGTTGATTATTAAAATCTTCAAAATCTATTCAGACTTTATGTGACCCTATCATGAACTAAAATATGGTGGCATGTGACACTTATCATAAATTGGTGCTAATTTGTTGGGTTAATCATGGGCGAGTGGTTGTCTTTTGGATATGGAAGCCCGCATAGTACAAGACAAGGATCATACGTGGGAATTGGGTCATGTTTAGATATGTTTAAAATTAATTAAGTAACTTTTTTTTTTATTTTGTAACATATGTTAAAATTACTTTTTCGTAACTAAAAAGGATTACTTTTAAAACTAATTATAAAAAATATTTATTTAAAACTTTTCGTACTTTATAAGTAAATTTTTAAGCTTAGCCAAACATGTCCTTACAGTTGTATAACTCTATAGCTTACGCCCTAGCCATCGAACATTTCGACTCTCCAATGATCTGAAACAACAATCTCTGCAGTGGCTGCAAAATTGCGTCAAGTGCTTTTTTTTCTTTTATTTTGTCAATACGGGGCTCGAGGGACTTTGAAAATAAACAATTCTTTTCCCTTTGTTGTCTTTCGTTTATTTTAATATATACGTTGAACCAGATAATAATATTTGATACAATAATACAATAACACAAATACTATTATCATGACATGTTTGGTAAGATATTTTAACACTATAATTTGGTCATAAGATATGAAAGTATCAAAAGAATGGTGCAAAAAGTAGATGAAAAGAATTGAATAACTAGAAATGTTAGTTTGTGTGTACTAATAATTGGTGTTTATAAAAGGGCACCACAGCCATCACACTTTAGCAGACATCTTCATGAATACACTACCTCTTTTGTCTCCATTCACTTAGACCTTTGACATAAATGATTCATACACAATTAATGGGGTTTGAACGAAATCATTGAAAAGAGGGAACCCAATTGGCACACATTTTGCCTTCAACCCCGGGGAAAGGCCAATTTGTCCACTGGAAAAATGCACCTATTAGTCCTCACCTAATAAATTTTAGAAACTTGATCTTTGGTTCGATTTTTGAAAAGTTCATCCTTAAAGTTTTAAACTTTAATATCAAGTTTGTCATAGATTAATGACGTTAAAATGTATGTGACTTGCACATTTTCATGTGTCGTCCATTTCAGTTTAGTTAGTACCTCATACTTCGTTCCTCTCCTGCACATTTTTCTCACCGTGTGCCTCGTATATCTTCACCTAGCAACTATTTCTCCTTCCTAGCTCGCATCCATTTGGTTGGTTGCATTCTCCGCCTCCTTTCTCTCCCCGCACCCCTTTTCCCAACTTGTTTTTTCCTTTACCTCATGCGTCCTTAGAGTCCCATTCTCCGTGTCTATTATAACACCCAACTATTGACAATTTAAAACTTGTTTGGTATCAATTAAAATCTGATTTTAATTTAAATCAAAATCAAACAATCAATATTAACCACATCTTTCACGAGCCCCACAACTTTTCAATTACACATTTTAAAACTTCCATCACTAATTTTAATCCCCACAATTTTAGCGTGCAAGGGAAAGGAACTCCCATATTTTTTTTACGGTTTGAACTATTATCTATTTTTATCTCTAACATATTGCTAAATTAATCTTACATTTTTAATAATTAGCCCATGTTTAAAAACATATTACTCAATTTCAAAATTAACTAAATGATTTGAAAGCAAATATTCAGGATACAAGAACGACAATAAATTAATTGAGAGGAAAAAAGGAAATTATTCAATGAAATTGAATAAAAGAAATTGATAACATAATTGGAATAATTTCTTTTGTAATTTATATATACGTTCCAAGAAAACGTAAATAAGGTCTGGCAGCTACGCCTTTTCCTCGGAAAAATATTTACTACTATTTTTCTAACTTGTAAAACTTCCACAAAATTCACATAATATGAGCCCAAAAAATGCTCATAAGTGGACTACACCCTTAAACATCAATCAAAGACTCATCCAAAGCCAAACAAAATGAGAACAAATTTCAGTATATCTACACAATTCACACAGAGAAATTATTCAAGTTTTTCCGTTGTATTCATGAGGCTGCAGACTGGTGGTGGTGGTGGGCAGGTGGTGGTGTTTGGGAGAAGGGATAAAATCTTGGTCTGGTTAAAGGAAATGGATTTATGGGTTTTGTTGTAGAGTCAATACTGGCTGTGGCGGTGGCGGTGGTGGTGGTGGCTGGAGCGGCGGTGGAAGTTGTGGCTACGCGTTCACAAGAGGGGCACATAGTGAGGGTGGTGGCCGGAAGTTGTGTGTAGAATGGATTTGAAGTCTTGAGAACCCTCAATTCTTGCAACTCCTTGTGTAGCCTTCTGTTTTCTTCTGTTAGTGTCTCACAACACCTCTTCAAATACTCATAATCTACTTCTGTTTGCTTCAACTTGGTCCTGCATAAATTCACACAAATGCATGAATAATCCCATATTAACTGAAGTACGTCGAGGCGAACCTACTAAATAATTCTCTAATTAACAAGGACCTAATTTAGTACAAACATACCTCGCTCTTCTGTTCTGAAACCAGACTTCAACTTGTCTAGGCCTAAGATTGAGCTGTTTTGCAAGTGCCAACTTCTGCTTCTGCATAATCCAAATGAAAATAGAACAAGTTTGAAAAGGGCAAAAAAAAAAAAAATAATAATAAATTATTTTTGTGATGTATTGGATCAGTCTTTCTAATTTATACTTACAGGATTAAGGGTGCTGTGTTCTTTGAAGCTTTCTTCAAGAAAAGCAGCCTGTTCTTTAGATAATCTGAGTTTCTTTCTCGTGTTTGAGCAGTTTTCATCGTCATCACTGGCTCTAGAAGACACTCTTTCCGTCTCTGCTACGTCGTTTGCTCCAAGATTTTGATTTCCAGTATTTACATATATACCAAAATTCATCTGAAGAGGTGATCCCACACTGTTTGCCGACGACACCTCCTCTGCAGCCGCCACCGGCAGCCTGTTCACCTCCAAATCCCTCGCCACAGCTACAAGCCTCACGTTGCCCGATATTGAACCATTTTCTGAACTTCCTGGTAAGTTAAAACAAGAACCAGAAAGAAGAAAAAAGTCATAATAAATTAAAATCAGAAGTTTTTCTTTAAAATATATGAGCAAAAAAAAAAGATTAAAGAAGCCACAATCCTCCTCAAATATTTGGTTAGAAATAAGAATATGAATTATCACCATTATCAGAAGACCGTGGATGGGGTTGAATTTGAGATGGAGTTTGACGAGGAACAGAAGTACGAGGAAGAAGATCAAGTTGAATCGGAGTATTTTCCATGTTAGCCCGTGTATCTTCTGACGTCTGATCATCATCAACACCATCATTTTCATGTGATTTCTCAGCAAGTTCTTGATTTCCACCATTTGTGTTGAGACCCAACTCCATGAAAAACCCAAAACCATTTTTCTTCTGCTTTTCTGAGTCACCGTTCTTCGTCAAGAACCCAACTGGTTTTGATGCATCTCCTAAGCTTAAGCCCAACTCCATCTCTCATCAATGAGAAATCTAGAGAGAGAAAGTGAAAAGAAATTTTAGATTGAAAGCACTAGAAAGAGTGTTTATAGAGAGATTCTTTTAAATTTAGTTAACAATTAATTAATATTGAAAATGGTCTTTAAATGATATATACCATCTACACTTTAATCCATAATTTTTTTAATAGGGTGGTTCAATAAGATATCAGATTAAAAAAAAAAAAAACATTGGTCAGTTTAAAGTTTGACATACCATTTAAATGAATTATTTATATGTTAGACTTTCATTAAAAAATTAAAGTTGGCCCATAAATAAATTAATTCATGGGAAAGAAAGAGAGGACAAGTAGTAGTAGGAGTAGACCAAACACACAAATCAGGTGACAAGTCTCTTTTTCATCTTTTCTTTTAAGCAATTAATTATCTACTTGTACGTAATGGTGTCCACACGCTCACGTGAAAATCGAGTCCACTTGCAAAGTTATGTTTGAGATACATGATTTTTTGTACATAATGATATTCACACACTCACATGAGTTCGGATCCACACAATTCTGCGAGTGAACCCGATTACAGCCTCCATGTAAGTATGTAGACACCATTATGTACAAGAAATCATATACTAAGTACAACTCTTCATTAAAATTATCTTGTTTTAAGTTTTGAATTAATTTTGATTATGACTTTATGAGTAGATAATTGTCTCTTTGACCGGCATAGTACTCAGGTTGACAAGAACACACGTGAAAGTCCTATTTCTATTTATTAGGGCAGGAGAGGTCCCTCCTTCAAGATTTTGGGGGACCTTAAATCTCATGATTATTGTACACTCTATCTTAAATAGTATGTTCATTTAATACATACACCTAATTCTATTTTATTTTATTTATTTTTACATTTTATTATACTATTTTTGATCTTATTCAAATATAGGCAGACCAAGCACATCGAATCTAATTAGGTTGGCGCCAACCCAGTATCGAAGTCGTATTAAGAGAAAAAGCATGTTTAAATTTCATATTTTTTTAAATAAACAATTTCAAAAATGAAATTTCATAAAGGGCGTTTAATTTTTTTTATGAAACTAGTAATTTAATGATGCATATTGATTTCGAATCAACATTCCTCATTAATTTTCGAAGGAGAAGAATATATGTAATGATATAATCATATATATAGGATGTCAAAATGTGTCGATTATATATGTTTGTTTAGACTTGCATAATTTTTGTATATTGTGCATTTTTATTATCTAAACCATTTAATAATATTTAATTCTCTAATTCGAATAACAATTTAATAGAAGAAAAAATAATTATCCTACATTCAGGGGCGAAGGAGAGGGGAGACTCGGGACCCCATAATTTTTTACGATTTTTTTTTTTTTTTTTGTATTTACAATTTTGTCCTAAAATTAACAGTTAAATCTGAAATCCTTCATTGCAATTTCACTTTGACTGTCTTCTTTCTCTCTTGAGTCTCGACTATTACATACGCAACTCACCTCCACGCCTCCGCCACTGGAATCAAATGCTCTCCATCGGACCACCGCGCAATCCTATTCAGGTGATCGTCATTTTTCTCATTTCTTTCTCGGCTCTCTTTCCTCTTCTTTTCTCTTTTCTCTCTCGAAAGGAATGCTTGTAATAAGGTATGATTGTGTTAAATTAAAGATTAGTACTCAAAAAGTACTTTATTTTATACGTTTATTGATTTTTTTATTAATAAGATATCAAAAAAATATTTCGGGGGTTGCCCTGAACCCTCGTGGCCCCTCGTCCCTTCACTTCTATATTTTCAATTTTGAGACTCTTAACTCCAAATAATTGGCTCTGTGACTACCTACATTTATCTTTTTTCATCCCAACTTGGTACTACTAGAATAAAAATGTGTAGCGCATTGGTTGTACAGTAGGCATTTAACGTTTTAAAATACAAAATTAGGAAATTTTCTATTCAGTCTCTGTTTGGTGAAAATTTTAACTTTAATTTTAATTTAAATCAAAGTCAAATAATTAATTTTAAATTATATATTTTATGAGATTCATAAATTAACTATAAATTTCATCAAATTTTACTCTTATTTGGGACCCATTAAATTGGAAAAATGTATTTTAGAATAATTGGTTGATAGAAAATGTGTTAAAAAATAAAAATAAAAAAAATTGAATTTTTGTATAATATTATTTTATTAAAAAATGTGTGATCGATAAAAAAAGAAAAAAATATATTTTTAAAAAAATGAAAATCAAACCAGACCTAAAAATTGATTTTAATTAGGATAAAGCTATGTGTACACCATGAGGTGTACACAATAGCTTACACCCCTCTCACATGGAGAGGGGCTCACGAATATTTTATTATGTGTGGGCCCCTCTTCCATGTGAGAGGGGTGTAAACTATTGTGTACATTATTGTGTACACATAGTATGGTCCTTTTAATTAATGCCCACCAAATGGGGATAAAATAAGCATTTAAAAAAAAAAAAAATTTGAAAAAATACTCAAACAGAAGCGAAGACTGGAGTCGGAAATCGATTGGATAAAAGAGAAAAACATGGGAGTTTGGGTCATTGGTTAAATGGTATAATAAGTGCATAATAAAGTAAGAGATAAGCACGATTTGACCCATGATGTTTAAGGCTACTTTAGGCAGGCATAGGTCAAATCGAATCTAAATGCTTTTTGATTAGTCCAAGAAAAAGCCACAATTACTTAAAAGACTCTTTCCTAATCTCCCGCTATTTTCTGTTTGTTTTACAAATCTTTATTATTGGTGGAAATAGGATTAAAGATGAATATTGTTTATCCAGCACCAATCTATATTTAGTAGGGATTAAAATCGCATTATTAGTAAATTTTGATAAAATTTAATATAATATATGGTCAAAAAATTGTAAATCTTGTAAAATATGTGGTTAAAATTAACTATTGATTTTAATTTAAATTAAAATTTGAATTTTTTTTTATGACAGAAATTCGCAGTCGCTATACTTTGAGTGCGCACTGGGTAAACTCTCGAACTGACACAATAGCCTGTAAATCACGCAAATCAGGTTAACTATACTAGACAAGGTGAGTGCGACAGACTCGATCGAAAAAATATTGATAGATGAAATCGTAAAATATGAATTTTAATTCTTAATAAACATGGGCTCATGTGATGAGTTCAATTAAATTAAATTATGTTACCAATTTAATTAGTCATATCATTTGTTACCTTAAATTGCTATTGTGTTGATGCTAAATATTATTGCTCACTGTGCAATTTTTTTCTTTGCTGCCATATAGACGACTTTTATAGTACTACATTAACGTTATGTATTTATGCTGACTTAATTGTCATTTTTCCACCAGCCTCCCCCCCCCCCCCACCCCCGGCCCTCCCTCCAAAATTTATATGAACTATACAAAAAATAGGACAATAATTAACAAATTATGTTTCATATTTTTTCATCTTGAATTGTATTACATTTGTCACCAAACTGACCACGAGAACGTTGTAGTATTCGTCGACAGGGGTAACTTGTTGAGGTTTTTTTTCGAGTAATATTATTCAATACACTGGTATCGAGTATTAGTTTAGATGAACACTGAAGGACAATAGATTCACTTAAATATATAATCATATTATTTATTTACTATCAATTATGACTATTGTTTGTGTTAAACAATATATATATATATATATATATATAATATATATATATTTAAAAGTGTCACCGTCTGTTTTCCCTTAATTCAAATAATCTTGCTAAATGTACATCGAGTTTGACACAGTTATGATGTGACAACTTTTTATACATTAATTTTAATAATACGATAAACAACCAATGACCCAAATTTTGACACATAATGAATGTCAAACTTGTTGTACACTAATTCTAGTTCAAACCCCTCCACCCTGCAATTTCTTTTTCTTTTCTTTTAAAACATCATTGTCGTCATTAAAAGGTGCATCAATTTCAATAATTGCAATAATAGTTATAAAAGCATGACATTTGACTTTGACAACCCGTCTTTACAGGTAAATGCCGGTCACCCTAATTTCACGCTTTTCATTTATTATTATTGTCTACTTCACAATGTGTCAATTAACCATATACAACACCCCGACGCGTTTCTACTTAACAAATTATACTGATTCATCTTATTATCATCTATTTGATAGGAATTAAAATAAAATTTTAATTTAAATCAAAGTTTATAATTCATTTTAACTATATATTTCATAAATTCATAACTTTTAAATCACAAATTTTATTAATTTTTATTAAAATATACTAAAATTTGATTTTCATCCACACCAAACAGAAACTATATAAATAATTGTAGTAAATATTTTTCAACGAATCAATTGAGTTGTACATTAACTTTGTACAACTAGTTTGACAGATAAATGTACAAAACAGATGTGCATGTAGTAGAATTATTTTTCAACGAGTGCTCCATAAAGGCAAAATATTATTTTGTTTACTTCATTAAATTTATTCATTTTTTTTTTCAATTCACAAATCAGTTAAAGAATGTTTTATTTTATTTTTTATCTGAGCAAGTGCTACTTTGTACAATTTCTAATGCTTATATATTCTAATAAGAAATGAGTATTTAAATAAGATTTTGGTGGTGTGTTTAATTTAATTAATTATTTAGATTTTGAGTCGCTCTTATCCTCTCAAAACTCATTTTTAATCATATTTTTAATTACACAATCTTGAAAAATCACTTTTTATAAAATATACGATCAATAAATGGGCTATTTATTTGGCTTCGAACTGAATTTTTCTTCTTTGGTATCGATTAAAATCTAGATTTTAATTATATATTTTATGAATTTTACAATATTTTAATTATAGATTGATCAAAATTTATTAAAAATTTGATTTTAAGTATTGAGAAGCACACACGAACGGACATGATAGTGCAAGGGTGGGAAGAGGACACGTGAAGGTGAAGAAGTCAACGGAGGAATTAAGTTGGAATATGCCAAAGGGATAGTCTTGAGACACGTGACGTTTGCGTGGTTTTGCAAGCAATTACTTGTTATTGGCCATTGTGGTGGCCCATTAGTGCAAGATTATTGAGAGAGGTACATCTCCATGTAATACTAATGTCACGTTGAATATAAGATCCATCAAATAAAATAATGTTATTTAGCTCCTGTTTGATAATCATTTTTTGGAAGAAAATATATTTTTATATAGTTGATTGATGGAAAATGTATAGTTAAAAATAAAAATAAAAAAATTGGATTTGCGTGTAATATTATTTTATTGAAAAATATGTGATTGAAAAAAAGAGAAAAAAATATATTTTGAAAAAAATAACTGCCAAACAGAACTTAACATTAGTAATGGTACACACCAATTTAAGTGACTTGCAAGTATCATTAGTTGATTATCCCTTTAACACAGTGAAATGAGTCATATTTACTATGATTATCATTTGCTTATCACATAGATTGATGTTCTATAATACTAGTTGTGCTACGTTACATTATTCAATCAAATGACTATTGCATTAATATATTTAATTGGCTTATCCTTTACCACATATCACCTACCAGTAGGAATGACAAAAAAATTCGTCAAACTCAATACCTACGGTCCCTCGAACAGAATGGGAATTACCCACTTAATATTGTATTTGGATCAGGGACGAGGCAAGGGAAGGGACTTCGCCCTAGGGCAGGTACTGGTAACAAGGGCTCTGCCCCGCCTCGTTTAACTCTTTTTTTTTCGAAAAATTCAATACTTTAAATAAAAATTTCTATGAAATTTCATTAGTTCCAATACAATATGACGACTAAGATTAGCTGATGAATATGACAAACAATAAAAGTCTTAGTTAACCAAATATATTCGAATAATTTAACTTTTAAAAAAATAAAAATAAATTTAATAAATATATTATTGTCTCACTTTAATGAATATGAATAATAAAATGAATTACAAAAAACAAAATAAATAAATAAATGGGTAGTAAATGGAGTACGGCCCTGTCGTGCCCCACCCCTCCTTGACTTAAACGGATAATGGGCCGGGTACGAAACGAAAAATTACCAGGTGGGATGGGGGGCGAGGGAGGTTGCCTCGATTCCAATTTCGATCTGCCGTGTTGCCATCACTACCCACTACTTCACATGGAGATGATTTTCACTAAGGACTTGTCATAATGTTCCTTTATTTATAATCTGGCATGATTTGGTTTTGAATTTGATAAGATTTGTATCAAATTGAATGAGCAATGTTACATAGTACAAATGATGCTTGACATTATTGTCAAATGCAATACTGTCACATAAACTAATGGTTAGTACTATTTGTATTATATATCATTATTTAATTTGAATGCAAAACCAAATAGTTGTGCAATAATATAATTGACCAAACAAGAATCAACTAAATCAAGTTTGATTCGATTCGATTCGATTCGATCCAATTCTATTTAGGCTTCATAACGAACTATAATGTGTAAACAATTATATAAAATCTTATTGTTCCACTTTTTATACCTTCTATTTAACATGATAATATTATTATTTTTTTTAAATGCATATTAATTCACCTGAATTCATATAAATCTACTAGGGACAATGGGACGAGAAGGGCCATTATCATTCCCATCTCATCAATGATTTTCGGGAGGTGCGCAAAGCCCGTCACGAAGTCTTTTAGGATTAGACACAATTTTGAAATTAGTACATGCTATAAACAATAGATTCTACAACTGAAAAGAGTAGAATTATTGAGCCACCAGCAATTCAGTGGAACTTACGAAAATAGAAAAAAGAAAGGACTATTAATGAATTTTAAGGGGGCACCGATGTGTATAGGCAGAACTCAAAAGGCCCTCCAACGATCAAAATAGTAAAGTTGATTGAAATAATGTAAGAGACTGCTAGATGAAAAGTACGTTGAATGATTGTGATTGAACTTACATAGAACTCTGAAAGGTGATGACTTTTAAAGGAACAAAATCCCAGCCGTCTGGACGAGATTAGTGATGATCATTTGAGATCTTTGGTTGGTCGAAGATACAATTTGATTGGATATATTAAGTTGAGATGATTTGAATGTCCGAAGGTGAATATATCCATATCGTAGACTTAGTCAAATTTAGCACGATATGATTATTTGAAGATATAGTCTTGGTGGTTCTAGGTTGACCCATCGAATATGTATTGTTGTTCGAGTAATTTGATATTTCCAAGTCGTGCTGAAGACGGCATTTCATTAAGTGGGCCTATATGTACTAATTGTGGGCATGGGCTGGCACATTGCTTTTTGTATATTGATTCGATGTACTGATTTGTGAGTATGGTCGTTCTCCATGCAACAATGAGTGGCGATCTGCGTGTATGTGTGCAGTGCGCGATCAATTTGTGTATATATGAAAACAAAGTATATGTGTGTATTTGTGCTGGTACGGTTGCAATGGTGGTAGTGGTGCTCATTGTTGGTGCAAGTAGTGGTGCTGGTTTGTTGGAGGTGATAGTGATGATTGTGGTACATGTGTATTAGAAAGAGTGGTGGGTTACGGATTCGAGGTGACGGTGGCGTTTTAGGTAGTTTTGACGGTGAAGCTAACTTAATCCATTTAATTAGGTAATTATGACTAATTAATTTAATAATTTGTGATCGAAAAATAAGTTATGACCAATTAATTTGGCAATTTGTTATTGATAAATAAGTTGTGAATAATTATTTCAATAATTTGTGACCGATAAATAAGCGTGTGACCAATTAATATAATAATTTTTTATCGATAACGATAAATAAGTCATGATCAATTAATTTGATAATTTGTGACTAACAAATAAGATGTGACCTATTCAATTTGTGATTTGTGATCGAAAAATAAGTCCGACTAATTAATTTGATAATTTGTGACCTATAAAAAGATTATGACTTAAATCTTTTTGATTTTATGATCGTGACATTTTATGATTACTAATATATGCATGCGACTATAAATGATATGTTATTGTGATTTTAACCTATTTAACCCCTATTTGATTCTATTTACATTACTTCAAATTTTTTTTTTATACTTATTTTTTACCATACATTCACACAATAAAATATTCTTCACGAAAATTCAAAACTCTTTCTTACCTTTTAATCACACATTCTTCAAAGAAATACTATTCAAAACTGCGTTTTTTAAATTTAAAGCCCACCAAATAAGGGCTTAATTACCTATTTAATTAATAAAATCTATGAAAGCCCAAAAATAGCCAACCAAGAGGGGGGGGGGTGTGAATTGGTTATTAAATTTTTTTTTGAAAATTAACTCACGTTTTAATGTAATATCCAATGAAACAATTAAACAAATACGTATAAGTACAAAACCAATTAAGAACAAGTAATGAACACAATGTAAAGGCGGTAAATTAATCTAAATTCAAGCAAGTAAAAACTAAATAGATTAATTTAAATAATAAGCTCAAATATAAAAGCGATAAGTAAAAGGGAGAGAGGATG
Source organism: Osmanthus fragrans (assembly GCA_019395295.1). Lineage (NCBI taxonomy): Eukaryota > Viridiplantae > Streptophyta > Magnoliopsida > Lamiales > Oleaceae > Osmanthus > Osmanthus fragrans. The sequence goes on from CM033349.1 coordinate 10,572,026, forward strand.
CAAACGATATAATTTTGGAGGTTCGATCCAATGCAATGATCTATGTCCCTCGTTACCAAGCTCTTCGGCACGAGCAAGGCATTTTTCACTATGTTGATTGACTTATGGTGCAATCCAACTCTTTACAACGCTTCCGGTGACTTACAAACAAAGAGCACCGATCCTTATACAATGTTTAGCTTTACGGGACCTCAACACGACCCACACTATTGAGCTTTACGGGACCTCAATATGATGCACACTTTATCAAGATGATTTTATAATGGAATTCCTCTCTCGATAAATAATGCAACAAGTTAAGTACTAAAAGAGGCTAATACTTTAATGAATAGTAATAAATGATAGCTCAAGTGTTAGATGAAATTTTTTTATGAATATGATAATTAAAAATTAGATTCAATCAATCAAAGTGTTTCAATGAGAAGATGATGAAGATATAAATCAAATGTAAGTTCAAAAAATCTTTTCAATATATATCTCTCTCTTTTAATGAATGATTGTAATAAATTAAGTACTAAGAGATAAATGAAAATTTTAATAAATATGATGATTTTACAACTTTGATTCAATCAATCAAAGTTTCACAATGAGAAGATTAAGATGAAATATATACTATGTAAGTTCAAAAAGATCTTCTCAAGTAATATCTCTCTTCTGAAATTGATATAAATAAGTTAATAACAAGGAGATATGAAAAACTTTTATAAGAGAAGTTGATTCAAGAAATTTGATTTAAAATCAAAGTTTTCAATATGAATGTGTAGAAAGATTTATACAATATAAGTGCAAATACATTCTTCAAGAATATCTCTCTCTTTGAAGATTGATACAAAAAAGTTAACCACAAAGAGATTTGAAAAAACTTTGATGAAAGAAATGAATCAAGAAATTTGATTTAATAAGCAAAGTTTTTGTAATGAAGAAATAAATGAAATGAATGTAAAGATATAGGCTCAAACAAGATTTTTCAATCACATATTTCACAAGAAAGCTATCTTCAAGTTGTTAGAATGAATGCAAAGTAAAATGATATTTATAGCCATCAAAACGGAAAATTTCTGCTCATCCGGATGACCAATCCGGTCGACCGCCAATTTTCAGATGACCAATATGACCGTTTGTACCGTCAGAACAGTCAAATTTTGGGCCGTTCGAATTTTTTGGTCGACCGCCAATTTTGGCCGGTCGATCGCCACCTGGCCGGTCAACCATTGACCTTTTTTTTTTTTGAAAATTGTAAACTTATAAATGATATTTTAATTTTGAGAATCAATCTTACTTTTAATTAAAACATTTTATGCACATGATAATGAAAATAACTTTCCGTGTGCAAATTGATTTTTGAGCTATTGTCATTCATTACTAAAGATCAAAGTGTTATACATTTACATATAAACTAGAATGCATAGTCTTTGATCTTGTTTCGAAATTTCTTTCATGTTTGGTTCTTGGCTCTTGAACTTCTTGTCTTGATCTTTCTTTGGTTCGTCTCTCATGCTTTTGATCTTGATTTTTTTTGGCATTAATTTTTCAAGCTCTCGTTTTGAATGATTTGACTTGAATACTTAACTTCACTTTGATCTTTATTTCGAGTCCGATTTATAATGTTTGATTGATTTTAACATTGAACTATCATCACTCAAAATCAATTGTTAGAAACAATTTTAATCTTGTTTGTTATGATCAAAATATTAAGGATGAAATCAATCATAGGTCAACAATCTATTCAATAATCTATTTAGTTAATACCGAGATTTTTGAAAGAATTTCACAAACTTGCTAAGTTTGAAAGTATATTTTTAAAGGTTGGTAGTTACATATTTTCCCCTTTTTTTCACACTACACATACTGAAGGTAGCATGCTGTGATGAAATGAATCTCCAATTACTGTCTGCTCTATTTATTTATTTATTTTTTAAATAAAGTTCAAATTAAAAGTGTGAAATAAAATGATTTTGGACAGATATCGAGGAATTCACATCGAGATCCCCATTTAATTTGAGAGGGGCAATGTGGGATGGGTCGAGGATAGAGAATTTTGCCATTACTAGAATCAACTTAATGTTTCATCTAATTGGGACATCATAGAAAATTAAAAATAGTGTAATTGAATTAAAATATCGATCTCTAGATAAATAGAAAATTGTGAATCATACATGTTTGCACATTTTTTTTTTTTTTTTGAAATTTATTATTATTATATTATTTTCTACTTCACAATCTCTCATAAAATATTTTTGCACGTGAACCAATATTTTTTTTCTATTTTTAACCCTATATTTTCTAAAAATGTCATTTTTCCCTTCAAACAATCTCAACCAAACAAACATCTAGACCTGACATTAGTTAAATTATAATCTAATCCCTAAATTATAATTTAAGTGCCCTTTTGGTTTAGATAAAAAATCATATTTTTAGGATATTTTGATAAAATATGATGTAATACGTAATTGAAAAGTTGTGGATATCAGAAAATATATGGTTAAAATTAATTATTGATTTAATTTAGATTTTAATCAATTTTTTTTAGTTGAAATAAAAATGATTTAAATATCAAACGGTGTAATAATATATAGATCTTGTTAGGTGTTGATTAAAATTAGATTTTTAGTAGACCTTGATAAAAGTTGATGAAATATATGATTGAAAAGTTGTAAATTTCATAAAATATATTGATAAAATTAATTGTTGACTTTGACTAAAATTATATTTTTGATTTTAATTCCCGCTAGTCATATTGTGTGTTAAATATAGAAATATAATATGAAGTATTTTTTATTATAATATTTTTTTTTAGTGTAGGATTATTTTTCTTAGTAGTTGATTGATTGTGTAATCTTTCTTTTTATGTTTATTTTCTTTTACAAATATTTTGTAACCCTATAAATAGGGTCTCTTACATTGTAATATTTATAAGACAATAATAATAAAATTTATATTTCTTCACATAGTATCAGAGGGGTAAACAACTTGGTCTTGAGTTAAATTTGCAACACATAAATTTCAAAAACACAATACTAGTAACTTGAAAGAGATGTCTCAGAGGTCTTCACTTTGCAACTCATTCTCAAAGTTCTCGGCAAAAAAGCTCTTAAATAATGAGCGGTCATGTTTCCAAAATTTTCAATATTTCTATCCTATTTTTAGAAACATCAATTACAAAAAAAAAAAAAAAAAAAAAAACTTTAGAGGGTCGGTACCTTGAGCTTTACCGGAACTCTCCATGCCTCTTAAACAAACTAGAGTTTTTTTTATGTTAAAAAAAAAAATTTGGAGGGTCGGTACCTTGAACTTTACCGACACTTCCTCTGCCTCTTAAACAAACTAGAAGTTTTTTTTTTATGTTAAAAAAAAAATTTGGAGGGTCGGTACCTCGAACTTTACTGGCACTCTCCCTACCTGTTAAACAAACTAGATGTTTTTTTATATTAAAAAAAAAAAACTTTGAAGGATCGATACCTTGAATTTTATCAGTCCTTCCCCTGCTCCTTGAAAAATGCGGGGTTTCCTTATGTTAAAAAAAAATGTCCATTTAATATTTTCTTCCAACAAACAAGAAGTTACTTATCTCCATCAACAATGACAAATATCTCAAGTGCTTAGAGTTCTTCAATTTAGAAGATTTGATTGGATCGATTTCTTCAAACTCAATATTCTACTTCGTATTGAGTTTGAGGGGAGAATGTTAGATATAGAAATATAATCTGAAGTATTTTTCATTATAATATATATATTTTTAGTGTAGGATTACTTTCCTTAGTAGTTGATTTTGTAATATTTCATTTTATGTTTATTTCGTTTTACAGTTATTTTGTAACCGTATAAATAGAATCTTTTATATTGTAATATTTATAACATCATAACAATAAAATTTATATTTCTTCACATTGTATGTGTCACACACACAGTGGAAGGAAATAAATGCAGTATTAAGGTTCGAGATAAAGTAGGTGAGGATATCAATAATGAGACACAATAAAAAAAAAAATAAATAAATAAATAGATGCAGTATTTGAAGGGGACAAGTCTCCGACACTTGCCATCATTGACTTTTTCTATCTCTATGTTTGGACGGTTTGAATACATAAAGCGTCCTCTTGTAAGGCAATTATTGTAGTATTGGTTGAGGGGGAGTAAGCATAATGTAATCATTTTGCTTTGTGAAGGTCCTCCCACGTCGCATGTTAAATTTATATTTTTCTCTTTGTTTTTTGTGGGTGGGTGTGGGGATGGGCGTGGGGGAATGTGTGTGTGTATATATATATATATATATATATACACATAATGTTATTGCTCTCTCTTCTTAAAATATTATTTTATATATTCTGCAAAATGAGGGAAAATGGACTAATGCTACTTTTTCAATTTAGTCCCGTTTAGTTCTCATTTTTTCATCATAAAAATAAAAAATATGATCATTATTCATCACATTCAACTATCATATTTGACTTTACATTTTTTGTGTGGGATCCATAACGACTATATTTTTCATTCTCATTTTACAAAAAATGTGTATCAAACGAAGGCTTAAACTAAAAGATGGCTTGAATTTTCTTATTTTTAATGATAAGTAATTATTTATGCAATATAAGTGAAAATTGACTTTATTGAGAATAAATACAATTTCTTCATCTACAGTACTAATAGGTAAGTAAATAAATTTATGAAAAGTAACTTATCTAGAATAACAACGATATAATTTGGGGTCTAAACATTCTTTTGACTGTATCGCTCTGTCTTTTGAAAGTGTTAGTTATACATAATTATTTAATGTAAAATATGGGAAAATTGACAAGTTAATTTAATCAATGGTCACTGAATTTTGTTATATGTTACTACTCGTTTATCGAAATTTAAAAAAGTTACTCTTTGCTTATTAAGTTTTTGTATAGGTTATTACTTGTCCTTAAAAATTTAAAAGATTACTAGTTGCTCATTCAAATTTGAACAAAGTTACCTATCAATTTTCAATATCATTTTCATCCGTGTTACCTATAGCAAAGTCGAGTGAGCAACGAATAATTTCGTTCAAATTCAGGTGAGCAAAGAGCAATCTTTTGAATTTCGATGAGCAAGTAGAAATTTATAGCAAAGTTCAGTGAGTAGCGAGTAACTTTTTAAATATCGGTGAGCAAGTAGTATCCTTTAGCAAATTTCAATAATAACTGATTAAATTATCTCGAAAATTGACCATAGGTAATTTTTAATCTATAAATTGGGAATAGAAAATTTTGAAAAACAAGAAGAAAAGATGGTTTGAACTTTCTTATTCTTTGTGTTAAGTAATTATTTATGAAAAAATGAGGGCAAATTGACTTTGTTGAGACTAATAATAATTTTCTAATCTAAACTAAAAGTAGGAAAATTCGAAAGTGAGAAGAAAAGATGGTTTGAATTTCCTTATTTTTTAGTGTAAATTAGAAAATTATTTTTAGTCTGAATAAAGTAATTTTTCCTCAATTTGCAAAAATAATTACTTAACAATGATATTGAGAAAGAGAGAGCAATGACGAGAGACCCCCAAAAAGAAAAAAAAAAAGTATACTGTATGAAATAGTTATGAAACGAACATCCATGCCCTTTTGGCGGCGTAAGGTGCATCTGTTACTCTAATGAACAAATGTTATTTTCGAAAAGATAGAATGTGTACTCAGATAGTCAAAATTTCAAGACTCGTACATGTCTCGTATTAGGGGTATTTATAGGCGTTTCAAACCATGTAACTGTTGGGGGTTATTATGCCACGTGTCCCACGTTGCACCTCTCACTACACTCACGTTCTAAGTGGAAGACCTCTACCTATTTAGTGATTGGTTGTGTCCATGAAAATAGTTAAACGGTTCTCATCCAACTCAATGATATTTTTTATGGTTAAGTGTTATGTTAGCCTCATAGTGGTAGATGGTCAAGTATGAACGTAGAGGGCCTTATAGTGGTAGACGACCTCATAATGGTAGACGGTTTAGTATGAACGTAGAGGGCCACAATGATTGATAGCCTAGCATAGACGTAGATGACTTCGTAGTAAATAACATGCAAGTAGAGAGCATTGTAATGGTAGACAGTCTAGCATGCAAGGAGAGAGCCTCGTAGTGGTAGATGACTAGTATGAAAGTAGAGGGCCTCATAGTGGTAGACACCGTGATAATGGTAGACGGTCTAGTATGAATATAGATGCCTCATAGTGGTCGACAGCCCAGCTTGGACGTAGAGGGCCCCATAATAGTGGACGGTATAACAAGCACGTAGAGAGCCTTGTAATGGTAAACGACCTATCATGCAAGTAGAGAGTCTCATAGTGCTAGACGACCAATATGAACGTAGAGGGCCTAATAGTGGAATTCGACCTAATATGAACGTGGAGAGCCTGATAGCGGTAGACGGCTTCATAGTGGTCAACAACCCAACGTGGACGTAGATGGCCTAGTAGTATTAGATGACATAACATGCAAGTAGAGAGTTTTGTAATGGTATACAGCTTAGCACGCAAGTAGAGGGTCTCGTAGTGGTAGACGATCAGTATGAATGTAGATGTCCTTATAGTGGTAGATGGCCTAACATGGGGTGCTCTATGTAGGGTGTCTATTAAGCAGTTTTCACCTTGTTAGCCATCATAGATAATTATTGATGCCATCTAATATCACTAGTTCCTCTACCTTTTGTTGATGTTTATCGATAAAGAGTAGTGTCTTTATTTTATTCCATCGAAATGTATATAACTATTTTAATCTCATTCTCCAACGAAAGTTGAAATAAGAGGATGAACAAGTCGACTGCTGGTGTTAGTCGAACGTCAACCAGCCTTATCGATAGTCGTCCAGCCTCCCTCGTCGTGTCAATTGATCTCTCCGTGATTTCGATAGCTCGACCCATTCTTCTTAACTTCATATCTTTCAACCAAGTTCTCCCAAAAAGCATATTAGCTCAACTAAGTCTTTGAACTGAAATTTAGAAATCAGGGTGAAGTGGTTGTTCTTAATATTCCAAAATGCTATAGCATTTATAACTCCCCAATCAAATTGCAAAAATCACCTGGAAAATTCAAGCATGTTGACAATTATGTTTATAGAACCCATAAGCCCAAAGAGAGACTTCCCATGTCCGAACCTCCCGCAAGGTTGCTGTGTATAAAGACACTATAGATGGTGGTCTTTGATTCCCCATCCATCCCTTCTTTGTTTCAATTTTCAATGAATTCCACATTACTCCTAGCCAAATAAATCCTAACGTATGGAGAAAGGCGTTGTAATTCTTATACATTTGTCTTAGCAAGGAAATCCCCTCTTAGTAGATCGTAGAGCGATACAAGGTCTCAGCAGAGTATACTAAGGACCTGGAGGTGTCCGTGTAGCAGTATAAATCATCTTCAAATTATGCTAAGGCCTTACATTCATATGAGGGGGAAGGCGATGGCGACATCCATCAAATTTACCAAGGAGTGGGTAGCTGCTGAGCACCTTTCTATCAATCTCTCGGGTTTCGATAGGTTTCTAGTGCAAAGTAAGTGGTTAGATAGTAGAGCTAATCAATCTAAGACATTTGGGTACACATCGCGAGGCGAAAGCAAAGTGACTTCCCACTTAGGTTGACATAATCTTTCGTTGCTGATCTTCTAGCAGTTCCTATTGTTATTCATTTTTGTCATTTGATGGTCTAGTGGTTTTTATACTATATTTTGAATATGGATTATTTCTCATTGAACATTATTGTCGTTCAATTTTTCACCATTTATCTTGTCATATAGACGTCGTTTGCTAATGTTTAAAAGTTAAGTAACATATTCTCGCACAACTTTTCTTATTCGATTGTGTAGTAGTTAGCAAGTATGACAACCAACGGGGGTGCGCCTGGCTACATAATGGCCAACTGTTGGTCGTTGACTATCATATGGCTAACAGGCATAGGTCGATTGCTATGAGGTCAACACACGGGTAGCAATTTCGATTTTCATATTTCAATTACTGATCCTTCACCAGTTTTTTGGCTTTATTGCTTGCTACCATGCCTCTTGGGCTATGTTAGATTGTAGAGCCCCTTGGGCTATATTGAACTGCAGAGTCCCTTGGACTATGTTGAATTGTATAGCGCGAGGTCTAGTGGCTCAAGGCCTTAACCAATTTTTTATTTTAAAAGATCTCCACTTTGACCGTAAAGCGTTGTCAAGCTGATAACCAATTTATTGGTTTTGTTGCTCTCTACTAGCCCCTTTGGTGATGTCGAATTGTAGAATGTAGGGTCTAGTGGTTTAGGGTCTTAACCAAATTTTGGTTTTAAAGGTTATTAGTTTTGTTGCTCCCAGTCTAGCCAAGGGGCTATAACGAAATGTAGAGTGCACGGTCTAGTGGTTTAGAACCTTAACTAATTTTTGTTTTGAGGGCTCTCCACTATGACCGTAGAGCGTTGTCAAGCTTATAACTAATTTATTGATTTTGTTACTCTCCACCTAGCCTCTTGGGCTAAGTCGAATTGTAGAGCGCATAATCTAGTAGTTTAGGGCTTTACCTAATTTTTTATTTGTAAGGTTCTCCACTAGATCGTAGAGTGCTTTCGAGCTCATAACCAATTTATTAGTTTTGTTGCTCATTGCCTACCTCCTTGGACTATGCAGAATTGTAGAGGGCAAGGTATAGTAGTTTAAGGTCTTAACCAATTTTTGATTTTGAAGACTCTCCATTATGACCGTAGAGCGTTATTGAACTTATAACCAATTTGTTGGTTTTGTTGCTCTCCGCCTAACCCATTGAGTTATGATAATTGTAGAGCATAGGGTCTAGTGGTTTAGGATATTAACCAATTTTTTTATTTATTTTGAAGACTCTCCACTATGACCGTAGAGCGATGTCAAGCATAAAACTAATTTATTGAATTTGTTGCTATCTACATGTCGTTATCCCGCCAATGATCACGTTTCTCACTCTGGCTTTGGGTGGGGGATGACTTTCAACTTTTTCCTTGCCTCTGAGATTTCTCACATACTTTGTTAAGAGCCACAGTCTTAAAAGGCACTCGATTTCTTCCTTAAATTGCATGCAATTTTTAGTATCATGTCCATGATCCTTATGAAAATGACAATACTTGTTTTGGTTTCTTTTATTGGAAGACGTCAATATCGTCTTTAGCCATTCAAGTTCTTTCATGTCTCATATCTCCATCAACAACTTTGCGTGTATGGTGTTCAAAGGAGTGAAGACATTAACCTTTTCTCGCCTTTGCCTAGTCGATCGATCCTAAACATACCCCTTGTTCATGCACTCATTTTTGGCTTGTTTCTATCAGTGGATTTTCACTTATCAATTGATTTTCGCTTGTGACATTCTGGCTCTCACCATTCTCTGAGATTTTTTGTAACATTCTCTGTCTTTTCGACATCAACAACTTGTCTCCTTTATTCAGCAATTCATGCATTGATTTTGGGGAATTTTTGAAGAGTGACATCTTAAAGACTCGATTTAGCAACCTATTCATTGACCCAGTTAATATTGCAGACATTTGAAGGTCTTTTATACCAAGTGCTGCTCGCTAAACCTAGCCAAGTAATCCTGCAAAAAATTATCTCTCTTGTATAACCTGCATCAACCCAATGACCGTTTTCCTCTTCCTCTTGCTACTTAAGAAGTAAGACACAAAACTCCTAGAGAGCTCATCAAATGTTTAATAGACCGAGGTACTAAAGTTGCTACCAAGTCTCTGCTTGTCTCCTTAGTGTCCCGGGAAAAGACCAGCACATCATTGTATCCAGGGCTGCATAGAGCCTCATCAAATCAATGAAGGTCCGCAGTGGTCAAGCGGATCCGTGACTTCATCATATGCTTCTATCATAGACTATTTGAAGCCTTTCAGTAGAGAGACTGTCATTATCTCGGGAGCAAATGACTTCCAAAACCATTTCATGCATTTGCCTTTCCTCTTAAATAATGCATCGTCTATCTTCTGGGCCATCATTTCCTTCATATTTCGTTCCAAGTCTACTATGGGACATGGAACCTGCGGAACCGCGACCTCAGGAGCTCCCAAGTCTCACGCTGCTGCTTGAATAACATGGTGGGACAAATGCTTGTGCCACTTGGGACGGTTTCTCTTGCATAACTTCCCGCAAGTTCTGTGGTGGGACTGCGACTCTTTTCGATCTACTTTGCAAAAGGGTCATCATGGCTACCGAGTTTCCAAAATACTGAATTGGCCCTGCGTTACATACTACAACGGTTTTGGATCATGACCCCTTATGAAGGACTTTGACTTCGTCTTCGTCGTGTTCCCGACCAAGCGCATATAACTCCTAGTTTGTCTTCTTGATATTGCTTTTAAGTTCAATAGTTTTTCACAGGCGGCGCCAATGAAATAGTTATGAAACAAACCTCTGTGCCCTTTTGGTTGCGCAAGGTGTTTCTGTTACTCCGATGAACAAATGTTACCTGCGAAATGAGGTTGAGACTTTCTCTCTCGTTGTACCTCCGACATGAAAATTAATATGTAATTTAGGAACGTAGACTTAGGAAGAAAATATAGAATGTGTATTCAGATAACCAAAATTTTAAGGCCCATACTTGTCTCGCCTTAGGAGTATTTATAGGTGTCTGAAACTATGTAATTGTTGGGAAGTTATTGTGCCACATGTCCTACATAGTACCTCCCACTATCCCCAAATTTTTTAGTGGAGGACCTCCACCCATCCAGCAATTGGTTGTGTCTATGATAACCGTTAAATGGTTCACATCCAACTCAAGGATGTTTTTATGGTTAAGTGTTGTGTTGACATCGTAGTGGTAGACGACTACATAATGGTAGATGACCTAGTATGAACGTAGATGACCTCATAATAATAGACGACCTATTATGAATGTAAAATGCCTCATTGTGGTCAACAACCCTGCGTGGACATAGAGGGCCCCGTAGTAGTAGACAACACATAACATGCAAGTAGACAGCTTTGTAATGGTAGACGACCTAGTATGCAAGTAGAGGGTCTCGTAGTGGTACATAAATTAATATGAACGTAGAGGGTCTCATAGTGGTAGACGACCTCATAATGGTAGACGATCTAGTATGAACGTAGAGAGCCCCATAGTCGTCCACAGCCCAGCGTGAACATAGAGAGCCCATTAATAGTAGATAACATAGCATGCATGTAGAGGATCTCGTAGTGGTAGACGACCTAGCATGCAAGTAGAGGATCTCGTAGTGGTAGACGACCTAATATGAATATAAAAGATCTCATAGTGGTAGACAGATTCGTAATAGTAGATGATCTAGTATTAACGTAGAGGGCCTCATAGTGATAGACGGTCTCATAATGGTAGAAGACCTAGTATGAACGTAGAAAACTTTATTATAGTAGACAGGAGCGGAGGTAGGGGGATTTGTTGGACTGTAGTCTCCTCTCCAAGGCCCAAAAAAAAAAAACCATCGTAGATAATTATTGATATCATCTAATATTGCCGTATACCCTATACGTTTTAATTCTAACAAAATAGTACGTCAACGCATCTCAAAATCTCGAAATGTTACAGAATTATGAGGCAAGAGCCATTTAATTAGTATTGTGAAAGAGATATGCTAAAGTAACATGAAGCCAAGTTGACAAATAGCTTAGTAGATATATATCGAAAAAAAGAGGTTCTTTTTGTTTGCTTTTTGACTAGTAAATAACAGTTAGAAATGGCAACTTCTTGTTAATGGGTTATTGGATAGTAAAGCGACCAAAAAACTCTTTTTAGTTTCATTTTATTCAAAAACTGATGTGATGACAACCCCCAATAAAGCTCTTCAAATAGGCAAAAACTTAAAGTTAGTAACAAAGGCAGGTAATGCGTGCGTGCACACGAATCACAAAAATAAATAATCTCTTTTTTTTTTTTTTTAGTGATTTCCTCTCTCCTTTTTGTGCAATGAAGAATATGTTTGTTTCCGATTAAAATACCATATTAATTCAAGTCAAAGTCAAAAAATCAATATTAATCACATTTTCAAGATTCCCACAACTTTTCAACCACACATTTCAAAAACTTCTATCATAATCTACTAAAAATTTAATTTTAATCCTCACAACACAGGCTCGAAGAGTTGTTTTTTATGACAAGACAGTTTTTATTTGGACAACAAACATCACCAAAAGTAAGATGCATCGATTAACCGAAGGATAATGATAAAAATATGATGAAAAAAGTTGGAAATATATATTGGACAATTAGCAAAGATTAAAAAGACCTTGTTGCAAGTAAAATGTGATGCAATGCACACTCTTGTACTTTAAATTTATGAAAACTCAAAAATGTTGGAAATTTTAAAAAGACGACAGTTTCCAACTCTTCTACATTAACCTCATATTTTATTTATTTTCTATTTGTTTTATTTTGAAATGACGATGTTAGTATTCTAGGAGAAGCTCGACCATCACAAGCAAGTGCACGACCGAACTTTATAACCTTTCAAAAAATCACTTTTTACAAAAGCAATTCTCAAAAATTTAAAATCAAAGAAAGACTTGTATTAAAAGTGAATCACGGATTTGGATTCCTTGCTTTCACTACAATAATTGTGTTTGAATTCTCCTTCTTTGTTGAAATTAAATCAACTTTGAGTCCTAACTCATTACCCTCTACCCGAGAATATAACAAAATCTGGCAGTACACCAAAATCATTCGATTAAAGACATGCCAAAAACAGACAATTTGTATATCAGTAAAACTGTAAAAGAGCGACGAATCAGTCAACAAAAGGGGAAAGAAAATATTTAAGCCTATGACAGAAATAAACTCTACTTATCTTACAGTGCCCTTTAAAATCCTGCAACATACTTCACGACTAACGACTTAAAAAGTCTGCCAGCAGGTGCACGTCCATATCTCTGATGCTAACCTCCAAGTATGCAACACGTCGATTTACATGAAGCTGAGGTAGAAGAAAGGACTTCTGTAAAAACAATGCACAAAGAATATAATGTAAATATTGCAAAAGAAATTGAAAAGCATTATATGCCTGCAAAACTCAAGGTTCAAAAGGAAGAGAACAATGCAGACGTTACAGCTTTCAGTTTTTAGCTTTATAGTGATGTAATACTAATCGGTGGGAATTATATACGGCAAAGTTCTTTGACACAAACACCTGCTTCTATATATGCTAGCTATTTATAACTACTTTTCTGTAAGAATTCATTTCTATGAAGTCAATTCCACAAAGATATAGATGGAAATGCAAAGGCCTAGCTCAAGTTGTAAGAGTGAAGCCTTACTAGGCCGATGACCTGGGTTCGAGTCTCCTTTTGGAGGGGTGAAATCCATTGATTCCCTTTAAAATAGAAAAAATATATATAAAATAAAAAAATTGACTGAGCTATTGATTAATTTTGAAAGGGAACGTTACTACAGTTAAACCTCGATAAAGTAATAACCTCGATTATATAATAATTTCTTTCGATCCCGACTTAGGCCAATGGACTAAAATAATAACCTCGCTAAATGCATTAAGTAATAAAAAAAATTGAATCCTTAAGGGTCCAATAAAAATATAAAGTATTAATTACTGGATTTCATTGAGAAAAATATATATATATATAAACCAAAATTTTTCAATTAATCAACAATACCCGCACAATAATCATTCATTTTGAAAATATGCATCTATAGTTGATTATTTTTTCTTCCCACCTAAATCAAAATGAACCTCATAACTTTTTGTAGAGCATACACAACTTCCGGAATATTTTGCTCGTGTTGTAACAAGTAATTGTTTAAGGTGACTATTGCTTGAAATACCTCTTTTGACGACACATTTGGGACAACGCTACTATCATCTAGTTCAGGATCATTCTCATCATCATTACTGTTCATTACCGATTGAATAATTTCTTCGTCTATAGGTAATTTCATAACTGCATCATTCTCGCTAGGATAATTCAAAAGATGTTTAACATCCATCACATTTCTATAGCGTAAATTAGAGATGACATTATTTAATCATTGGATACCTTCATCTAATTCACCAACTTCTGGTTCGAGAACATTATTTTCTTTTGACCGAATCTTGCAATGCCGAAAATAATTTGCAATTGTTGTTGTCTTCACATCAAAATTCCAAGCCATGTTAGCAAAATTAATAGCATTCAAAATATTAAAATTTTCAAGATTTGATGCTTCAACCTCAAGGCCTTGTAAGATGCTAGAATAAAAACGACGACGATAATGAGCTTTGAATGCTCGAATAATCCTAGCATCACATGGTTGAATCTTAGACGTTATGTTAGGAGGTAAAAAAAATAACTCTACATTTCTCAAGCCTTCAACTACCTTTGGATGAGCTAGGCAATTGTCTACTATTAAGAGAACATTCCTGTCATTCATTCTCTTATCAAACCAACCAACAAAATCTTGAAAAAGCAAGCCAGTCATCCAAGCTTTCTTGTTGGATCAATACTTGCAATTAAGATTGTTCATGTTCACATTTTTAAAGCATCTAGGATTTGCATACTTGCCAATAACCCAAAGTGGTACTTCGTCAGATCCATCACCATTGCAACAAACAACAACAGTAATTCTCTCCTTATCTTTTTTGCGTCCTTCGAGCTGCTCGGTAGTAAGTGAATGATCAACTTTCAATTGGCAAAATAATCCAGTTTCATCCATATTGTAAATATCTTTAAACTGAAACTGGTCTAGTTTTGATCGTATTCCAGGTAAAGCATTTTCAATGTTCTCCATGATAACTGAACCACTTTCACCAAAACGTCGGTAAGATTTGATTTCATATCTTGCCTTGAAACGTTCTAATCATCCACTAGAAAAGCTGAATTCTGGATTAGTTTCACCATACATTTTTTGCAAAAGCTGTTTTACTTTTCCTTGGATAATTTTTCCATACATATTCTCTACCTTGCCTTTGAAGAAACCACTCATACAAAACTTTCTCTAAATCAGGGTATTTTGGCGATTTGTGCGTTTTAACATCGCTATTTTTCATCTCATTTGACAAATATTCCGACGCCCTTTTGAGAGTGTTCGATATTGTTGATTGACTAATAGTCAAATCAAACTTTTGTTGCACCCATGCTTGCATATCTTTTTGACTAATAGTTGGATTCCCTTTCTTATGCTCACATATTGCACTCCTCATTTTATCGGTTAAAGTTGATTTTTTTTACTCCTTTCAAATGATGAGAAGACATTGGAGGGGAAACAAAATATTGTATGTGCTTGGAATCTCTTCCAAACATCTAGCTTTTATAGGTAAAGACTAAATCTTTTCATATGCTATGTACGTGAACTTAATTTTTAGAGACATTAAGTTTTACTAAAACTTTTGAGCTTCCCTAAATTCAAATAATACTTTGATTAGTGTCTTTTGATTTTTCTTACCACATACAATGTACATATTTTATATTGAAAAACTCTCTCTAAAATAATAAATATTTATTTATCGATAAATGAATAATTTATTCATTTATAAATAAATAACCTCGCTAAATGAATATTTTTTTCCGGTCCCGAGGGTATTACTTAATCGAGGTTTAACTGTACTTTATTCATTTATCGATAAATAAATAACCTCGCTAAATGAATTTTTTTTTCCGGTCCCGAGGGTATTACTTTACTGAGGTTTAAATGTACTAATCCACAGCCCCGTACAAACATTCTTTGCCTCTATAGTTTAAATTACCATGTATCTAATAGACAAAAAAGCTAGAACTTTCGCTCCAAACCTGCAAGCCTGTTGCCATGCCATATTGCTTCTTAGTTGTTCTGATGAAATTTCTCCTATTTCTTCTTCAATTAAACATAAAATCCTGTTCCACCGCCGGTCATAATTGTGAATCAGCACTGTCACTGTTTACTGAAAATGCTATAATCAGGACTAACCTCCTTATCCTCATTTACATTAAGTAAAACCTTCAAAGGCATCTGAAAAACATGCATAATGTCATGCAGTAAGTATAGCCCATCGAAAATGACCTTAAAAAAAAAAAAGCCCTAAATGAACCATTGTCGAGACCTCATTCGATTCATTGCTACTGATGAATCGAATCTTTTGCAATCTGTTCATGACATGTTAATTTCAGTCTACCTGTCCTTGTCTTAGTTCTAAACTATTATACTGGGATTGCACTGCTCTCGTGAATGGAAGTTTTTTAGGTCTACCCAAGACATGCGCCCATCCCCTATATCGTCCTTTGTTTATCCTCAATAAAACCCAACCAAGAAAATTAAGAGAGAGAGAGAGAAAAAAGAAAAGAAAAGAAGACTACGTATGTATAAATTTGCATAGGGTGTGAATGAGCAGGTATATGGTCAGTTAAAGGTGTTCAGTATCTTGTCCCCAGATTCTGTAATTTGAAGCCATCAAAGGAGTCCAACCCACATGCACAACATCAATGTAACCAATAATGCCTACAGGATGGGAAAAGATAGACACACACACAAAAACTGAATGCAGATAAGGTGTAAATCTCATCAATTTTCTGTGTCTGTTGCTTTGTGATGGCATGGCAGTGAAAAATATATTTAATAACTTCTTTTGATATGGTTCGACACTGCTTTATTGAACGAATTTTTCAGTGGGAAAAGCAATGGTGCTTAAAGGCCAACTAATCTAATGATTTTTCAAGGTAGCGAAACCCACTCAATTGATCTTTGAGAATCGTTTTTCCAAGGAATTCCAATGTCATTCGGACAGAAACCAGATACTTTTGTGTATGTAGTTTTCCCTCTGTTTACATGAAAGCAATGAAAAGATAAAAAAACTTCCAACAAAGAGGAGTTACTAGGTGTTGCTAACACCGTAGTGATTGAGACCAAAAAAGAGAAGAAATATTTATGATCTTTAGCTTTGATGCATCAACACTTCAACTAGGATAGCATGTCCATGTCAGATACCAACACTCTACCATGATTATTTTTCTTTTTTATTAGAAATATTATATATTATTAACTCAAAGTTATTAGTAAATAGTTACTCATATTTAAAAAAATTTAACAAGAAAAATTAACAAGTATAAAACTAAATTTATACTATATAATTAAAGAATTTAATTTAACGCGTCGACGACGCGTCGTGTTAGTACTTTTTTGAGAAAATCACGTGCCGACGTATCCAACACATATCGTGCTGGATACACGTGTTCGTGTCCGTGCATCATAGATCTTTAGGCTCTGGGGGTCCATAAATAAAATTTGGTGATCTAACGGTCGTCGCCTGACTAAACATAGCAATAGTCACCAGATTCGTATGAGCTACTGAGGTGTAAGCTATTATTTTTTAAGATCAATCTGTCCTATAGTGGTTGCGGAAGTATAAATTGTAGCAATCGTGCTTCGAAAGGGAAATATCCTTGCCAGTTCTCACAAAGTCATATAAGTTTAATAGCATCAAAGTATGTTTGATAAGCAGTTGGTTTGATTGGTGGAGGGCAATCTTCGCAAAAAAATAGTTTATTGTACGATGCAGGAAACTAGGGAATGGGTTGAATAAACTTTTGAGACGAAGCTTTACATAGATATGCTTTGATGATGACTGGTACTGGTTTGACTCTAGGATTGAAAAGGAGAGTGCCTGGAAATATTAGGCTGGCTATGGAAGGAAGAGGATAGTCATAGAATATCAAGAAGAAAATGCGAAGTAAAAGAAGAGATTCAAATGTCAGGGTTAATTTAGAAAATTACACAACGGAGATGACTTTCCAAGGAGGTCAAAGTAATTCCAGAATGTATAACTACTAGGATGTAAAACAACGTTTGTCAAGGACACAAAGCATTTAGTTAAATAACATAAAAAGCCAGTTAATGAAAAACAAAACAACCAGAACATTAAATCAGAAGACAATGAAGAAAAATACAGGAAAAGCATTCATTTAATAGTGAAATCAGGCGTGAGCAGTAAGTCATCAATGCAAAAATGTGCAATGCATGAAGTTAGCAACATATAGACCAAACTAGCTGAAAATCAGCTAAAAAGATTGTCCAAGACTTTTGGGTTTACATGTCAGTGTCGGTAAGTCTCGAGTGTGCACACAGGGTAAGAGGATGGGACCGGGACAGTTTCTCAATTGGGAAAGACGAATCAGACAGCTTCTTATTTGTACCAAACGAGTTAAATGAGTTATTAAATAGATAAATGGTAGAAGAGTAGAAATGTGGGTCTAGAGCAAATCAAGTCTCTTATGTCACAAGAATTCTACCTTGTGCAAAAACCTGTTTATCATCATAATATTCTGGAAAACAGGTTGTATAAAACAAACAAGACTAATTCAATTTAAGAACTATAATAAAATTCTTGTTTGATATGAGAGTGTAAAAGTTACCATTCTTATTCTGTCAGGAATCATTCAGCTCAATCTTCTCCTTCTAGATTCACGGGAATCCTGATTGTCTGCATTTGAAACCCTAGACAGAACTCTTCTTCTGCGAGTAGCAGAAGAAGAAGGTGCCACGGGCAAATTGATTTCACTCGAGGTGCTCATTGCCAGGATACGTACAACAGTACTAGGAACATCCCTTGTTTGGGAAGAAGAGGAAACAGCTGCACTTGAATCTGGAGCCTGATGGTCAGATTGTACAACAGCAGAATCACTAGTAAGAGGATTATTCCCAGTCTCAACCGATGAAACCTGGGCATCACTCCAAAAAACCCGGTTGTTAATAACTGTTCCAAAGTCCTCAACTAACCTTTCAGCATTACTCAAAGCAGACGAAAGGGAAGACAGCGAAGCAGCACTTTCGGATAATACTCTTGAAAACCGCTGGACCCTAAGGTGGCGGCGGCTTGCTGCCTCTCCAGTTTGCACCTCTGGAGCATCAGACTCAAATCTTAAATTACGACTCTCACCCTCAGTTTGATCCCCTATTGCACCAATACTAATCCTAATTCGCCTCAATGCTTCCGCAACTGGAACATGAGATAGACCACTTGTCACTTGCTGCTGCCTCAAACTCTCTACTCTCTGAGCTTTGGGCCTCGGAGGAATCATCAAGCCGGATTCCAACTCAGCCACAGGTTCACTATCCCCATTCCCATAAATAGGAATCACAGTGCTATCAGATACCTCTCCTTTACAAACCGGACATTCCTTGGAAGTTGAATCAATATACGACACTTGATAAAAGCACACCCAACAAAACAAGTGACCGCAGCAAGTCAATACAGCTTCCCTTGCCACCTCCAAGCATATATTACAATCGTAGAAGCTTCCACCTTCCTTATCAACCTTCTTAACATCGGAATCCATCTCCAAAGCCTTTGCGACCAAATAGGAACTACCCCTTTTACAACCTTTTCCCCTCTCAGCACCATCACTTCCACTAAGAGAACCTCTTTCGCCATCCACATGTTCACCAGAAAAGTCGCTTATTTCAACAGCATTACGCAATTGGCGCCACCTTTGGCGCTGCCTAGCACGAGCAGTGACTGCTTCAAGCTGTCTAATCCTCTCCTCTATCCTACCATGGGTAGTTTCCAACTCATTCAACATAGATCCAAATCTCGAATCTGAATTCACAGGTGGGTCCAACGGTTCTTGGTTCAAATCAAGATCCGCCAAATTTTCGCCCATCAAATTGTTGTCATCCATCACTTGAACAACACCGCAAGACGCAAAACCTTCAATATAACACAGATAACTTAGAAACCAAAGAATTGGGAATTAGAATTGAAAAATAGATTAACCAAATTAGATGTTCAGAAACCAATTGAATCTTGAAAAAAAAACCAAAGCAGAGATTTAGAAACCGAGAACTGAGAAAAGAAAACTTAATCTTCTTTATGTGGGCAAATTAACGAATGAAGGAAAGCAGAGAATTTTCCAATTCCACGTACAAGGAAATGGAGATTCAAGATTTTGAAACTGCATAAATCTACGGATTTTTTTTGAGACATACAGCGCTGCTCAATGGTCACATTTCTTTTCTCTGTGTAACCTAATTATCTCGAGAGCAGAAAAAATAGGGGTTGATCACCTCATATGGGAATGGTGTCATTCTTTAGAGCGAGCGAGACAGAGGGTGGATCGACGGTCATGGTTTGGCGCAAATTAGGGACAGCAGATCTGTAAAGCGCATCGAACCTCACTTTACATTATTTGGCGTAAATATTTTTTTTAATAACTAAATAAAAATAGAAAAAATTACTTATTTTGATAATCACATCTATTTTATGGTCAAATAAGTAAATTTTTAACTTATAAGTGTAAATAAATAATATATGAAAACTTAAGTAGATATAAGATTTAATTAATTTTAAGCTTATTCAAACATTTATCTTCTCTTAATGCTGTCATAAGCCATTTATTTTTAACTTTAATCAATTAAATTATCATTATAAAAGTTACTTATTTAATTATAAATGGACTGTTTGAACTTAGTCAAATATACATGAACTAAAATACTTAAATTGATAAAGAGTTTGTGTGGCATGAATATGCATAAAATAAATATGTAAATATTGAAGTATCATTAACAAGTTTGGGTAACTGGACAATGGACGGGCTAGGATTGCAGTTGGCTTGGTGGGCTGGACTATTTTTATTTTCAATTCTACCTTGCAATTGAGCTGAATTAACTTTTATTATTGGACAACTTACAAAAATACCCTTAAAATTATGAGTCTTTTGAAAAAGCGTATGAAAAAAAATTTAAAAGCAAAAAATACTGTATAAAATTAAAAAAGTGACACCATGTCACTTTTTTTTAATTAAAAATGGCATACAGAGTCATTTTTATTAAAAAAAATGATGTTTGTCATTAAAAATAATGCTAGAAATTTCAAGAAAGCGACTAAAAAAAAGTGACAAATACTAGAAAAAGTGACGAATTTTAAAAAGTGACAAAAAAAAGTTACACGAATTCAAAAAAAGTGACAGAAAAAAATGACAAACATTCAAAAATTGATAAAATTCAAAAAAAAAAAAAAAGGACAGAAATAAAAAAAAAAAGTGACACACCCAAAAAGTGAGAAAAAAATGACAAATACTAAAAAAGTGACGAAATTCAAAAAGATGACAGACTAAAAAAAGTGACAAACATTCGTTGTATAATTAATATCTATTTTACTCTGTAAAGACTTTTGGTAGAAATTTAGAAATATCAGCAATTTTCAGTTTAATTGTTTAATCTAAAATGAGATAACGATAAAATTATTCAATTTCACATATTGATAGCATTCATGTATTCCATATAGTAATGATAGATCTCATATGTAAATAATCACATGATCAACATCTATATACTCAATTCATAGACAAATTAGTCAAAAGCTTAATTCATATGGAGACTAGAGTCATTAACAATTACAGAAATTCAAAATAGGTACTCGAAGGATCTTCATATGATACCCAATCTTGTTACATCATTGGTAGTACATGAACTGCTGAGCAGCGGCAACATTCTGGAAACCACCATCATAGATGGCTTAGCTAGCATCAGCACCCATTCCTAAAGATGCTTGCTTCAGAGGATGTTGCACCTTGGAGTGCATAAATGAATGTACGCCACCCATCTTTCTCATTGCAAGGTGCCGTTCATAAGCCAGAAGGTCTGTGGCTTGAAGGCTCGAAAAATGTGAGCATATAAAGTTAGGAAACAGTCCAAATATTGCCACTTTATATGGTGATTGCAGACATGGATGCAATATTTGCTTGCTATCTACCATTCATCTTGTTGCATCTGAACAGTTGTTGCCAAATGGTGCTCGCATTTGATCGAGTCCACCATTGCAAGAAACTCGTAACATATTACAAGAAAAAATCAATTTCGAAGGCAGTTGTATCCATAGTAACAAAGGGAAGGCAACAAGTTGCCT